>CM077797.1:1482822-1675322 GCA_039737535.1 Lagodon rhomboides
TGCACATTTTACTTTTAATTTGCACATTAAAGAGAAACTATACAGTTTTTTAGCTTAATTTCCCTGAACTTAACAGCTTTGGAGTCATTGGAATGGTTATATGACTTTTTCTGGGGTGAATGGTGGCCGTCTCACTTCCCTCTAGCGTCTGTGAGTGGAAAAAACAGCCATGCAACCTTGGGCCAGCAAGAAAACAGCAAAGAAATTGCCAAAACTGCATAGTTTCCCTTTAATACCAATATCTGCAACTCTATCCCTAACCTATCTAAAGTTTTTAGAAAGAAGAGTCATTTTTTTTTACCTCAAAAACAACCTTTTGTAGATAATGCCATCAGGAAGTTTCAAATGTGTCTCCCTTTTTAGCAAGAATGAAGGGAAACTAACTAAGCATGAGCGCAGTGAGTGTCATCACTCTAGGTTGTGTGTATATTTGTGTGTGTGTGGATAAACAACATTTGAATTAATTAATGACTGGCCACCCACATGAACAAGCCGTTTTTGTCTGTTCATTTAATTGTCGTGTCTTACTTTCTCCAATTTTACATTTTTCTATGTATTTTTGTTTCTTTCCTATCATGTCTCTCACTTGTCTTATGTTGCTTCACTTAATTAAAAAAAAAAAAAAAGATGTCTCAGGAATTGAGAAAGATTTGATATGTAGTGTTTTGTCTAGCTTGTAGGAGATGCCAGTGAGATCAATTGGACCTGCCACAGGTATGAAGGCAAATTGGCTGCAAGAGAGCTTTGAAAAGGGTAACACTGTGCTGTGGTTGAGCAAAAAAAAAAAAACTATTGCAGGAATGACTAGTGCAGCAGAGTGTGTCAGATCCACTCTACAAGGCAAAAGGAATGGGGAAAGCTTTCAGGAGGTTTTTGACAGAGATGATTGAGCCCATTCAGATTCCTCACCAAAGACAGCCACCAAAATGATATACTCCTTGAGGAGCATAACAGAAAAAAGTTCTACAAAATGCCAGATAGTATAGATATTCAGTTTAAGGAGAAGTTCAACCAACCAGGTGTAGATGTCTTGCAGAAGCTGGAGGAAACTCTACTGACTGGAGAAGTGAATGACATTGTCCAATTAGTCATGTTTTGGTCCAAAAACATTTTTAAGTCAAGTGCTGAAGCGGCAAATATGATGAGAGGAATGACAGTTGAAGTCAGAGGCCAAGTTGAAACCCTTGTCAGGCTGCTTTTGGTCAACCCAGTCTCATCAGCTAAGTCTGAAATACGTTTCAGTGCTCTCAGGAGACTGAAAACATTGCTCAGAACCACAATGACACAGGTGAGATTGAACAACTTTGCTATATGCCATATTCACCAGGACAAACTGGACAATATTGATGTGAAACAAATATGTCAATGATTCATTTCTGTTACAGACAGCCATAGGAATCTGTTTGGCTTCTTCAAGTAGGAGTAAGGCAGTGGACAATGAGCTTTTTGTTTCTATATATTTTTTTTATGTTTAAGCCTTGATGTAAATACAAATGTACAGATTATTGGTTTGAAAAGGCAACAGTGCCTGCCTTAAAATGTGTTTTTTTAAGGTTCCATACTTCCATTCAGCTGACATATTTGGTAAGAAAATTTCTTGTTTTGTGATTACAGTACTTGTTATTGTTAATGATTGCACTTTGAAGTCTCTGTTAAACTGCATCCTTGATGGTCATTGCAATTTAAAAAAAAACAACCATTAGTGACGTTGACTGTTGAGCTCTGCTGTTCGCTTATAGCCCTGTAGACTAAGTTGTTCTGAGCTTGGTTAATCAAGGCTCGTGACAGTGGTAATGTAACTTGTGTAACTGCTCTTCTCTCTCTCTTTCTGCTGTTCTGATACCAGCATACATCTAGAAACCTCCAGACAGGGCATTCTTTGCAAACGCTTCGCATTTCAATATCTGTGATATCCTCTGTCCCCACCTATATCAAAACCAAACCTATGTTCTTTGGATTTGGATGAGGAACCATAAAGGACAGGGTTGCGGTAATCCAGCCTGAAAAGTGATGAATGCTTGTATGAGAGTCTCTGCAGCGAGAGCGATGGAGGGAGGTGGGCAGTGTTTTTGATATGAAAGAAAGCTGTTTGGTTGATGTGTTTTACGTGTTGTTCGAAGGAGAGGGTTTGATCAAAAATGCCACCCAGGTTTGAATGTGAGGGAAGGGGAGTGCAGTCCATCAATTGTAGAAGTAGAAATTGTCAGTAGATTTTGTGTGAGTATTTGGTCCAATAAATAACAGCAAAGCCATTTGTTGATGTAATTTATTTATATTTAGGACAATGCTCTAGTCCAGAAAGAGGCAGTAATGCACTTGAAAGCTTTTTGTCATGGCCTGCTGTGGCAGTAAGGGTTGTTGCTTATGTCCCTAGCAATTAGGTTAGATAACAGACTAAGAGAGACGCAGGGAGAGGGCTTGGTCATGGTTAAGACGGCACAATCCTCACATTGACTGGTCCGGTTTGAGAATTGTGAACTAGAGTGTTCACTGTCATTCTCATTGCCCTCACTCTGCTGCCCCCTCCTGTAATCCCTCAACACCTGCGATTCCACAACCCAGTGACCTCTCTTCTGTTCCCTAAGTCTACCATGACCTTAACGAAGTGTTCAGTAAAGATCGAGCTCTGTCATTACCACCTCACCGACCATACGACTGCTCAGTTGACCTACCTTCTGGTGCCACGTTGCCCTCGAGTCGGCTATGTAACATCACTCGCCCAGAACGAGATGCCATGGAAACCTACATCACTGACTCCCTTGCCACCGGACTCATCCGTCCGTCCTCCTCATCAGTAGGCTTGGGATTCTTCTTTGTGGCCAAGAAGGACGGCTCCCTCTGCCCCTACATTGACTACTGAGGCATTAAATGACATTACCATTAAAAATATATATCCACTGCCCCTCTAGACTCAGACCTCTCTAATTAGACCTTCGCAACACATATCACTTGGTTCGCATTCGTGAGAAAGATGAGTGGAAGACAGCATTCAAAACACCCCTGGGCCACTTTGAATACCTGGACCAACGCTCCAGCTGTATTCCAGAACCTGGTCAATGACGTCCTCCGTGATATGTTGAGCCGGTTCGTGTTCACATATCTGGATGATATCCTCATCTTTTCGTTCAACATGTCCGGTTGGTGCTCCAGCGTCGACTGGAGAACAGATTGTATGTCAATGCGGAGAAGTGTAAATTTCAAACGATCAGTGGATTTCCTCAGCTACATTATTGAGCATGGACAAGTGAGGGCAGACCCCTCAGAGGTGCTTGAGGTGCCGGCACCTGCAATGTTTCCTGGGGTTCAAAATTTTTTACAGACAGTTCATCCCTGATTACAGCTGGGTGGCTGTCCCCTCACCCAGCTCACCTCCACCAAGCGCCCATACCTGTGGTCACCCGAAGCTGACGCAGCTCCGGACCTCTCCCACCCGGATCCAAGCCTCTTTGTGGTGGAGGTAGATGCCTCCGACACTGGAGTTGGGGCCATGTTATCACAGCATTCGCCGGCCGACCAGAGGCTACACCTCTGCGCCGCCTTCTCTCATCATCTCTCCCCAGCTGAGAGGAATTATGACGTAGGTAACCGAGAGCTGCTAGTCGTTGTCCTGGCCCTTCAGGAATGGACACACTTATTGGAGGGAGCTGCGCATCCTTTCCTGGTATGGACCGTTCACATGAACCTGGCATACCTGCGCTCAGCCAAGTGATTGAACTCCCGTCAGGCTCAATGGGCTCTGTTCCAGGGGCATTTCGACCACACACTCACATACCGCCCCGGGTCTAGGAACACCAGGCCCGATGCTCTCTCTCGCCAGTTCTCTGTCTCCGAGGAGGAGGCCCCAGAGGAACTGATTCTCTCCCCCCAATGTGTTCTGCAGCTAGCTGCCACGTGGAGTGCTCCGTTTTGGTGGCACAACGCTCTCATCCTCCCCTAGTGACTGTCCTCCTGGCCGTGTGTTTGTCCCAGATTTAACCAGATCTCAAGTGCTCCAGCGGGGGCATTCCTCGAAGCTGACCTGCCATCCGGGATTTCAGAGGAACCTGTCTTTCATCAGATGGTGTTTTAATTTTTAACTGCAGCTCTTGTAGGGTGTTTCTGGTCTGCAGTGGTCAGTATCCATCAAAAGTGGTCCAAAGAAGGAACAATTGTGAACCGGCGACAGGGTCATGTGCGGCCAACTCTCATTGATGCACGTGGGGAGCGAAGGCTGGCCTGTGTGGTCTGATCCAACAGAGGAGCTACTGTCGTCAAATTGCTGAAGAAGTTAATGCTGGTTCTGATAGCAAGGTGGCAGAATACACAGTGCATCGCAGTTTGTTGCGTATGGGGCTGCATACCTGCAGACCAGTCAGGGTGCCCATACTGTCCCCTGTCCACCGCTGAAAGCACCAACAATGGGGACGTGAGCATCAGAACTGAACCACGGAGCAATGGAAGAAGGTGGCCTGGTCTGATGAATCACGTTTTCTTTTGCATCATGTGGATGGGCGCGTCGCTTACCTGGGAAACACATGGCACAGAGATGCAGTATGGGAAGAAGGCAAGCTGGCGGAGGCAGTGTGATGCTTTGGGCAATGTTCTGCTGGGAAACCTTGGGTCCTGCCATCCATGTGGATGTTACTTTGACATGTACCACCTACCTAAGTATTGTTGCAGACCATGTACACACTTCCATGGAAACGGTACTCCCTAATGGCTGTGGTCTCTTTCAGCAGTATAATGCACCGTGCCACAAATCAAAAATGGTTCAGGAATGGTTTGAGGAGCAGCAACACGTTTATGGTGTTAAATCGGCCTCCAAATTCCCCAGATCTCAATCTAATCGAACATCTATGGGATGTGCTGGACAAACAAGTCCAATCATGGAGGCCCCACCTCGCAACAACTTACAGGACTTAAAGGATCTGTGGCTAACATCTTGGCGCCAGATACCAAAGCACACCTTTAGGGGTCTAGTTGAGTCCATGCCTCAACAGGTCAGGGCTGTTTTTTTTTTTTTTTCATTTATTATACAAGAAAGTTTAAAAGTAACATTATGTTACAGTTAAGCAGGCCTGACTCTGTTTAAAAACTGGTTACCAGCAGGTTCCTGTTCTGCAGAACATGGAACATAAACCACAGTCATGTCACATCAAGACATAAACACATTTACAGAACATTAGCATGGGCTAGGCAGATAGAGACAAATAAAAACAAACAATACAGATGGTGCAAACAATACTTGAAAGAAAGAATTTTTTGTTCAGGTGAACTCCCAGATACTTCTCACCATCTCAATGTCTGTTTCCTGGATGTTCACTTGTGTGCAGGGTTGTCTGTGCCTTCATATAGAAGTTTATATAGTCCGTTATGCAGTTATGCCAGTTAAACTGTCGATGCCCTCCCCATGAGAAACGCACATTTCTTCCCACACAGTTGAGTCAAAACAGTCCATCAGAGCCTTCTCAGTGCATGCTGTTGTTTATTCTGTAGCGATGGTGTGAAGAAGATGAAGGAGTCTCCGCCGACACTGACTTAGTTGTATATAAAAAGGTTTATTACAAAAAGTACAGCATCTGAACAAGCACCAAAAATTTCCTGTTAGAGGATCCGATGCCAATGTGGATCTCTCCTGAATTCCACACAGACCATTCTACTTACACCCAATGCGTTGATCAATTCTCAAGGCACAGAGCCAACCTACCATTACCTCATCTTATCTATACCAGGATATAGCATATGGTTTAAATTTGTGAAACTCTGAAAAACAAGTCTGAAGGGGCCCATCTCCCTAAGGGACCTGACCTTTGACCTGGGGCCCCACAACCTTGGGCTTTCCTTCATATTTATCTTTGCCCACGAAAACATCTCAGCCTAGAACTTATCTTCAAAACATCTACTTCAGAGTATCAGAAAATTAAGCTCATATTCTCCACAAAAACATATCTGAAATTATATCAGAAATTACACCACAATGCCTTAACAGTGCGGGTTTCCGCTGGTAGCCTGTTAACCAGGGGCTTGTACACAGGCAGGAGATGCACCAGGTTGTGGTCAGATCTTCCCAGGTGAGGGAAGGGAGGTGAGTTGTATGTCTCCTTGCTGTTGGCATAAAATAAGTCCAGTGTTTTATTGTCTCTGGTGTGGCAGGTGACATATTGTGTGAATGTAGGCAGGGTGGAGGATAGAGAGGCATGACTGAGGTCCCCAGAGATCAGGAAGAGTGTCTGCATCAGCAGAGCCAGCCACCACGTCTTTGTCTCGTTCCACTGTTGTGTTGTTGTAGTTAATGTCACTGGCAACTTGTATTGAAAAAAATCACTGCAACAGGCAGCCCTCCTGACCGAGACTTTGCCCCCAGAAAACAACATCCCTCCTCAAGAGTGAGAGAGCCAAAAAGGGTCTGCAATTTACTGGTGGTGATTATGTGATGTCATTTAGAGTAAAAAAGTTATCTTTGTCCCTTTCCACGATACATGGTGGGTCAGGATCTCAATCACAACACATAACAGCAGCAACACTGAATGAAACGACACACTGGATCGGCTTTATGGCTGCAGCTAGACAAAATTTGATGCTGAACTTATCAGGCTCTTTCCCCATGAACAGAATACCCACTGCTCCACAGATGGAAAACAGGGCTCTGAAGGCTTTCAGTTCAGCCACTGTCAGTTCCTAAGAGCTGTCACAATGTTGCCAATGTGCCTCAGCCACGTGCATCAGCATGCCATCATCAAACACATGCAAGAAGGCGCTGAGAGCATTGTTAATGTTGCGCTTTGCATGCGCTGTGGTGCCAGCAGCTTCAGTGAGGACATTTTGGCTCTGTCGTCTTCCTGAACATTCACTTGTCTGAAGGACTGTTTGCATCCTTTGCATCCTTTCCCTTTTCCAAAGCTGCCTCCTGCTGGAATTACTCCAAGGATGGTTTGAACACTCCAGTTGGTTCAATAGCAATCAATCACAGATTCAGGGAGGTCAAGAGCTTACAATATAGAATGAATATAGTATGTATAGAAATAATAATATCTGAAGTCAAGGAGATGGTTGTAAGACCTAACTAGCTTAGCGTGAGCTGCAAACTTAAGTTTTATCTCTGTTTTATCTATGTATTGCTGTTCATGTATTTTATTTGTTTCAGTTGTAGTGACATGTATTATTATTATTATTGCTTGCTCAGGAGTCAACACAGGGGTCCATTCCAGGAAGCAGGTTCAACAAACTCTGAGTTTAACCCTGAGCTCTGAGTTGACTTACCCCGAGATGGGAAACTCTGAGTTTTCGGTTCCAGAACAGCTGATTTGCGTTAGTTCAATCAACTCTGAGTATGTTCACCTTGAGTTAAGCGCGTGCATGACGACAATAAAAAGCCATCATCAATGGAGCACCGATACTACGAGTTACTATGGCGACCAGTGGAAAAAAGCGCTCATCATACTTCACCCTGCAGGAACTGGAAATACTAGTGCGTGCATACGGTGAGTATGAGCACATATTTACTAAGAAAAGCAACACAGCTGCAGCAGCGAAGGAGAGACAGTCGGCGTGGGAGGCAATTGCTGCCCGAGTCAATGCGTAAGTTATTGAAGTATTCATGTAACATTTAACCACACTGTCTTATAATATTAGGCTACAGGTAAAAACAGTGATGTTCAGGTATTTAATGAAATTTTATTGTCATTTAGGTGCAATCTCACAGGCGTAAATTGACTTGGCAGCAATTGAACATGAAATACAAAAACATAATTCAAACAGGTGAGGCATAATTTGCTTATACCCATAGCCCCTTGATTGTAACTCACTATGATTGTAATCATATTTGACATATTAAACAAAGTTACATATGTATCTTTCAACGTGTAATAGCTGTATCAAGTTTAGTAGATTAACAGGTGAGTTTTACTCAGCCAACAGAAAGAAGGCAGAGGCCCGCAAAACGGGTGGAGGGCCACCGCCACTACCTTTAACAGCCGCTGAAGAGCTGGCCCTGAGCCAGAATACTGGGAGACCAGTGGCTGAAGGCATCTCGGGAGGGAGCTCATCTGAGGCGCTCACCCCGCAGGACACAACTGCCGACATAAGTTCTATGTGTATATAATATAATTTATAATTATATGTCATCTTTAGTTTTTGTCATATCTGTTTTGGGTGTTTCATTTTTCCCAACAGT
Source organism: Lagodon rhomboides (assembly GCA_039737535.1). NCBI lineage: Eukaryota > Metazoa > Chordata > Actinopteri > Spariformes > Sparidae > Lagodon > Lagodon rhomboides. The sequence continues at coordinate 1,490,975 of CM077797.1, forward strand.
TACTGATGGTGTTATCTGCCTTGTTAAACCTCCTGCTTCAACAGAACACCCTGCAGTTGAAAGTACTCAATACTCTACAGATGTTGCCATATGCAGTTGAAACAGAATGCTTGTCTCCTTCATCAGGATGATGATGATGATGATGATGATGATGATGATGATAATGATAATGATGATGAAGACACAGTGTCTGCTGCCACAGAGAGGGCTACAGAGGTAGACTCTATACATCCTAATATCATATATGGTAGCCACTGATAGTTCGCTTCACATTTTTTTACATTCTTGTGTGGAAGTTGGAGTTTGACATGTACACTGAAGTGATGCACATTCTTATTCTTTTCAACAGAGTGCGTATGGCCATCAGGAGGCGGGTCCATCAACCTCTGCAGCACAGATTAACACAGTGAGATGTTCAGTAAATATACCAGGTTAATATTGCATGTAGAATTGTAGAATTTAGTGTCATCCTTATGTTTACAGCTACCAGTTAAAGAATTGTACAAAATGCATCTAATAAAGAAGATGGCTAAAACAGACAGAGAAATGGTGTATTTGGAGCGACAGATCAGGAAAGCAGATCTGGAAATAGAAATATTGGAACATAAATTACAGGTGGGTGCATGGTCACAGGTGAAATATGTTGATTAATGGAACAATATGGGCATATGAATACTGACTGTTGCTTTTGTATTTGTAGGAAATAAAGAGGAAGTGAAATCTGAATGATTTGTCTTTATCTTTATTTGACAGTGGGTCAAAAATGATTGTAGCACAGTATGTCCCGGACAGTTCTTCCATCCGGGACATCTGCAACATTGATTGGACGGTCTTCCTCAAGGTCATTCATTTGTATGGCAGGGTGTTGCTCTCCTCTAATTGTGGCAATATTATAGAGAACAACACATGCCACTATAATGTCACAAGCCCTCTCTGGGGTTACCCTGAGTTTACGCAGGCACTGGAACCGGGCTTTTAGAATGCCTATTATCATTTCAACCCGTGCTCTAGTCCTGCAGTGGGCCACATTGAACCGCTGTTGGGGGCCTGGCTCTGGGTCAGGGTAAGGGGTCATCAGTGAGGGCAGGCATGGGTACCCTCTGTCACCCAGCAGGTAGCCATCAAAGTCTCCTGTAATTAGTGAATACATTTTGAGTGTGTGAAAATACAGAGACAATGGATATTTGACCAAAGCTTTACCTACCATGTGCAAATCTGTTGCTCAGGGTACATTCACGATAGATCCGTGAGTCATGCACAGAGCCAGGCCATTTGGCTTCAACATTTGTGATGATGGATGCTGCATCACATATGATCTTGACAGTGCAGATAATGAAATATGTTAGTTGCAGTATATGGTGTATCTGTTACTGTAAGACAGTAATCAATGTACCTGGACATTAATGCTGTGGAAAGACTTTATATTTACATAGTCTCCTTCATTTACTGAAGGAGCAGTGATGGGAATGTGAGTGCCATCAATGCACCTATAAAGTCCTATAAAAGCCCTATAAAATAAAACCGAATTACTGATCCAAGTCAGAGGTTACAGCAGAATGTCATTAACAGAACATAATTTTAAATTTAACTTCAACAGAATTATTGCTGTCAGTCACCTGCAATCATGTGGAATTCCTCTTTAATTGTCCTTATGGGTTTGTGCCCAGGGAACACTACAAACATGTGGAGCAAGAGTTTGAGTGCCAGCGATACTTTTCTTACTGCTCTACAGACTGTCGCTTTCCCCAAATGCTCTGCGTCGCCAATATTATAGAGGAAACTGCCATTTGCAAAAAAACGGAGAGCAGCGCAGAGAATTTGCTCTGAACTCAGTGCACGTCCGCGGTGTGTTACATTGCAAATGTATGGCTGGAGAATGTTGCAGAGATAAATGATTGAGCGAGACGAAAAACGGTACCGCTCAATTAAATATTCGTCTGGCAATGACACTAACCCCTTTCACACTGGCGTTTGGGTGCGGCTTCTGTGCGCCAATTCTCCGCATCCGTCCCAGTGTGAATCTCTCCGATGCGGCGAGGGGTGAAATTTCGCTCCGGCGCTGATACGCCTCTGGAGGTAGTGTCAGGGCCGCATTATTGGCGAGCCGAACCAGTGTGAACGGATAAGCCGGCGGCGCGTATCGAGGGCGTGTCGATCGGACGGTCGGTTAACTACACAGGTCCTTCACTCAACTTAATACAGAGAAATGTCCCACAAAGCAACGTTACAGGACCAAACAACAGTAACGTAGCAACTGTAACTGTCTTTAGCAACTTATATGAGGAAAAAAATTCCGCACATATGAGCGGAGAAGCCTCTGTCCTCCCGTCTGTTTGACCGACACATTTCTGCCCAAAAAACAGCGTCTGTCGGCGGCAAAAAACTTAAACTCACGGAGTGTTTGTGATGAAAATAAATCACCGCGACCGTCAGCCCTCCAGACCGAGACTTCAGTGAACTTTCCCCCGGAGGACAGCCTCCGTCCCCGCGAGTCAGACAGCGTCCAGTTTACTGATGGTGATGTAGGCTAATTATGTAATTTAGCGCGAAAAACGTAACTTTGTCACTTTCCAGGATGTTTGGTGGGTCAGGATCTCAATCACGACACATCATAACAGCATCCATATGATTATAAACTATCCGCGGGTTTAGATTGACAGGGGGGACACCGGGGAAACACCTTGAAAACACACCTACGTCATCATCATGACGTATACCGTCACGCCTCTTTAGGAGCCGCAGCGCCGGCTTTCTGTGTGAATTCACGTCGGTTCGTCTTTAATGCGGAGCTGCTTCGCTCTGTGTGAATCGCTATCGGCGGAGAATTGCCGAACTGCCGCTGCGGAGATAATGCGGCTTCTCCTGTGTGAAAGGGGTTAGTATATCGATACGAGGTCTAAAAACTCTCTCCCGACGCAAGGCTATGCGGATTAATTCCGCTTCAATATCCACGGGATTTCTTACAAACGGACACCCCATGTATAACAGCTCAGCAGGAGGGAGGAGACAGGGATAAACTCAGAGTTTATTTAATAAAACCTGCCAGCGAGCAGGTTAGGTTCACAGAGTAAGTTACCGCAGTAACAGACCCAGAGTTTAAGTTACCTCTCTTTCTGGAACTGAAAACTCAGAGTTTCTCTCATCTCAGGGTTAACAAACTCAGAGTTTTCACAAAACCTGCTTTCTGGAATACCCCCCAGGTGTCTAAACTAATATCCCCTCATAAACACACACGCACACACACAGACGCACAACATAGCATACTATATGTGCTATCGCTACTGTGTTGTCATCCTAGTTTCTTCTATGTTCTGTAGGTTGAGTTCACTTTGTAAATCTTTTACATTATTTCAGTGGAGGCTCCAAATAAGCCCACAGAGTTTTCTGCCTCTCCCTGAACTGTATAGCATTTTCATTATTGTATATTTATCTTTATTGTGCAAAAAATTAAACTTAAAAAAAGTTGGAAACATTATGCTATTTGTGGAAGCCTAAGTCAAAGTCCTCCATGTCACAATTTGAGAGCTATAACATAACATTTTGGCTAGTTATGGGTGCTGAAAGGGAATCAGCGCCTCTCATCTCTCCTCTGTTGTGCTTCCTCAAAGAAGCATGCACAGGGCAGTGGAGAGGAGCTCACCTGCATCAGTCGTGAATGGATCTCGATGATCCGTCTGCGCTGAGAGTGGTTATTTTCTCACTCTCTGATTAGGATGAGGATGAAATGTCCTCATGCACCCAGGAAGAGTCACTGTCATCAGTATCCTCTGATAGATCCCCTCCACCTGAACTGTCGCTGTTTAAGTTTTGCAGCGTGTTTCAGGCGGCAGGAACATGCATAATTCTCCTCATTTGCTCTAACATTATTGATTACAACCCAATTGCTTCATGTATAAGGAATATTTAGTCTAATTATTATTTTAAAAAAATGTGGAAAAATTACTTCTGCAAATGGAACTAGAGGCCGCTCACTTTTTTTTCTTTGACACAGTTTGAGACAATGATAGTGGCCAAGCAACCAAGATGTATATCCCAACGTGAAAAAGTATCTGGAACCGTGTGGTCAATATGTGGCCGAAATAGGTAAAAATTATCAAATTTTCTTTTCTTTTGTATAAATTACATAAAAAGGCTTTTAGGAAAAGTCAGGTACCAGCAGTATTGCAATCTTTAATTAACACATATAAATTTGAAAATGGTCAAAATGCCATTCTAGTGTTAACCTAGACTGTATAATAAATAGTGGATAAAGCCAATGTGTCACCCATTGTGGACGACGATTGTGAAACCTCACAAGTCGATTACCGAGTGCAGTAGATGTGCAATACATTTTCATCCTTGAGCTGCGGAACTCCACTGCACTCGGTAATCGACTCATCAGGGCTTCACCCACAATGAGCAGGCTGCTGGAGGAGAGTGGTGAGTTGTGCTGTCTTTTCAATAGAAATCCGGCAAAGCTAGCAGATGTTTGATGTCTCGTACTATGTGCTGGGACTGTACATGTACTGTTGCTGACGTTTGATGCCGTTCTGAGCATTATTTGTGGCTATGAGTGGCTCTTTGATAGCGGTTCCTTGGTAGAGGCATAAGCTGCAGTGTATTGTTATTGTGCGGTCTTTTCTGAGGTTGCTAAAACTAGCTAAGCTAGCGGTCGGAAAACTTGATTTCTCGAGGGGGAGTCTTACTCAGTGTCACAGTGTGTTAGACCATGGATTAAATTTACACCGGAATATCCCTTTAAGTGACACCTGTGACATTACGCATAGTCATTTATTTGTTGATTGTTGAACAGTCCAGCATTATAGATAACTTAATACACATATGTTGTGCAAGTAAAGAAACTTTGGGCCCTTTTGCATCATGATGGCTCTGGTTTTAAAGGAAGACTATGAATCTAAATGAAGCCAATACAGAAAACATAAAGTCACTTATAGTGACAGTGGACAGTGATAATGGTAAAAACCGGAAAATCACATTTTCATAATACAGACAGGTTTGAGTCTGAGGCTCATGTAATCCTATATTTGTCTCAGCATCATGACCAGTGCACAAAAACAGGAGCAATCAGCGGGCAGCCCACTCATCAGTGTCAACATGTGACCTGTGGCTGAGGATTCAACACTTGTGTCCTCCCCCAAACTGAAGTAATTTCCCAGACTAATGACTCAGAGCTTGTCAAATGAAAGCTCTAACTGAGAAGCTCATCTGTTTTTATTTGTGTTCTGTTATTCTGTTTTGTCTGGTGTCTGCCTAATCCAAATACTTGCTCAACATCCAAGGCTGGTGCCAAGCAGATAAAGTATAAAAAACTATGATTCACAGAAAAAGCTGATATCATATGACATAATACAGATAAATTAATATTTAAATGTCAGGAAGGATGCTCAAGTTAGCGATGGTTACCAGGGTTAACATCTTATTTTCGTATAGCAGCATGCTAGCTTATTGGCTCTAAATATAGTTGAGATGATGCGTATAAGTATCAGACAAACAAAAACTTGACCTGACTATGGTGCTAGCTGAAAAGTTTTGTTTCCATATAGTTTTTTTGTGTGTATTATGGCTACAGTAAACATTACCACTGTATGGCACAAAGAGCACACTTGAGACAGCACGGTGGCTGCTTCACACGTTCTGCCTTCTCCATTCACCTCACCTGCTTTATCATCACTACCTGCACATATGGCAAAATTATCAAAGCAAAGGAAAATTGAGTCGGTGACAGAACAGAAACACAATTGTTACAGTTTACATCATCATTGTGAGTCCTAATCATAATGCAGGCCAAGTTCACCATCCAAAAAACTTAAATATATACATGTGTTCACATATCAAACTTCTTCAAAACATATCCCAGACATTACAACTGAAAAGTGACAGGAAACAGGATGAAAGAGAGTGACATGCAGCAATGGGCCAAAGGTGGGCTTGAACCCTGGGCTGCTGCAACAGGGACACAGCCTCTGTACATGGGGCGCACACTCTACCAACTGAGCCCCCAGTGCCTTTCCTAGCATGGCTAATGCCCTGATTCCACTGGGCATGATGTTGTGTGCGTGGTGTGGTTTTGTTACATCCTCCCACAGTGCCATACATCAGCAGAAGCACTTCACATTGTTGTCTTGCTGAGATTGTATTAATTCTGTCGTTTTTCCTTCATTTTTGTGATTCTACCATGGGTGAGTAGAAATGAAGTGAATCCCATCTGCAGGGTGTTGTATTTTGAAAACTGAACAGATGTTTTATGCTGTTTCTGGGTCTGCCTGGCTTGGTCTGCTCTGTGAAACAAAAATTGACTTGGCGCACATTGTCTGCGGAGCCACATATGGCGCGCTTCTGTCTGATGGACGGTCTAGAATAGTTGCAAGTGGTTGAATCGCTTATAGGAAATGTTTTGATGACTTAGGAATCTGATGTTGAAATCAAAATATTAGTTGAAGATATTTTTTATTAAGTTTCATGAATTAAAATACATGTAAACAAATGTACAGTACCTCAGGCACTTTGAGGAGCTATCAAGTTTACCTTTCCACGCAATTGTAACTAAATTCTCAGCTCTTTAGGTAACCAGTTGACAACTATACTTTACATGGACAGTTTTCTAAAAAGTCCTCACATTATTCTAGCCAGTGCCTGCCACGGTAAAAAAAAAACATTACTAGAAAAGAATGCTGATTCCCACATGGCTGCCTAAATTCTCTCTGCTGTGCAATTTCCTCTCAGCTCTCCTCAGTTAGAGTAGGCGGCGGTCTGTCTAGGATAATAGCCAGCGTTTTGAACGGCTGTCCCCAGTCACCAAGTGAGCTAAAGTCTCCTGTATTGTCAATTACCCACGTCTCCTCAATAGAGCTGAGCGAGCCAGCCACCGACCCCTCACCCTCATAGGCGTAGGTCGCCAGTGAATCATAGGGTGGGGCAGAATAACCCTGCTGACTGTCCTCCAACCGCTGTTGGATGAATTCCTTGATCATTTCAGTATCACCCTCCGTCACTCTGCCACAGTAAGACAGTGGGGCCTTGTTCATGGCAGCAATGACACTGGCTGTTTGACAGTGGATGTCAGGTGTCCTGATGTCGTCAGAGGGACTGCTGAGGTGCAGCAGAAACCCATCTCCATAGCCATTTTTTTCTTTTCTCGAGCTGTTGCTGTGAGTGCTGGTGCGTTGTGAGTGTGTGTTGCGCAGAGTCCCCATGTCAAAGGCATGAGTGTCTGCCTCTCCGCCACCCTCATCGTCATAGTGAATGACATTATCACGGATGTCCTCTTTTGATGTCATCAGTGTCTTTTTCTCTTTGTTGTGTCTCTGGCTCATGTATAATCCCGCCATAACTGCAAGACACAAAGAGAAGAAAGTGATGGTTAATTTGAAGACATGTTGAAGAAAAATCCTACTCAGCTCCTACTGAATGTTCATTAAAACCTGTATGTATAAAGTGTTTTATACAATCAAAGTGGAAACTGTTGCAGTTTTTTTTTTTTTAAAGTATACTTTTTTGGCCTTTGGCTTTATTGACAGTGCAGCTGAAGACATGACAGGAAACAGGATGAGAGAGAGGGGGAGTGACATGCAGAAAAGGGCCCCAGGCCAGGACTCTAACCCGGGGCCGCTGCAGCGATGACAAAGCCTCTGCACGTGGGAAGCCCGCTCTCCCAAATGAGCTAAACGGCACCCCGAAACCAAATGATCTCCTTAGGGCACCAAAATTATACATTCTCTGGTCTGACGCAAAGTTGCCCTAAAATTCTATCTGCCTATTCCAATGTTTGGCATTGATCTCAACCTTGTCCACCTATTTCTGAACTTTTCCTGGCAGTTCCACAATACTTAGTTACTCCATACTAATAAAAGAAAAGTGTACTGAATGAGTTTTTGGTACATTTAATTGCATATTTCATATTAATTTGTATCAAGTTGATAGTTGTCTACTTTTGACCACTCCCTTTTTCACAATATGGTCAGTCCCGTGTTGCCTATTATATTCCACAACAGAGATGTCATGCCGATACAAAGTGCACCAGATTTTTGATCTACACTGCCCGGCCCAAAAAAAATAATCACACACTAATATTTCATTGGACCACCTTTAGCTCTGATTATGGCTCACATTTGCCATGGCATCGTTTTGATAAGCTTGTGCAGTGTCACAACATTTATTTCCATCCAGAGTTGCATTAATTTTAGACCAAGCTCTTGTATCATGATGGGAGAGACTGTGTAAAATCTTCTCCAGCATATCACAAAGATTCTCAATGGGGTTAATGTCTGGACTCTGTGGTGGCCAATCCATGTGTGAAAATGCTCATGTTCCCTGACACAATTTGAGCCTGATGAATCGTGACATTGTCATCTTGGAATATGCCTGTACCATCAGGGAAGAATAAATTAATTGATGGAAAAACCTGGTCATTCAGCTTTATCAGCTGACATCATTTTATGGGCACATATCATTGATGAACCTCGACTTGACCAACTGAAGCAACCCCAGATCATAAGACTGCCCCCACAGGCTTGTAGAACTGAACAAGTCAATGCAGTCCTTCTTCTCAGACATTATCACCCAAAACAATAATAATGCTCGTGCCCTGTTTGCTACTGTCGACAGGCTAACAAACCCTCCTGTACCAGTAGCCTCTGAACATCTATCTACCAGGGCCTGTAATGAATTTGCATCCTTCTTCACTGCCAAAACTCAGAAAATTAGACAAGCGGTCAGTTCCACCGTATTAGGTACAAGAGGTGTGTTGTCGTTGTGTCCATCTAAAACCAACTTTAATACCATGGCACAATTTGATCCAATCAATGACAAAAACCGACAAGACATAATATGGCATTTGAAATCATCCTCCTGCTACCTTGATGTTTTACCAGCAGGGTTCTTCAAAAAAAGTTTCAGACTGCATGACTGCAGATCTGCTACAGATTGTCAACATGTCCCTTCTCTCAGGTGTCTTCCCCCAAGCCATGAAAACTGCAGTCATTAAACCATTCCTGAAGAAGAAAAATCTAGACACATCAGTAATGAATAATTATAGGCCCATATCAAACCTCCAAATTTTAAGTAAAACCATTGAAAAAGCTGTTATTCAACAGCTGAACAATTACTTAATTATAAATGACTGTTTTGATGTTTTCCAATCAGGATTTCAACCACATCACAGCACTGAGACCGCTCTTGTCAAGGTCCTCAATGACATTCACTTAAACACAGACAGTGGCAAAATTCCAGTCTTAGTATTACTGGATCTCAGTGCTGCGTTTGACACGGTCAACCATAATATACTACTGGACCGACTGGAAAACTGGGTGGGACTCTCTGGTACAGCACTAAATTGGTTTAAATCCTATCTAAATGATAGAGACTACTTTGTGTCTATTGGTAATTACAAATCTGAGCGGATGAAAATGACAAGTGGAATACCCCAGGGCTCCATTCTAGGGCCTCTACTATACAATATTTACCTGCTTCTTCTAGCTCAGATAATGGAAAACAACAAGATATGTTACCATAGTTATGCAGATGACACACAAATGTATATAACCATATCACCAGGGGACTATAATTCCATACAATTGCTGAGTAGATGCATTGAACAAATCAATGATTCGATGTGGCAGAGTTTTCTTCAGTTTAACAAAGATAAGACTGAAATAATTATTTATGGAGCCATGAAGAACAGTCTCTGCTCAGGTTCAATCGGTAATATTGAAAACTACAAACCAAGCCAGAAACTTTGGTGTAATCATGGACTCAGACTTGAATTTCAGCAGCCACACTAAGACAATTACAAAGTCAGCCTACTGTCACCTTAAGAATATATTCAGGATAAAAAGACTTATGTCTTGGCAGGATTTTGAAAACTTGTCCATGTATTTATCTTCAGCAGACTACAGCTGAGTCCTAACAAGAACCAGAAAAGTAGATCACATCACTCCAGTTCTTAAATCTTTACACTGGCTTTCTGTCAGCCAAATAATAGATTGAAAAATCCTGCTGTTGGTTTATAAAGCACTGAATGGTTTCAGGCCAAAATACATTTCTGATCTGCTGCCACTTTATGAAACCATCCAGACCTCTGAGATCGTCAGGTACAGGTCTGCTTTCAGTGCCTAGAGTCAGAACTAAACATGGAGAAGCAGCATTCAGTTATTATGCGCCACATATCTGAAAAAAACTCACAGAAAACTGCAGGTCTGCTCCAACTCTCACCTCTTTTAAATCAAGACCGAAGACCTTTTGTTTCTTGATGTCTTCTTACTTGTTTTTAAATTAATTTAAATGCAATTTTTAATTTTTTTTTAATGTTATTTGTATGTCCCCTCAAAGCACTTTGAGTTGCCTTGAGTCTGAATTGTGCTATACACATGAACTTGCCTTGCCTTGCCTTGTACGGTAGGCACTAGGCATGATGGGTACATCACTTCATCTGCCTCTCTTCTTACCCTGATGCGCCCATCATTCTGGAACAGGGTAAATCTGATGAAACTGAGACTTTTTTTTGATTAGCCTTACTAATATGTGGTTTTCTTAAGGCTACACAGCTGTTCAGACCCAATCCATTGAGTACTCTTCACATTGTGTGTATGGAAATGCTCTTACTTTCACTATTAATGTGACGGCTCCTGCCTGTGTTATGGACAAGTTGCTGTGTCATACTCTTCCATTCTCTTTAAAGGTGGAGGATTTACCAGTAGTCAGCCTGATTTGGAACACCTGGGCTAAGCGCTCCCACATAATAAAAGCCCAACCCTGCTCTGGGCTCTCACTCTCTCTCACTTGGTCCGGACCCAGCCAGCGTCTGCCCCTCTTTGCTCTGTTTGGTTTTGTTTTTGTTTTTGCACTACGACATCACATAACTCATAATGCTCACACGTTCACATTTACACTACTGATAATACTGACTAACACACTCCACAATTGTTATCATTCCTCCTGTTATTTGCTTTATTATAATAAATACTTTAAAGTCTATCCCGTATTTGCCATGGCCTAAGAGACATTTTACATAGCTGCGTGTGCTACTGTTGATTTTTTTATGATTTGATTTCACCAAACATTTAAATGATCTCTAATTCGACCATTCAAGTTTTTTTTTCGACCACATTTCTTCCTGGAAGATGATGGTTCACCATCATCCTTCCAGGTTTTAAAAAATTGGACAATTCTTTACCCAATTTTAGTAGTTTCAGCAATCTCCTTAGTTTGTTTTCTTTAGCTTAATGCAGGCCAATAATTTGACCCTTCTGAAACAGAGTAACATATTTTCCACAACCACAGGATATGTCTTTCAAAATGGTTGTTTAAGAAATAAGAAGCTACTCACTGCATCAGTTAGGGTTAACTCGTTGCTAGCTGAAACATATTAATCACTGTAGTAATATCCAATGGAAGGCTCTTACCTCTTTGCTTCGGTAAAACGAGGTGGTGTTTTTTTTTGGCCAGGCAGTGCAGTGTTTATTTTTTATGTATATTTTTTATATTTTTATTCATTTTTTATTTTGAGTCAAATTTATATATGTCATAGACAGAGTCACAAATGTCCTTTGCCTATAGAATTGGTTTGGGTTTATATAGGTACAGAATAGATTTTTCAATAGCATAAGTGCACATGACACTGCTGCATATCAATGCTGGAGGAGATGTAGGTAAGATGAGTTGCTAAATTTAGTTCCTTTTTCAATTGTGTGAAAATGAAATGCAATTAGTTACTCACATTTTAGTTGAGAAATACAGCATTGTTTGAAAGATAGTTGGCTAGTACAAGCTAAAGTTGGTAGCCATCCCTCAATGAAGTTGTTTATTCCTCTGGCTTGTTGGTTAGTCATGACTTGGATGGATGGTATAACTCTGTACACTGTACGGATACCACTGTAATGAAAACAACAACTGAACAAAGAAAGAACAGAATTTTATGGGATTTGTGGACCCAGCTGGATGCCAGACGACCTGACATTACTGTCATGCAGCCACCACCAGATGCAGGATAAAACTACAACCTTACCTCGTTACAAGTAAGACTTAGGAATCATGAAGAGAAGACCGAAATCATGGGGATGAATATTTGCAGTACAGAACTGATAACACTTGAAGGCAGCAGACTCAAAGAGGTGGAGTCCCTCCCCTACTTGGGGAGTATCATTGACAAGTAGGGAGGTAGAGATGCAGAGGTAAAGAAGGAATAGGCAAGAGAAGGGCAGCATTTTTACAACTCAGTAACATCTGGCATTCTAGAGGGATACAGCAACAAACATAAATATATCCAAATCTAAGATAAAATCAGTGCTGCTCTACGACACAGAGACCTGGTGAACAGTGGCATGCACAGACCTTTTGAAGGGCAGGGGTGAAAAGAAAAAAAAAAGGGCACATACAGGGCGTTCTCGCCACTGAAGAGGGCACCAAGCTCGAGGGCACTTTAGACATGTTTATATGTTATACAAATGGGACATTATATAGCCTAAAACAGACTAACTAGACAGACTACTCAAGTTAGTTTATAGTTAGGATCAGCATCCAAGAGAACTGTGTAGATTCAATGTTGGACTGTGAATAACACACAGAGACATGGATGTATGAAGGAAATAAAACCTTGGGAGGTCTGAGGGTCCTCCCCCAGAACTTTTTCAATTAAGCAGATGCCATTTCCTGTATTGTAGTTTATTTTAACACCATATTAGCACCAGATAATCCAAACTGGTTCTGTGAGATATAGTTCTGGCTCAATATAGATCAAAAAAGTGCCCAACATAAAAGTCATTGCAACAGTAATGTTTCATAGTATTTCTTGGTCTTAATAGTCTTCTGGAGTTAAGTGTGTTTTCTTCACCCAAGAGAGCAGTTGTGTTGTACCAACCAGAAAGGCACTTTTTTGCCACCCAAGAAGGCAGTTTATCATGTTTTAACCAGCCAAGGGGGCAGTTTAGTGTGTGTTTTTTCACCAAAGAGGGCAGTTTAGTGTGTTTTGCCAACCAAGTGGGCACTTTAGCGCACGTTTTTGCCACCCAAGAGGGCAGTTTATCATGTTTTAACCAGCCAACCTGTTCTTTCAGCTGTTATATGTCAGCTGACAAATGGAATATCCTGATGGTTAGGACTAACAGGATGACACTTTACTCCCAAGTCAGATCCAGGGCAATTTGCTATGCTGTGAGCTTGAGGCTGCATGTGAGGGATACAAACTTGCAAAACTGAGCGTGAGTAGCTTTGAAAATAGCGAGAGAAGGAAGCACTGCTGCTCCCTCAAATCTCGTGATTTCTCTTTAGGCACAAATCATTAGCAAAGGCTCGCCTTTTTTCTGGCTTCGTTTTTCCCACTGAACCAAACAGCACCAGCGTGAAGCTGCATCAGTGTGTTAATTCATACAGCGTGACAGTGATGCAGAACCAAAAGAGGCATGACGGTACACATCATGATGTTGAGATCCTTGTGGGGTTTTTTTTTTTACGTGTTTCCTCCGGTTTACACATGTTACATGTCACCGGGTTGTAACATGGAGTGCCACACTTAATGGCTGAATGTTATCAATATTACCTTTAAAATCAGAAAAAATACAATTGGAATCCTGAGGGAGAAGTCAGAATTCTAACATAGTCAACTGATCCAGTGTTACTATAAACATTTCTATTAGTGCAGCTTTAAATAGAAACCCTCCTTTCCATCATAAATTAAAATAAAATGGATAGGCAAGTATAGAGAGGATAGTGAGGTCTGAAATAGTATTTTGATTACCTGGTATACAATAATACCTTAAAAACACTAGTGCTGTTGTTGTTGTGTAGGGGAGCTTGAAGATCTGCAGATTAACTTCAGGTAGAATAACCTGCAACTCAGTTGTCAACCATTTGCTGTTGTTGTAGGTGAGAACCTATGTGGCCACTTGTGAGGGATGGACTGCATAACATGACCATTTATGCTTTGCTTTGCACAGCTTTCAGTTCCCCTCACAGAGAAACAGTTTCCATGTGTTGTGTCATTGAATTTTGTAGCAGCAATCAAAGAAAAGACATATACATGGATTAGTGAGAACAGAGTGCAGCTTAAGAGGCAGCTGTCTGAGTACAGAGCCACACATAGTGCTGTGGATTAGTTTCCAAACTTGAGATCATTCAAGGTCAACAACCAGCCTTTTTCATTGAGCCTGCGCTGCAACAATTAAAAGTAATTTATACAGAGAGGTGTTTCTGTTACTAGGTGTATCCTCAGTGACATAAGTGGGTGTGGAAAAAAATAATAGAAACAACTCTTTATATAAATTAAACAGCACCACAAACTACATCCTCTAAAATGGGCATACAGTTAAGGCAACACCTCTTTAAAGCAGTTTCAACAAAAGCTGAACATTATAAACTTTATGAAGTGAGGATTAATCGAAGACGTTGTACCTAATAAATTGGAATCAGAGCAGACACATATAACATTTTATTACATTCATTCATTATCTGTATCTGCTGGAGCTGATCCCCGCTGACTGCGGGCGAGCAGTGGGGGACACCCTGTATTAGTCACTAGTTGATCACAGGGCTGACAAACATGAGAGTGACCTAACTTGCATGTCTTTTAGATTGTGGGAGGAAGCCAGCGAACCAATGCAGGCACAGGGAGAAAATGCATACTCTGCACACTGAACAATGCCCCAGCGGGATATGGAACCAAGGAGCTTCTTGCTTTGAGGCAACAGCACTAACCACTAGTGCCAACTATACCGACAATGTCCACAATGGCATCTTCAGACTCTTTTATACCTGTCACATGTGCTCAGTGTGAACCTGAATTCATCTGTGAAGAGAACGGGGTGCCAATGGTGGACCTGCCAATGCTGGTTTTCTCTCGTAAATGCCAGTCGAGCTGCAGGGTGCTGGGCTGTGAGCACAGGTCCCACTAGAGGTAGTCGGGCCCTCATGCCACCCTCATGGAGTCTGTTTCTGACAGTTTGGTCAGGAATATTCACACCGCTAGCCTGCTGGAGGTTATTTTGAAGGGCTCTGGCAGTGCTCATCCTGTTCCTCCTCGCACAAAGGAGCAGATACTGGTCCTGCTGCTGGGTTGATGCCCTTTTACGACCCTGTCCAACTCTCTTTGTGTAACAGCCGGTCTCCTGGTATCTCCTTCATGTTCTTGAGATTGTGCTGGGAGACACAGCAAACCTTCTTGCAAGCGCACATATGGATGTGTCATCGTGGAGGAGCTGAATTATCTGTGCAACCTGATTGGGCTGCAGGTACAAATTCATGCTACCAGTAGTGACAAGGACACTAGCACAACACAAAACTAGAGAAGAATCAGTCAGGAAGGACGAGGAGAGAACAATTGTCTGTGGCCACCACATGCAAAACCATTTGCACCTGTTGCCACTTTTATTTTTATTATGTCAGTTGGCTCTCTGTTCTTCCCTCTAATCTGGTTTATTTCTCACCCATTAAAATGCTAACTCACTCATTTTTCACTTTTGTTGACAGGCAACTTTATTTGACCACTGTGTGTCCTGTCCACTGCTATATAATCAATAGGAGCAGGAAAACAAAGGCAGCGCTTTAACTAGACAATCAATGAGTTTAAACTGCTCTGTGGGGCCTCATCTACACAGCTAATACCACCAATGATGCTGCTGAGAGCAATATACCAGAGCCCCGACAGCAAGATACACACACACACACACACACACACACACACACACACACACACACACATACACACACACACACACTTCTGTCCTCTAAGAGATACAAATACTAGACTAAACATTATGATATTTTTTTTGTTATTATTCTAATTATGAGAGAATGTTGCAGTTGTGAAACATTTATAAGAAAATAATATCACATTACACTGCAAACACCAAAAACTTGGAACAATATCCCCCAAAGTATTATGTTTTCATACAGTGAGCAAAAACATCTCAGTGGCAACTGTCCAATAGAGGGGAAAAGTACTATAAAGAATTATCATTTGGGTTTCAGTTACATATTCTAAATGAGCAGACAAATCCCTTTTTACTTTTTAAGCATTTTTACTTCATATGAAATACCAATTTAACTGCATAAAATTCTATCTTGAATTCTCTTTTCTAAGGGGTGCTGTCCCCTAACCCTGCAATAGACACATTCAAGACCAGCTATGTTGAAATGAAAGTATATTCCACAGTTACATTCAGATACACATAAACTATTGTCTTATTTCAAGAGATCTTTCTGCAGTGAGAAAAGAGACGGATGAAGTAAGTAGCTAACCTGAGCTGTTGGATGGAGGTGTGTGTGCTTTTCTGTGTTGGCTGTTGAGTAAATGTGTAATTCTTCTATAGTTGAAGCTTAGTGCAACAAGCTATACAACAACATTGTTATTGTGTTCAGAAGCCCTCTGTGTCTGTAGTCAAAGTAAATAATCTCCATCCCTCACTGCTTCATCTTCAATCTTATCTGCATTACATAACAAAGACAGCTTTTGTCTTCAGAGACCATTAAACCTGCCTGTTCCTTAGGCTGATGATAGTATGCAGTACTTAAACGCACGTACACGTTTAATTTCCTTAAAATGCTTACAAATAAAAGCCCCTGTTATTTAGTTACCAAAAACCTTTTATAATGAAGCAGCAAATTAAGAAGTGTTTGGTTGTCATCAGCAGCAATATATCACGGATCCTAAAAAAAATAACTGGAAAATAGTGTCCGGGATAGTCTTGTGTATATGTTACATAACTTTTCTGGATTATATACAGAATGGGACCAAAAACCTAGGCCTAACCCTTACCTGCATTACATAACAAAGAAAAATGTTATCATCAGTACTTAAACATACTCAGTACTTAAACACAATGGCACACAGAAATCTTTGACATTTGGTGAAATTCTGCTTTACACAAGTCTCTACACTATGGCACTATGGGTGTTTTGTAACAAATATCAACAGAATAACTTTCCTTATACATCAGGAACAAAATCACCGCAACCTGTTTTGAGAAATAAAAATAAATATAACAAATACCAAAACATTAAATAGCTTACAGTAGTGACCACAAGAGCACCTGTTGCAAATAGAAAATAAATGTAAGTGGCATGCCATGAACTGATCGATTCGCAGTACCAGCACTTACATTTTATCCGTGAATCAGCACTTTTAAGAAGCTGCCAATACTCTTTTCTGCCCTCTCCATATCATGGCATGGACACCCAGTCAACGGAAGGGCCACCAGAGCGCTGCCCACCTTCTTTTGGTGCATGGAGAGCAGAAGGCCCCTTCTGGTTTGCCTCATGGGACCTTATGTGGGGTAAAAAAATGTGCAGTAGTCAACGAAGAGAGACAAATACATTTTTGGTCTTGTTTAAGTTGTGCAGTGAACTACATATATGAAGTTTGGCAATTAAAAAGATTATTTTTTCAAGTCAATAAAGTTGCAGTTTTTGTAAATAAAGACAAATGCCATTTAGTGTTATGTTAAACCACTCAGTGAGCTACAACGTCTGGTTCAACACACGTCACTAACACCAACACCAACTCCGCACAGAGAAGATACTGAGAACAATGAAAATCAAAACAAATGTAGCCATATTGACAACTACTCTTTATGTGTAAGGAGAGCTGGTCAGTTCTGTGAGCTGTTAATATACAGGAGCAGCTCTCCAATGTTTAAGTTACAGGTTTTGGTGAGACGTTCTACGAGACGATGTCACTAACGCAACTGTTGGCTGTGTAGTCTTTATGATTTATATTATTTCTATATATATTATATTATTTGATTTATACTTATTTATATTTTCACAGTCTTGGACTTTCTTGACTTGGAAAATTATCTTTTAAATTGACAAACATCATATGTGTAGTTCAAGGCAAAACAGGATCAAAACATTGTTTGTCTCTCTCGATTTACTACCATACATATTTTTTTAAGATAAGGTCCTATGGGGTCCACCTGAAGGGGCATGACTTTGGCTCTCTATTTGTCATTTGGAGTGCCATGGTGTTGTGTTGAGCTCCGTGGGTGTTTTAGCACCCCTCCAAACCTGTGACCAGTGTTCATAACTTATTTCATGTTCTAGAGCCATTTGTGGAATTTCTAGAGAAGAGGCACTTCAGCCAAAACTCTTGGGTTTACTTACCTTTAAAAATATCATTTTAGTGCGCTGCTATTTGGAAAATAATTAGGTCTATTCTAAAGTCCAGCCATCTCACATCTGTCTGACGTTTGGAGGTTCAAGTCAAATATCACCAAAACTGGTTTGAGTTTAGCAACTAAAACTAGCAAACAATCTAAATAATCTCTTGATTAAATGTACTATAATCCTCAAATAAGACAAAGCAATAAGTACTTTAGGTAGATCTTTTTCAAGCTACCCAAGTAAATTCTTTATCGTAATTCTTTATGAATATGACAGAATTTCTGTTGTGGACTGACTATAAAAAACACCAGTATCTGGTATATAATTAAGATAAACCATCGAAGGAAGACAGGGCTGTGTTTTGGGCTGAAGTCAGAGAGCCAGTGATCAAAGACCTCATAATCCATGATGATTTTTCCCCATCTGCTGAAAGTCCTCACTAGAAGCCCTTCATGCAGATTTTATGCAGTTATGCCGTCCTTGTAAACTGCTCCCCCTCACCTCCCTTCATTAGAAAACCAATTGCCTGATCTGTGGAGTAGATCAGTGCACTGGGAAGGAAACACAACAACATCCCCTAGGGCTATGTGCTATAGAAACTAAACAAGGTCATAGTGGGGACTAGGGGCTGAGTTAATGGGGGTTGCTAGTTTGTACTGCAGTATATTGATGTTTCAGCATGTTCAGCTCTTTGGGAGATTTAATACAAAAAAAACGTCTTGTGTCAGCATGAGAGCTTTTTTGTGAACTGATGCTGCTGGAAGAAAGAGACTCACAGATTGGTACAACTGAGGATTGTGAAAAGGAACCAATGCCGTTCCAGAAATAACAACAAAGGAGCTACAGTTGGTCAGAGGGGATTTCAAATGAGACGATACACGGCTGTCTGTGAAAAACATCCACTGAAAGCCATGAGTTATTTATTAGTTTTCTTTGTGATGCACGTCTTGGCTTTAACGTGCATCACAAAGAGGAGTGCTTCACAAAGAGGAGTGCATCACTAAATAGTTTTACAAGTGCATGAAATATACACAAAATGGACCACATTGGAAAATTTACAATCAATGTACAATAAAAGGGCAGAATAATGTCAAATCATATATTTCTGATTCTAATTCAGTAGCATCAGCAGTACTGTATCCTGGTGCAGGTGGTAGAATAACACTGTGTTAGCATTAGAGGAAGATTTATTTAGGGTTGCGAGATGGGGAGGTGGGGTTGTTGGTTTAGTAAATTACAGAAAGTTCACCAGGCTTTAATGTAGCAGAAAGCCACTTTCTGACATAACAGAAAAAATTCACAGCAGCTCCTGAGCTAACTGAAGTTAAAAATAGAACTGATCGGACACTGGAAGCAATGAATGAAACAGAGATTGTAATTGGAACTATAATTATTTTGTTAAATCTATTTTTAATCATGCATTTATGTCTATAAAAAAATAAAGTAAAGTCTTTAAATGTCTGTTTACTATGACCAACAATAAAAAACTGAACTGACAGAGAAAAGCAGCAGATCCCTGCATTGGTAATTGTTAGATATGTTTGCATAATAAATGACAGTGATCAGTCAGTGATTCATTTCAGCGATAAATGTAATGCAAAAATGTTTTGCAAAAAAAGCATTTTCAACATTTCGATGAAGGTTCTCAGTCATCCAGGTCATGGTAAATGTCAGTGCTGTTTCGTAGGTAACTGGAATTGTTTCAGTTTCTTGAAGATGTTTCACCTCTCATCAAAGAGGCCGGAACAACACCATCTTGCTGGCAGACAAAAAAGATGCATTGTAGTGTGCTAAACACAGCGGACTACAACACCAAGTCATTGACAGGCCATTATATTACTGACTATTCTTCCCTCCCTGAACGTTGGTGTTTAGTTTGGCAGATAGGTAAAGGCTTCCAAGTTTAGGCTGTTTAATTTTTGCCTCACACATGAAGGTGATGTAAAACTAAAATACACACAAGAAAAAATCATTAAATCACATATTTTAGCTACAAAGTATATTCAATCAACTATACAGTAGGCCATAGAATAATGTTGAAACAACTCCTAATATAGCTAGCATAACTGCTACAACCATGTGAAAATAACTAGTCCTTAGTTTGTTAGCTTGATGCTAACACATGATTGGAATCACCATTAACTACCCTATCTGAACAAATTTACTTTGGATGATTAACATAAAATGACATGTGGTCATACTTACAGGCATATATTTCCTAGGCTCTGTGGAAACAAATTTATTGCTGCTGGCTTCCCCGTTCACTTCAAACCTGCTAACATGTTATAGCAAAAACTTGTCCATCCTAAGGACACAACACCCTAGCATAAGCAGAGTAAGGTAGTTGATGTTGTTCAGTGCAGCCAGGACACAGATTTTTTAAATTGGGGAGACAAAACAACCTCCCCATAAATGAATGGCACAATACAGGAGGGCCAACTCCTCAGGTCAAGACTCTGCTGTCAACTTAGATCTGAAGGAAAAGTAATTCCTTTGAGGACAGCAATGTAAACATCTTGTCCAGAGAAGACAGATGGTTTGAAAGAGGAGTAAAATAATCCATCTATGTCAAACTGGAACGACCGCCTTTGAACAGAGAAGGTGGCCTACGACATTACTTATCACCCATTTACAATGCAGTACTGAGTTCCCTCCCCAGACAGCTTGATAACCATTCACATCTGGGCTCACCTAAGCCTGGCAACGCACATGAAGGCCAGGTCAACGACCCACAAGTGGCCCTAACGACTCTGATACTCATAGCTCACACGTGTCCTCAACGACTCTGTAAGGACACTCCCACACAGAGTTTAAAAGCCTGCAGCTCCCCTCCAGTTAGTTAGAACTGAAGAAGCCTCTTGGAAGAGAGGTGAAATGACTTCAAGAAACTGAAATACATCCAGTTGCCTATGATACAGCACTTAGAATTTCTAACATTGTAACCTTAACCGTCATGCATATAAGCATGAATACATGAAATCCACTGTTTTTAGTGAAATACTTTAATTCATGCTGGGACTGTCAGAGAAACCTGTAATTCTAATAGGTTGTTTGAAGTCACGTGATTTTGATGATGTGGAAAATTCAGATTGAGGAATTAAAAAACAGAATAGACAAGACAGAGGAAACTTCGTTATCGTTGCTACATATTGTTGAACAGAAAAACAACTTTAACATTAGAAAGTAAGCAGTTAGCTACTGAATATCCACAGTCAGGGCCGTTTCTGTCTTTTTGGGGGCCTTTTGCAAGGTGGTGTTTGGGGGTCCCTATTTTGTCAAACTATGATGAATAGATTCCTAACCCTTCTAGGTGATACACAAAGATGCAACAATCTATTACATTTTAAGAGGAAAACAGGCTAGAGTCCTGAAAGTCCTCTCTCAAATTAAAATCAAACATCTTAAGTTGACCCACCCAAGCAAGTTGAACTGATAATACAAGGTAAACATTGGAGATCCTCTATATGTCAATAAATGAAACTGATGCAGTGTTCCTCAAAAACGTTTATTTTAATTTGTATTCTTTCTTGAATACAGCAAAAGCTGTACAGGGCATCATTTTCTTGAGTAGCTAAGCCAGGTTCGCTTCTATCTTTTCTCCATTAATTAATGTTCTGTAGAAATAATGATGATGCAAACTTCTACCATCTTCTTTCTTGGGAAATGTGAAATTTGGACTAACCTGAAAAGGTCCTCTACCTACTATATCTGCCATGGATGAAAGAAAACTGATGGCCAGTCAGCTGGATCAGTTGGTTGACCAAAAACTGGCAGCTGATCTTGTAAGCCTGCAGGAGAAGAAGATGGCCGTGCTGCTTCCTGGTCCGGTGGTGTTGAAGGTGGCCGTGCTGCTTCCTGGCCAGGAGCTGCTGAAGACTGCCCTGCTGCTTCCTGGTCTGCAGCTCCAAAATACTTCAGAATTGCTCCTGCAAAGACAAAACTCCTTAGGTTACCAAGCAAAATAGATCCGTAGCACTTGTAAGAGATACACTACTTAATACATGTAATTAATCACTGGCAATTAATAACACACTCTTAATGGGGCACCACCTCCATTGTTTTATCTATTTCAATAATCTGGAGGAAATTAATCAAATCCGGCTGGACAAGTTTAGCTTGGAACAGTTCTCATCAATTTCAAATTGATATATTCAATCTCATATCTGATGTAATAATTTCTTATACAGTTTCCATCGGTTCTCCACAAACCTGCACAAACCTGCATAGACAACGACATACGAATATACATGTTTATTTACTAGTTAATTCAGGGTAAATAAACAAAATGACAATTTAAAAGAATAACAACAGATAACAGAAAATGTGACTAATGTGCAGATGATGAAAATACGGGTCGGGTGGAAGCCTTTAAATATTATGAGAGTAATTTTAATACTAATGAGATCCTAACGGAATTTTTCTTAAGTTCAAAAGATAGAAATCAGGACCTTAAGACACCAACTCTGATTCATGTGTATGAATCCAGCTGTATGGAGATGTTTAGCCCACTTTGTCTGGGGAGTCGGGAAGTCCGCAGCCTTGGTTTCCTCTGGTGCTCTTAGCTCAACTGCGGACTGCAGTGTCAGTCCAATAGCCTGCAGGAAGTTGCGGCTCATCCTGTACTCAGCTGATGAAACTGTTGGTCCAATGCCCAGCGGGATGTCCGCATGAGAGTGCTGGGGGCAGAGCCGGTCTCGGCTTGGCACAAGTCTTTCTTTTGTCGGGAACCGTTTGTCTTCATCAATGATGATGGTCTTAATTAAGCTTTTCTTCTTTGTTGCTTCGAGTGGTGGTTCTTAAGCTCTGACTCATGAACTAATTCAATTTCTTGACTAAAATAACTGGAGGATGAAACGCTGTTTGGCGCAGTGGCGTCATTAGACCTATTTTTGGGGGGCTGAAGCCCCCCTAGAATATTCTTCAGCCCCCCTAAATAATTTGGTGTTTTTATTAAAAAAGAAAAAAAAAGATTTAAAAAAAATATATTTTTTTTTACAAAAAAGTGCCGACAAATTAAATATAAAGTGGCCAGAATATGAGTTTAAATAAATAATCATATAACTTGTCATTATTCACTGAATATGATCATAAATCTGTCTGTTTCCCTTCACTTCATAGTGTAAGGTAGAGAGAGTGCGTCGTTATCCAATCCATTCCACTTGTTTATATAGAGAACGCCCACATCACTGAAAATCCAGTCCACGTTTTCCCTGCGACCTTGCTTGCACTCGGTACCTGCAGTGTGTGTGTACCTTGAAGCACACAGAGGGACTAGAACAGCATGAGGAGAGGAACGTGAATAAAGAAGAAAGGATATAAGAACATTTTTCAAGAAAGTAAGTATTCATCACTGCTGGTAGTAAAAATTAGTTAGCTCCAGCCCCCAGCTAACAGCAGAAAGTCCCATGTAATGAATTAACCAAGTGCTCCCAGTTTGACAAATACAAACCTAGCTTGCACACTCAATCTCTGCGCACGTCTCACCATTGTTGTTTCGCGGTCAAAAGTTACATTCCAGCTCTAAAAGAATGCTGCTACTTAGCTAGCTAGCTGGTCTGAAATGCATTGTGAAGGCCCTGCAGGTTGTTTATAGAGTCAAGTGTGCACACTTTTTACCATATACTATCTTTGGGGTGACTTCCTTCTGGAGCATCAGCTGTGTTTCTCACTTTATGCATGGATACACAGCCTGAAACAGGAGCCGAGCTCATTCACATTTGATTATCATCAGTGGATAATATGAATAATAATACACTAATAATCATCTCTCCACCACCCCTATTGACCTGTAGGAGTCAGGGCAGAGGAGCACAGGGAGTGAGAGGGGAGAGACCTCTACTGGAAAGGTGAGTCTAAAGGATTTCACAGGATAGAGTCATTTGTGATGCAGACAGTCTTGGAATTTTATAATAATAATAATAAATAATTTCTAAGTCTTTGTTAGCTTTTTGTGAAATTTTGTGCTTGCGCGCTACGTTCGCTCACATCCTGTACATCGCTTGGGGCTAAGCCTCCCCTGTCCTTAAAACCTAGTGACGCCCCTGGTTTGGCGGATCTTCACTTGTTACTCAATACAAGATGAATTAAATTAACTTCACATCCTCTGAATCAGGCGGTGATACTTAACGATATATAAACAACAAAAACAAAAACAAACAGAATACCGCAAATCATAAAATTGAGAAAAATCAACACGTGGTTGGTTTCTGCAGAGATCGCTGTGTCACAAAGTAAGAGTAAGGTAAAGGATGAAAAATTATAAGAAGAGGAGAGGAGAGAAGAGAAAAGAAGAGAAGAGAGAGAAAGTATGTCTCTGTTTTTATTATTCAAGCTGGCAGACGGACCCAGAGGGGCAGGCTGACAGCGTTCATGCCCTAGGCCATATTGTAAGTCCAAACTCACGAAACTTAATTAAACTAAACTATTACTGTAAATTACATGATTGAAATCACTCAAGATTCAGAAAGAGATAACTTGATTAAACATAAAACACACTTGAATATACAGTAGAACTAATGGCTTATACATATTTCTTCTAGTTCTAGCTTAATATTTGTTAACAAAAACATGTTAGAGACATTTACTGGAAAATAACAGAAGTATTAAACAAAAAGATCTTCTGAAAGTCTGTTCCAATCACTCCAGGACTCACCCTCAGGAGTGGCTGTGGTTCCATCCAACACCAGGCATATTAAACAATAAAACTTTATCTTAGCTCAACTTTACCCCATAGAAACATGGGAAACATCAGTTTTATTGCCTCCTTTACTATTTCCTTAAAATTAAGAAGATGAGATTCTGGTTTAATGGTTATTTAAAATTTGCTGGAAATTTGGTGAGTACAGAGACCCTTATTAGGTTGGAATGTCACAAACACAGAACACAGCATGCCGTAAATCAAGTGGAGAAAGGAGATCAGGCAAACACAGATGAGGCCTCCAAAGTACTTTTGCTCTGGAGGATGTATTTGTTAATTCGATCAGGAAAGACACAGAACCTCAGCCGTCGTTACTTAATTTGAAATTGCAAAGACATACAATTAACGCATATTTGTCACAAACAGTTTTCTGTTCCTTATGATATGTAGAGAGTAGAATCCTTTGTGCTTGACCTCGTTTGACCTGAGAGAAAGGAGTGCATCTTCTTTGGGGGGGGGGGGGGCAGATGGTGTTATCCGTTGTAAATTAGGAAAGGGGGAATTCCCCTGTGAAGGTCCATGTGAAAGTTTTATTGCAAGGACAACATCGTCCTTGCTCGGAGAAGAGGTGAGAGACTGCAACTCCAGACTCCTGAAAACAGTCTTGAGGATGAAAAGGAGTAATTAATATTAGACACAGGCTTTCTTTGAAAGCCAGAGATGGAAGGATATGTGTTCCTACACACTAATGTAGAAATTCATAATCAGTTTTTATATTAAACATTGTGATATACAGTACAGTGTCCCTTTAAAGCATGCACCCAATTTCAAAGTTGTCACTTTTAAGCAGTTTTCGACACATTGTACTTGTTAGAGTAACAAAACGAAGATAAATGGCTGATGAGCACTATGTGATATTGAGCAGTGGGCAGAACTAATAGTCATATAAAGTATAGTTTACTTTAAATTTACTTTAATTTGTGTTATTTTGATTCTTTTGAATAAAACAAAGTAATATATCAAAAACATAACTAATCTGTAGGAATGTAGGCAAATTTGTTCAAATTACATTGTCACAATAAATATTAGAATAAATGTGGTAAAGAAAGACTGCAACTAACTCAGTAGGGTTAACAATAATCCACTCAGAGCAATAATCCACTGCCACAATACTCCGTAATAATCCACAATAGGCCTTATATGTATTAGTGTTGTTTAGCACACTTCACATTATATAAATATATAAACTGAGGACACACTAAAATTGATAAATGAATCATAAAAATAATCCTAAAGTAATGTTACGTGGCAAATATTTAACAGCATAGGAGGTCTATGACCAGCAGCTCCCACTGGATGAGGATATAGCAGACATAACAGACATCTGCCTAACAACACACCCTCCCTCCCAAATGTAATGCCAACATGCTGGACCTGCTACAATTCACCAAAACGGGTGTCACTTCAGTCAATCAGTCCCATGGCATTCACATGTGACATATACATTTTATTTTAGCCCTTTCCCAAAGCAAACACTTAAGCTAGCTAAAAAGTCGGCATAAAAGCTCCCCCTCCACCCCACATCATGAAAAAAAACCTTACCTTTATCCTGTGAGCGTTTTTCTTCATCTGGTTTCTTCTTTTTTCTCTCTTCTGAACCAGATGAATATGTTTGTCACCATGCCATGTTAATTCCACCATCATTCTCCTCACTAACTGAATGACAGGTACTGGCTCAACTCAACTTGATAGTATGTCATGCGTATCACTGAGGAACCTTGTGTACAACTGCATCTATTCTTGTATTTACTTTGTATTTCCTCATCAGTGGAGGGCATTAAACAATGCTTTTGCAGGTACACGCAACAAAATGTAACTTCCTGGAGAAAGGTAGCTGATTGATGAGTCTCGTCCCCAGATTGTCAAATACTGATGCTTTGGGTTGGCAGCTTTGGTAAGACGCAAAGTATAAACACTGAATGTAAATGTAGTTTTTTGTTTGGTTAAAATAAATCTCTGTGGGGCACCTTCAAAAAAATATTATTATTGTTTATATCAACTGTATGTACAAGTATAAGTCATGGCCATCATTTCTCTCAGAAAATGTATTATGTAGAAGTGATTTTACCACCACGGTGGAGTGGAGGTTGTTTGACTCGGGCACCGCTTGGTCTGCACAGTCATGCTCCTAGATCTACACACTTTACATATATAATGACTATGTCATTATATATGTAAATTCAGTTTTGTAAATTGTGATTTTGTTGTTCTGTTCTGTGCATACGACATCTATTGCATGTCTGTCCGTCCTGGGAGAGGGATACCTCTTATGTGGCTCTTCCGGAGGTATTTTTTTTCTCTCAGTGTGGTAAGTTTTTCCTCCCTTGAATTGAGGGTCTAAGGATAGACGATGTTGCTCACTGTACAGATTGGAAAGCCCGCTAAGGCAATGTGATGGTGATTTTGGGCTATATAAAATGTTTTTGATTTGATATGATTGTAGTTAATTTCTTTGATCAAGGAACTAAAATGGGAAAGGAAACAGAAGGCAGGCAGTCTGACAGACTGAAAAAAAACACATGTGAGACAGACAGCATATCTGAAGGGAAAAACTAAGTGAATGGTTAAATGATATAATGAAATACTGACTGTAAACTATCACAGTTTACACAGGAGCTTCATGCTTCATCTTTGACTTACTATAGGCTACTTACTGTAGTTGTGTGCTCAGTTTTCAGATGCTAAAATGGTTTGGATAATCTGATCATCATTAGTTTGATGTCTGGCTGTGTTTCCCCAGACTGGCTGTCTTTGTACTGTGTTTTAGTGGAGGGTTAAAGGGGGCAGCACAGTGGCACAGTGATTAGCAAGAAGGTTCTGGGTTTGGGACCCGGCTAAGGTAGCCCTCTGTTGTTCCCATGCCTGTGCGGGTTCACTCGTTCCTCTTTCTCCCACAATCCAAAGACATGCAAGTGAGAGTAATTGGTCACTCTAAATTGCCCGTAGTTGTGAATGTAAGTGTGAATGGCTGTTTGTCCCTACATCTCAGCCCAGTAATGAACTGGCGAGTCATCGGCTGGAAGTCAATCAGGAAGGCTGTCAGTGATATTTTTGGGTGCATAGTATGATCAGTAATACAAATGATGACCATAGCTATAAAAATAGGAGCCATGTTGTAATAAAAACCACAATAATCGTTTAGTAATGGTTTGATCAATTCAATATCAATATCACACTTTAGTCTCTGTAAGTTTAGTTTAGTCTTTGATGTGGCTTTAGATTTGAAATGTAGCTTTGAATACCAGGTAAAAGGGTAGTTCAGTCATGTTGCCTCCAGACAGGATACTTCTCTGTTGATCTGGAAAAGGTCATATATGCCTCAGTTCTTCACGCTTGGATTATAACTCCAACAGCTGTCGCCCAAAGTGCTGCAGCCCTTTAACCAAGACTAGGTGACAGAAACAGAGAAAATACCTACAATGTCCTTCTCTTAACTGGTTTGTTTTTTAATGCCATGCTACTAGTCCTTAAAGGTCAGCAAAAGTTCTAAGAGCAAAGTTTTAAGACCTTTTGAGCTTCTATAAGTCTGTAACAAATATGCAATGTCCGGTAAGACTTAAAATAAAGCTAGCTGAGAAACATTACAAATATTATGACATATGATGACTTTTGGACTTTAATTAACATTGTGAAATGGCCGGATTTGGTTGGGTTTAGACACAAAAAATACCTGGTTAGGTTTAGGAAAACAATTATTGTTTGGATTAAAACGATAATTCCACTATAACATAACTTTCCTGTGTATGACCCATCCAACCACACCCCATCTCAGACTTTTCGCCTTAAGAATTGACACTAGATGGGTGACAACAGAGTAAAATTTAGACCTCCCGAGACATGTATCATGTTGCGATACAAATAGGTCACTAATACTGAATGATGGAAAACAAAGTGACAACAATTGAAAACTGATAAAACATTTTTTTGTTAATTTACAAAACAAAAATGCCAAACATTTGTGAGTTGTAACCTCTCAAATGTGAAGATTTCTGTTTTTTATCTGTTTTATACAACATATCTTCATACCTAAAAGACTGAATAGGTCGATAGCATGGCATAGCATTACTATGTTACTAAGTTAAAATAACTCACCATTTACACTTGACATGAACAGCGGTCTACTGAATGAAAGTCCTGTGTTTTCTTATCCTGACCGTCCACCCCAACCTCCTCCTGACTTTGTTGCTCTTTATAAAACAAATCACTGTGATGTCGTGCTAACAGTCACTTCTGCATAGACAACTAGTGGTTGATTTGCATTGCATAGATATATGAAATCAGCAAACTTGTGTTCTTCTGTCGTCATTTTCATCTGCAAGTATAAAGGACGTAAAACACCTACTTGATGTCTCTGCTGTGATTATTTAGCAACTGTGTTGTTTTGCAGCATCTTTGATATATAACCAAAAGTCAATAGCAACATTCACACTTTCTCCTTTGCTAATAGAATGTACACTATACTAGATGTAACCTAACAACAAACGTGAATGTGTGTCACAGGGTCGTTTTTCTGTTGTGGACAGACTGGGTTTATATCAGTGAAAACTGATGACTATGTTTGGGTTTTGAACTGTTGGTTAGACAAAACAAGTAATATGAAGAGATTAGTTTGGGCTGTAGAGTGATGTAGATTATTCACTTTACTATATTCTATTGAGTAAACCATCAATAACCACAGAAAAAATCCACAGGCTGAATAATACTGAAGAAAACTGATTTCTTCAGTTCTTCCAGTCTTAATGACATTATGTTATCTGGATCATTTTGGAAATGTTCTTATCTTGGCAACTATAAAGGTTGTTTTTTTGTTTGTTTTTGTTTTTTTTACCTAGATTCCACAACTGCTTTTCCCTTAAGGTAACAAGAGCTTACAGGAAGTTGATAAAAGATGCCAAGCCAAAAAACAAATCCTCAGGAAGACACAAGCTTTCAAAACTATTTCAGATTACTGTGTTGTTTACCAGCAGTGTCAGTTTTCGTTGTATCTTTCCCAGTCAGCCTTCTTTTCCAAAATATGGTCCATTTAGTCATGCCATTCAATACACAAATGTTAAGAAACTAATACTTCAGAAATTAAACCTATTCCAGGATTTCTTTAAGCATTACTTCAAGCCCCCCCCTTCTTCTACAGAAAAGTGCTTTGTTGCCATTCTGATATGAGGAAGTGATTCTCTCTGTCAGGAATGAGAAAAGATGGATGTTATGTGTTAGCAGCTATTAGCCCATCCTCCATTCTCCTTGTTTATGTCTTCTCTGTTAGCCTCGCTCTCTTCAGACACCAATAAAGAAAGCACAATGCCCTCAGGAGGGTGTGATTCTTCTCAGTACACACACACACACACACACACACACACACACACACACACACACACACACATATATACACACACACACACACACACACACACACACACACACACACACACACACAAACAAGCACACATACAAACACACTCACATACAGACCTGCAAGCATGGGGTGAATCAGTTGTGAGGGCAGAATAAATAAGTGCTTTTATACTGCTTTAATTTCATATATGCTATCTGTAATGTAAAACACATATGACATATGTATGCACAAGCACACACACACAAATTGAGATGCACAATGAGAGCTGTGTGCATGTGGCCCTTCGTGTTTTCACTATGCTTGGATGGGTGGTTATGTAACTATAATTCTCCGTAAAAAGCAGAAATGAGATAATTGAGCCAAAAAACGAAGTAAAGGAGGACTCAGCCTCTCTGGGTGTACTTCAACATCTCCATGTGACAATTAGAGGCTTTTTTGCAGATTGTTGGTGCCCTCTAGTGTTACAATACATGGTTTAACTTGTAAAATCCCTCTCTTCATCATTATCTGCTGTGGACTAGAAACCTTTGAAAACTGTAAAATGAAGCTGCAGGAATATGTTTAAGCAGCAAAACATAAAGTTTAAGGTACAAATTTGAGAGGACAGGTGAAACTCTCCAGAGGAAACAGAATAAAAATTTAAATAATCTCATTGAAAAAAGTCAATGGTAAGTAAATTATAACTTGCCAACAAAAAACTATTTAAAATGATTAAATTGAATTAATGTTTTCTTATTTTCTTTGGTATTCATGTCATGTACAGATGCAATGACGATTGCTAGTTAATGATTGCATGTTGTTGTCCAATCTTAAATCTTATCTGATCATGTGACAAGGTGACAAGACCCATGTCAAATCTGTCAAGACCTCCAAGCGAAAAGAGCAGGAGGAGAGGTGGCTAAGCTAGCTAAATTAGATACTTTGGAGTTTTTTACGAGCACTGGCCAGCCCACAGACAGGCTCCCTCCTAGCATGCCTCAGCAGCTAAGCCTCTGCCCTCATTGATGTGTCAGCAAGCACGCAGAAGTTAACCCCTTAGAAGAAAGCTAGCTAACATCAGTCTAAATAATCATAACGTTAGGCTATTGTGTTAGATTAAACTTACCTGTATTTTAGGTATTGATGTCATTCATATAGTTGGATAGAAGTGCCTTTTCAAGGGGATTTGGTGTACAGTGGTGCTTGAAAGTTTTTCGAACCCTTTAGAATTTTCTATATTTCTGCATAAATATGAGCTGAAACAACATCAGATTTTCACACAAGGACTAAAAGTAGACAAAGAGAACCCAATTAAAGAAATCAGACATAAATATTATACTTCATCATTTATTTTTTTGGGAAAATGATCCAATATTACATATCTGTGAGTGGCAAAAGTATGTGAACCTTTACTTTCAGTATCTGTTGTCACCCCCTTGTACAGCAATAACTGCAACTAAACATTTTCGGTAACCGTTGATTAGTCCTTCGCATTGGCAGAATTTTAGAGGAATTTTAGCCCATTCCTCTGTACAGAAAATCTTCAACACCCGGATGTGGGTGGGTTTCCTCACATGAACTGCTTTCTTCGGGTCTTTCCACAACATTTCGATTGGATTAAGGTCAGGACTTTGACTTGGCCATTCCAAAACATTAACTTTATTCTTCTTTAACCATTTTTTGGTAGAATTGTTCCATCAATGATGGCAAGCCGTCCTGGCCCTGATGCAGCAAAACCATGATACTGCCACCACCATGTTTCACAGAGGGGATAAGGTTCTTATGCTGGAATGCAGTGTTTTCCTTTCTCCAAACATATCGCTTCTCATTTAAACCAAAAAGTTCTATTTTGGTCTCATCCGTCCATAAAAGGAGAGCAGTGACTTTCTCCTTGAAACCCTAATGGTCGACAACTCCTGGGGAAGGTAACAATGGTCTTCTATTTCCTCCATTTGTACACAGTCTGTCTGACGGTGGATTCATGGCGTCCAAACTATTTTGAGATGATTTTGTAACCTTTTCCAGCCTAGTGAGCATCAACAACTCTTTTTCTGAGGTCCTCAGAAATTTCCTTTGTTCGTGCCAAGATCAGACTTTGATAGATCCTTGTTCTTTAAATAGAACAGGGCGCCCACTATTGGATCATTTTCCTCAATACATTCAATAGGTCTCATTTGTTTAATTGGGTTATCTTTATCAACTTTTAGAACTTGTGTGAAAATCTGATGATGTTTTAGGTCATATTTATGCAGAGATATAGAAAATTCTAAAGGTTAAATATGACCAAAGTTGAGGCATTATCTGCAGTGTTTGCTTTTGTAAATGTAGCTCTTTTCCATGCACAGCGTTCGGTTTTAGGTGCATGACGGCCAGCAATCAGAACGAAAAGGTCACAGAATCTTACAGCAGAACCTGTTCTAGCTGAAAACTGTCATCTGTATAGTATAATGTGCTGATTTTAGTCTTATTAAAAGTGTTTTGGTGATTTTTTCAATCACGTTTTAGTTACAGAAGAATAGAGATAACAGATGAAAGATACACTTACCAATCAGCAGAGTGACACATAGCAGAATAGCCATCAGAGCTCCAGTGCTAAGGCCCACAGGCAGGAAGATGGCCTCAGCTGAACAGGTGAGTAGTGAGCCTCCAGCCTCGCAGGAACAAACTCGTATAGTGAGGGTGGTTGTGCTGCTCTGGGCAGGGTAACCACTGTCTTCAACCACAACCGGAAGTACATAAACATCCTGCACTCGCTGCTGAAAGCCCGAGCGTCGAGTCACAATGCCAGCTGTGTTGTCTGGAAACCAACAGAGGATCATATAACATCACTGTCCCAGACAAGCTCAAATACAGTAGTGCAAGTACGTGAGCAACACTGCTGGTTTGAATTTTTATGAAAACCCTGCTGACAAAACTTTTCTCGTGAGCATTTTCATAAACCTAATATTTGTAATAGCCCCATATTTGTGCTTATAGTGAAGTGCAATAATTATTCCATAAACACCATTCAGTTGTAAAAATATCAGCAAACACAAACCTTAAAAATCAATATTTCCCCATTGAGCACTGTGTCATCATCATGCTGGGCTCTCACAGAATCGTTACACTCCTTTCCTCATTGTGAGTCCTAATCATGATGCAGGCCGAGATCACCGTAACTTCATTTCAATGAATTCAAACATTTCAAACTTCCATTTTCAAACGATATCCCAGGCTGAGGGATACCACTGATTGTCGTGCATAATTTGGGCACATGAAGAAAAAAAATTTAAATGTTTCTTGTGCTCACGAGAAATGTTTAAGTTTTTTTCTTTTTTTCCCCATGTCCCTAAGGGACTCCGTAAAATTAAGTTTAGTCCTTAGAATTATTGCAGCATTTATTGTTTCACCCTTTTCCCTCATATAATAATCTGGTGTTACGTTGGAAAGTAAAATGAATTAAAAAATCGGATCACTTTCAACCAGTAATTAATTAGGAGACTGGATATCAGAGTCCAAAATGATGTCCGCTTAGTCAGTAAACTGAGATGACATCAACCCAGTCACAAGAATACATGTTGGCAGTGTATGATGATGATGATGATGATGATGATGATGATGATTGATGGTTGATTTCGATTTTCGTGCCCTGCAGACATAGTGTCTGACCATCATGGGTTTACAGGAAACCAAAAGCACAGTTGCAGCAGTCAAACAACATTACATTTCATTACAAAATTGCAAATTATTTCACAGCTCAGTCTTAAACAACATATTATGACTTCTCTCCAAAGCTTGACAAAGAGAATCTGCTACAAAAAAGGTTCTCTTCCTGAAGCACAGCTCACATTTTTCATATTCATCCAACCAAAAGATATCAGCATTATGGAGGACATTTCATTTACACGTACATTCATGCAAACCATGTAAATGTAACTTTACATGTCTTTATTTTGCAAGTTTACATTTCGTTAGGATCAGTTTTCAATTTTATGTTGTGACAATGCTGTGCTTATGGTCTTATTAGGCTTAGGCACAAAAACTACTTGGTAAGGGTTAGGAAAACATCATGTTGTTAAAAAATGCTTGTTTTGGTGAACACAAACATCGCTGGAAATGACCAATGTCCCATCAAAAATATCCAGTTTTGGTTGCCACAAACATGGCGAGAAATTGTAACTATGTCTTGTCAAAAATATCCAGTGGTGTCACACTTAAAAAATAACAAAGTTTCAAACTGTGTCACTGGCTTGGCAGCTTTCTTGCCTGTAACTATTCCACTCTAGTAGTTTCACGATATACAGTAACAGTTTTTTCACCCCATTTTGCTTCTTTCTTAGCAGCAATCATTTGGCACACTTCTTGTTTCACAAAACAAAGAAGCCTGTGTAATACCTTTAATATTTTATACTGAAGCAAAAAGAGGATGTGCAGCTTATATACAGTAGAGAGCACAGGATTTAAAATGTTTCTATCTCCCACACTACAGATGTAGACGTGTGTGTGTGTGTGTGTGTGTGTGTGGTGTGTGTGTGTGTTTTTGTGGGTGTGTGTGTGGGTGTGTCACTGCGTGTGTGGGTGTGTCAGAAACGATTAATTCTCCTGCAGTTGGACGGAAATGTAGCCTGACAAGGTAAACACCATAAAGGCACCTTGTTCCTGTCACACACACACACACATACTCGCTCCAGTTGCCCTTGGTGGCCGTAGGCCCGTATGTCTGACTCTATCAGATGTGATGCTGACTGTATAGGTTCAAACATACAAAAATGTAACAATGCTTGTAGGTGAAGTGTTGCAGGGGGAAAACAAGAAATGTCAGGAGAAGATATGTACAAGCTGAACATCCCACTGCAACATTCAGAGACAACAGAGGCAGACTCATTGTTCATTGTTAAACAGCAGCAATTGTGTTTTGTTTTTGTTTCAACGACAGAAACTTTTTAAGCAAATAATGAAACCATAAAAAGCAGCACTAAGCATCATTTCTCTGTGGTAGATTAAGACATGCTTAATTTACTTAGTCCCATTCTTTTCTGCTCTTCCTTGCACTTGAGCAGTACTGCATGTGCAGTATTGAGTGGAACTGCCCAGCAATGAACAATAAAACGAGCAATAAAGATAATGGTTGCAACTGCAGTTAGATTAGTTATTTTATCCCAAACTACAATATTTTCTTAAAACTAAACAAGTAGTTTAATTTTAATCCTCTTTTAATCCTCCCTCTTACTTACTTCCAAAATCTCGAACCGTGAAGTTTCTATTGCGAAGCTCTTTTGGGGATTTAAAGAAGAACCTCTGTCCAACGGGAGGATGGTCTTTGTCCACAGCGCTGACTGTCTGGATCACCTAGTCATGGAGCAAACAAACAGAGAACTTGCTTAACACACCAAGTGTTTATTTAGTTAATGAGGATGTATGACCTACACTACAAAACCTAACAACATATCTTACTAAAATAAGTAAGATAAATTAACTTAAACCTAAATAAAATTTAGAATCACTCATTTCCATGAATTTTACCTATCTTGTTCATTAATAATTCAGCTGTTTTGAGCGCTATCAAATTTGAGGAGCATTTTAAGTATTGGTGAATAATTCCATTTTATGCCACTGGCTTTTTTCTTAAAATTGATTTTATTTATCTGATATTGTTGGGGCTGAAGGTCTCCGCTCATTCTCAGACATTCAGAAACTCTTTAACTTACCTGGTTCCTCCTTTTTCTTTTATCTCCAGTTGCGTACGGCAATGCGCACTTACGGGGTGCCTTGGGATGGCACACTAGGGTTACACCCTCTTCATTGAGGGGTTGTGGCACTCTGAGTATATATTCTCTCTTTTGTTTCTCCCTTTTTTTTCTCTCTTTTTTTTCTCTCTTCTGGTTTTATTGACTTATTTTGTGTTTATTTATTTTTTTGATAAAGATTTTTGAGTTTCTTTTAACTTTGACTCCATTTAAGTGGTCCAGCCCCCTTTAGGCTTTGGGTTTTGAGGGCAGTATTGGTTGAGGCTTGTTTAAAAGCTCTGAACTGCTACTGTATATGTATATATGTGTGTTCACATGTGTGTTTGTATGTTCATCAGTGTACTTCATCGAGACAAAGACTGTGGACCCCTTGAAATTTGGAGGGCGGGAGGGGGGTTGTCTATCTATTTTTCGTTATTATTATTATAATTTTTTTAAATTTTTCTT
The DNA here is from genome assembly GCA_039737535.1 of Lagodon rhomboides. Taxonomy (NCBI): domain Eukaryota; kingdom Metazoa; phylum Chordata; class Actinopteri; order Spariformes; family Sparidae; genus Lagodon; species Lagodon rhomboides. The sequence continues at coordinate 1,527,264 of CM077797.1, forward strand.
TTTTTTTCTTTTCCTTTTTCTTATTTTTCAACACTCAATATTGTTGATATGTTTGGTTGGTAGTATTGCCATTGTTATTTATTCATTTATTTTTGGTTTGTTATGCTACACTACCATTTTATCTTCTTTGTTGCTGTTGCTATTATTGCCCAATTGATGCTTGCCACAACTGCTTGTTTGTTTGTTTGTTTTAAACTAAATGGAAAAAAACAATAAAAAATTGATCACAAAAAAAAGACTTTATTTCATTCCAAAATGTAAGCCCTGCTGACCATGGCATGTTTGTTATGCTAAGTATGTCTTATGAAATGTTTTCTTTTCATTTCAGTTCATAAAACACCACATCCTTCCAGTATGCATCCACATAATTCTTAAACAAACCTCAAAGTCTAAATATTTAATCAAGCATTGTTTAAAAATGAAAGCAATAGCAATTACATTCGTTGATCTACAGAAAAATCACTGACAATTATTTTGATAATCAAGTAATTGTGAGTACGTTTGGAAAAAATTATATCTAATATAATATAATAGATCTAATACGTAAATTGAATATTTTTTGTTTTGGACAGTTGGTAGGACAATCAAGGCATCTGGTAACATTAGACTTGAGGAAACTATGATGGACATTTTTTCTTTACTCTTTTTAAGATGTTTTTTTAGACCAAACAATTTATTGAGGAAAAGGGTTTATCGAAAATGAAAACAGTTCAGTTCAACAAAACCTTCATTAACTTTGCATTTGGGCAAATAAGTTTGCAGAATTATGGCCAAAATGGTGAACGGTGAACCCGCTAGTTCACCTTGTTGCCATTGCGCACACAGCATTGACAGAGAGACAGAGGGGACGCGACCAGACCCCTGAGGGTGCCACTCAGCTTTGCTTCCAATCTCGCCAGGTAGTATTGCAGCACGGCCCAATAGTATTTTCCCCATAGGCTGCCATTGTAAAAGACAAGGTCGATTATGACTCTATGGAGGTTTTATATTTGTTGAACTTCCCTCAAGCTGAGAAAAGTGATTTAAAAATCTGTGATGTCATCCCAATGAAAGTAGGGGCAAATAGAGGAAACTCTACTGAGCATATTGAATGGGCCACATAACCGGGAAGTAACCCTGAAGCCAGAAAACTTTTTTCGCTTATGCATTGGTGAGCAATTGTCATTGGTTTGAATGTGCGCCATCTTTGCATCGGGTGTCTAGTTCCTCTATATAAATCGATGAACGTGACCTGTTTGGACCTGTTTGCACTCTGGAGTAACATTACCAGAGACGCTCAGGAGGATGCCACGGACTACTATACGGTGTTTGTTGCTGAAATAATTTCCTTTCTGATTCGAGACACACCAACGACACATTTGTTTGTCTTCCACGTGAGGTAACATTATTCTGTTATTAACTACTGCTTTGTATGCTGTTTTCTAGATTATTTTAATTATATAGGTAACATGGTGTGAATTCTGAAATTAGCTTACATTACTGAACTGTGGAAAAATGACCATTACTTGCAAAAATACCTAATTCATGCTTTAATGGTTCAGAAAAAAAGCTTTGAAACATAAAAGTTTCTAGGTAGTCACTGTCAACCTTTTTCATGCTATGGTTTATTCTAAAGGTTGAACTAGCTAATTAGCTTGCAAATGTTTGCTAATGATGTTTGCCCATGTCTCTCGGTCAGTGTCATATTTTCTTTCGGTGAGCTCACGCTAATGTCAGGGTGTTTTCAAAGTGCACAACGAGGGAGCAACCAGACTAAATAACTAAAAATGTTAGTCAGGCTGTGCTTGACTTGACACCTTGAGTCACATTGTTTCTACGGGATGAACATTTATCCAGAAAAATTGTAAAGAGTGGGAGTGAATTCAACCAATGGACAGAAACCAAAAGCCAACGTTACTACCTTGACAAACAAGTGCATGTGTGAGTTCAGTAATTTAGTTCACTTAGGGTACGTTTGTCAAGAATACATTCTGAGAAAAAAAAGCAGAAGGTGGAGACAGTCACAACATAATGTCACAACAAAAATTACATCTTGTGATGGCATAAAAAGTGTTGTTTTGATGTTGGCTTGTTAAATGCTTGTCTTTCAAAGGTAATTATCCAGTCATTAAATAAAAGAAACGCTTGCAACTGCTGCCTTGTTTGAAGATGAACGCCAAGATAACTCTAGCGTATGCGCGCTGTAAATTGTCCAGGTGCTGCACTACCATTGAAGTTTAGTTCATGCATTAATATCGAGCATCACATACAGCAGCAGAGTGTATGGCACAAAGAGGTAACCACTGAAGGCACAACTTTTGTGGCTGGAACGTTTGTTTGCACTGGCCACAAGCTGGCTTGTCATGAGTTTAAAGAGATTTATATTACTTATCAGAAATGACATCTTTCTACTGAAAGGCTATGAGAACCCAGCCAGTCGAGGCAAATGGCAGCCCACCCTTGAATCATCTGCTCAAGGTTTCTGACTATTAAAGGGCTTTTTTTTCTCGGCACTGTCGCCATATGATGGCAAACATGGTTTTCCTGGTTCTTTAATTTGATTTTGGTCATAAACTCACTTCTGATGATAAACTCACTTCTGGCAATTTTGACTGTCTCTGAGCCAGAGACACGTCTTTTTCCACTCTGAAATAGATCAAACTGGATTTCACTGAAAATGGGTTATACAAACAAGTTTCATGCCTTAGAATGTTTGCAGTGGGACAAATATGATGGCAAACATGGTTTTCTTTGTTCTTTTATTCGGTTTTGAACAAAAACTCACTTCTTGCAATTTTGAGCTTTTCTCAGCGAGAGAAGCCTATTTTTTTAAGTGCTTGCTCATGTTGTCTAGACCTGCTGAAAGTGACCAAACTTTTCTCGTGAATTGGCACTATATAAATAAAGATTGATTGATTGATTGAGGAGGAGGCAATGTGATGACTATAAAGACTTCAGTTTTTCTCCTTTTTGAGTGATATTATAGGGGCATGATAAGGACAAGTGGGTCTTAATCCTATCTGATGATAGATACCAAAGATCCTACTCTTCAGTGTCCAACATAAAAGATGCTGGTCAGTAAAATGGATAGAAAATGATAATGTGTGTCATAGACACATTTGTGTTCAAGTTGAATGCACACAATATTCTATTTGAAATTGACTGACTTAGATCAGAAATATACTCAGAGAAATACTGATAGTAATGTGAGTTAAAGTTTTTTGTTCCTTTTTCTTTTTTTAGAAAACTAAAAATGTTGTGTTTTCAGTGGAGTGTTGAGAATTCAATTAAATAAAGCATTTAAGTTGTGTCAGATGTTGGTGTTTTGTATTTTGTTATTACAACTTAAAAGGCTTAAGCCATTTGGTTTCCTCAAATGAACTGAGTAGCCACAACAGAGTTTGTGTCATGATACAGTGTCTTGTTGCTCTTGTGTTTTCTGTTCTAATTTGATATTACGGCCTCATGTGTCACTTCTTGCTTTTCAGGTCCTCCTGTGTGTTTTTCCCTCCCAGTACTTTTCCTTTCGTTCCCTCACCTGTCCTTTTCCCTCCTCACTCCACTTGTTCCTCATCCCATCGTTAGTGTGTCTGTGTATGTAGTCTTTGTTCTCCCTCAAGTCCTTGTCAGTTCGTTCTGTCTTCCTCCATGTCACTTCGCCTTCGGTCCGTGTTGTTCTGTCTTCCCTGTATTCCTGCCTGAGTCCCTGCCAGTGTTCCTGCCAGTGTTCCAGAGCTTCTTTGGTTTGTACTTTATTTAGTTGTTGCTATTTTGCACTACTTTATTTCTCGTATTTGCTCCTGCCTGCTCCTCTTGCTTCGCCCTGGTAGGTTTCTGTTTTTTGTTCCTCTTGTTTGGTCATTGATTTGTACTTTACTTTTGTTTGCACTTTGTTTTAGCTTTTTGTTGCTACTTTCTCTTTTGTCCTTTGTGGCTCATTTTTGGTTTTCCCTGGTTCTTTTCTTGGTTTTGTTTTGTATTTCAGCTTTGTTTATTAAAGCTCGCCTTTGGTTCCCCTATTTCCTGCCTCCTGTGTGTCTGCATTTGGGTCCTCACCTTGCTAAAAACCACAACATAACAGTTTGAAGTTGTCACAATTAGAATGATATAGGTTGCTGCAGTAGAATAAAACAATAAATGCAACATTTGGATCAACAAGATGCATTTAAGTTAGTTTTACTTTATTCAGAGTATATTAACACACTTGAAATAAGTGTAGATAAATGCTGCATATGAGTTCATTCATTAGACGGGATTCGTACTATTAACTTAAGTTACCACAGCTATAAATACTTGAGTTACTTGTACTCAAGTAGTTTGTAATGCTTAAATTGTTTGAATTAATAAACGTAAATGGCTTAAGGCAATAGGTTTCCACAAACCATTTTAGTTGAACTAACTCAAGGTTTTACAGTGTAGATTTCAACATCAAGTGGAAAAAAACATTTAATCAAAATGTGTGTAGTATATGTCCCACACTGTTGTTTTAGGGTAGTCTTTATGTACAATCATCATATCAGTTCAAGAAGATCCAGAGCTGTTTACCTGTCCGACTCTGGAGTTTTCACAGACGAAGGTATCTGAAGGAACAGCCAGCTGAGGGGGGAACTCATTCACATCCAGCACGTTGACTGTCATGGAAACTTTGGTAGACAGGAGAGGTTTGTCTGTAAGGGTCATCATAAAGACATATATCACTTTATTTTATTTTTACACTTTGACACAGCCTAATGTGTTAACCCAACATACTGACAGTCTATCAGTGTGACCTCAGCAGAAATGATGGTGACAGCGAACAGAAGGACAAGGACAATCTATAATTCCAATAAAAATGCTAACACAGGTTCATCATTATGCATTATTTTTGCTTTAAACCTCTCGAAAACTTCATTTTAAATCCTCCATATTAAATATTCATAAAACAATGTAAAGCATTTAAGTTAAGTCTGGAAGAAAACATCCCTTAGGTTTTATTCATCAAGCTTTTAACAGTTTTATACTGAGTTAATCTGCTTCCTCAGGACTGTGTGTGTTAGCATTACCCCAGTGGTCATTCAAGACCCATGTTAATACTACATGTGAACTGGGCTAGGGTTAGGAGTTAGTCTTAGAGCAGGCAACTTAGGATATGATCGCCAAAGATAGATGTTAATACCGGAGCCTCATGGTTTATAAGAATGCATTAAAGTGAGGATACAAATGTTTCATGGAGAAGACTAGCGTATATAACCTAGTTCTGCTTGTTTTTCACTGTTAACACCAGTTGGCCTCTATTGGGCCCATGGCACAGCCATGCTACTGTCTGTAGAAACCTTCACTGTACTGGAAGTAGGTGGTAGTCAGACAGAGGTCAAGTAAGTCACAAATGTGATTCTGCTGGACAGAGTGCTGTCCTGTAGCAGGTGTTTCTTTATTAATTTCGTTATTAATTCGTAATTAATATTATTCGTTATTAAAATAAGTCAATAAATAACATTTAGCCATGTGAAACTGAAGTCTGAATTCATTTCTGTATTTTTCAACTTTTCTCACCCTGCCTCTCATTTAGATGTCACCACATCCATGAAGATGTGCAGGTCTTTACTTGACAGTCTATTTTTTTTCTCCTCGCTCCTGCAGTGGCCCAGCTGTCTTGTGGCCATTTGCCCCAGGCACAGTTTGTTTCTTCCACTTGAATCCCAGTCTTCTGGAGCAATGGCACACCTTCTGACCATGTCTTAAACGTCTTTGTGTCCATGTCCAGGAATAATTTTAGTTACGAAGGATATGAAGACTGAGCCTCACTGATTAATTTCACTTTGTTTAATGATGTCTCACACCTGCCCCCTTTTCATCTGTGTTTCATTAGTGTAATCCTGGTTAAAATATATATTGTTGTCTTTCACATAATAATCAAGAAAGAGAAAAAAATTGTCATCCCTCCTTATGGCACTGGACAGGCGGTGTGTTCTTTGTGCACATCCAATTTTTCTGTTAGTTATAGTGAGGGCCAGATGAGTTCAGCTACAATCAGGACAACCATCTACTACCAGTCAGAACACATGTTGGCATTTCTTCTTGTCATACTAACTGTAGTCTGGCACAGATGTCTGGAACTTTGATTAAACATGCCATGGTTTAAGTGAATGTAAAATGCTATATATCATATACACCCTACGTGTAAATAAAAAGATGAGATTTCTAATGTCTTTTTCTGTTGTTTTTATAGGAATGTGTTGACCCACCTGAGCTTCATTAACATTATTCAGCCAGACCCTATCTGTCATCACGCTGACACCATCTGAAACAACGGTTTTGGCCACCAGATGGAGACAGATACTCATCAGACATTCCCATGCTCCCCAGCTGTTTTTGTCCTCCTACGATTTAGCTAACAAAGCCTTGTGTTTCACTCTATAACTGACTGTGACAGAGTCAAGAGATTTATATTGTTGTTCAATCTAATGAGGTGGCTTGGCAGCAACTCTACAGCCCTTTGCCTCCTGAAGAAGCTTACAGGTGAAAATCATTTGGAGCATGCACAGTCTGGATTAGTTAAACTGCTTGCTTAAAATATCTTCTTCTTCCTGTCACAAGTTGCAGAATGCAGAAATTGTTAAAGTGAATACACTGTTGGGTAATTCATGTTTTATCCCATTTATACTGCAAATCACTTCTTCCCTGCCCCATCAGCTGACAAAGGTCACATAATAGGATAAAAAGCTTCACAACACCTATATGGAGTGAGATTGTTTGTTGTTCAAAGTGGACAAACTGCTAATGAAGATCAGAGATGTGACGTAATGCTCAAAAGCATCAGAACAGATAGTAAATAGATTTGGGGTGTGACTGTTTTTCAATATCCACAATTTGCTCTAGTTATGTGATCAAGTACAATGAACTTCAAGTCTGCATTAGTTTTAGACTGTCTTTCTACCTACTAGTACTAGTATGAGTACTAAAGTTTGAATACTTCTGCTGTAAACCATAAGACCTTTGTCGTATACTTTGTTGGGTGGTGTACTTACATCATCCCAAATGTTTCCGACAATGTTCAAACCCAGATAATTTTGTATTTTTATTCAAGGTAACAGTATATTTAATTTTGTTTGTCTTTAACTTCAGGAGAGAGTCAGAGAGTCAAGTATGTCTATTTGTGGACCCACAGTAGCTAGAAGACACAAGTACTACATGGCACTACATGCACCAAAAATTATTGGTTAGGGGTGGGGAAGTTATCAGGGTGGTGTGTTGTGTAGCAAGTGAAGTGAACATGTCAGCTTGAGTCAGACAAAGATGTGACATGTGGCTGCAGGTTAAGATAAGATAAGGTGAGGTAAAATAAGATTATCCTTTATTAATCCCCAGAAGAGAAATTCAAATGTTGCAGCAGCACAAAGTAGCAAGTAGAGACAACATAGCAAGCAGAACAAGTAAGCGCAAATACAAAATGAAATTGGAAAGAAAAAGATTAATATCCCAAAAAATAAAAAAAGGAGGTGACCTTAAACCTTAACCTTAAATAACCTTTAATTCATCAGTCTGCTGTTCTCTGTGAATGATGAAGCAGAACAAGCACAGGAGAGACACACCAAATCCTCAGACTATCAGACAGCAATACACACCAAATCAGTGGATTGAAAGCTATCTTTGTGCACAAATAAGGGGGAAGAAACACAATAACTATACAATTAAGAAAATCCAAAGACTGTGACAGGAGACTAGATCCAAACTTTGCTTTGGCTAACTCTCCTTCCCTACAGGAAGGAGCACTCACAGAGGAATCATACTGTGGGGGTGACCATCTTAGGAGAACAGCAATGTCGACCAATAAGTATAAATAGAGGCATGGACATTGTGTCAAAGCACTGAGATAAAATTCTAACACTATATCGTAGGCAACTGGAAATGTTCCAGTTCCTTGAAGATGTTTCACCTCTCATCCAAGAGGCTTCTTAAGTTCTAACTAACTGGAGGGGAGTTGCAGGCTTTTAAACTCTGTGTGGGAGTGTCCTTACAGATTCGTAGCCAACTTCATGTGGGTTGCCAGGCCTAGGTGAGCCCAGGTGTGAATGGTTATTAAGCTGTTTTTGGATGGAACTTAGTATTGCATTGTAGGTGGGTGGTAAGTAGTACATTGCACATTACTTATGGAACTGAAGAAGCCTCTTGGATGAGAAGTGAAACATCAGAAACAAGTCCCGCTTCATATAATACAGCACTTAGAATTACCATGACCTGGATGACAGAGAAATAAAACTGTATCCTTTCCTACATTTAATTTCATGAGTGTCATCTGGCCTAATTTCACCGTGTTGGTCTTGTTCCTAGAACATTATAATTAATCTTGTTCCAGGACCATCATTTCTACTTAAAATAATTGAATTGCCTTGAATTGCATTTCTGTGATTGTTTTGTTTGGTATTGATTTTACCATGTTAGTAGTTGTTAATCAGTTCTTATTTGATGATAAGATAGTTACTTTGATTGAAGGGTTGACTGATCGAAATGTACCTGTACATGTTGAGTCAGTTTAACAGATATTTTTGAATGGTCTAGAGCATATACCAGTCTTCATTTTGCTCTTATATTAGTCCAATGCAAGTTAGACAGTTTCACAGAAATACATTCCTCAGACTTATTCCCCAAAAAGTAAGCAAACAATGCCAATGTCACCAGTGTCATGGAATAAGCAATCAGAATGGAGTGTTTTTAGAGAATACAGCAACTTGTTTGAAATATACAGCAGATAGGAAATCATCAGTCATGTTTATGTAGCCGAACAAACTATCCTGAGACTGATATGTGAGCAGAAGTCCTGCCACATTAAGCTCTGATACAGTCCTGACTGCACTGTGTATTAATACTGCTTAAAGTTTATTGTGCTGTTGACTATTTGTGATGATGTTTGTTATGATGTGACTATCTTTGTAGGCTTTATATAAAGATAAATGTTTGGGACATCCCCAAAGCTAATAAATAAACTGCACAGATTGAGCATTGGTAAGCAAGTGGAATTGCATTGCAACAATAAAAACAACTATTTCAAGAGGAAATATCAGTACATTTGATGGCCACTATATTTCTGAAAGAAAAATGCCAACTATAAACAGTGCGAGAAATGGGGTTTTGTTTTAAGTATTTTAAAACTTTAAAAATGTGGAAATATGATGTCATAGACGCATTGTTTTGTTTTTGGGTGAGTGCACTGGCCTCTCTATACTTTGTTCCAGATGGAGGACGTTTTTGTTGTGGGGTACTTACTGACTTTGGTTGCCATCACAGTGATATTGTGCTGAACAGCTTTCTCTCTGTCCAGATAATCATTAGTGGAAATGGTTCCCTCAACCGTGTCAATATCAAAGCAGCTGTCTGACTCTGTGTGCCATTCCAATGAATACCTGCAGACACAAGAGCAGTTCACATTAGTCCAGCTGAGAGGGGCAACAAGTGACAGTGGTGGGCTGGGTACTTTGCCATCAAAGGAGCCACATTTGAAGAATGCCCTCACCCCAGCAGTGGGGCACAGTTAAGAAAGCTTTGTCACAGAAGGACCACTTGAAAACAGTGTGTGTGTATTTCTGCAGCAGCAAAGCAATTTGGTGTTTTAAGGTCCACTTTGGGACGCCAATAGCAATGAAAAAATCAACACAAGTACAATTTTACTCAAGTACTCAATTTTATTTTTAAACCAGGGTTGTATTGCTGTACATTTCTGTCAACCATTAGAGAACAACAACATGTTCTCATATATATATATATATATATATATATATATATATATATATATATATATATATATATATATATATATATATAACAGAACTTTGTTCAGCTTAAACATGTCGACTGGTCTTCGTTTAACCTCTTTTGCTCCTCACTTAAGACATTTGTTCTCAACCTGTAAGAAACACAGCTCTAAAGGAGGTCATATCTCAAGCTAACATTAGCTTTGTCAGTTTAGTTTATGTTTGCTACATAATAATTGCATCTGGCAGTTAGTAAGTGTAAACTATTAAACTATTAATAACTACTGTCTATGTAGGAACTACTTTGTGTTGTGTAAACTATTTCAATAAAGTGAACTAGTGCAACTGGCTCCATGACTAGAAATAAATGAATACTTATAGCTAATATTTACTCTAAATCATAAATCTAATGGAAACTATCTTTAAGTTCTCTTTTGTACTGAAACAGTACAGTATTACTCCCACTAACTAATGAAGTCATTTACCTGACAGCACTGCTGCTGGCATCCAGGTCGTGAGCTGTCACAGAGCCAATGATGGTTCCTGGAGGAGTGTCCTCGTACACATCCATAGAGTAGGAGGGCTTGGTGAAGACAGGAGGCTCATCCATGTCCAGGACATTCACCTTGACTGTTGCTGAGTCCTTGAAGGGCCCAAGATGAAGGAAACGGGGGTCCAGCTGTGCGTTTGACGCCTCAACCTTGAAGGTGTAGGACTTCTTTGTCTCATAGTCAAGAGTCTGCAGAAACAAAAGAATAAAGAAAGAGAGAGACAAAGAGGGATGAAATCTTAAGAGAATAAAGCTGAATAAATATATAAATAAATAATATATAAATAAATATATCTCAAACACATGTTGGATTTTTTTACATTTTTTGTTGTTGTCCTTTTTGCTTTTATTGGATAGTGGAGAAAAATGACCATATAGATTGAATATGAAAGCAGCTTATTACAACCGATATATACCTTTCTTGTAAGACGGCAACCTATAGTGACAGTGGTTATTACAACAACTGCAAAGGAAAGTATTACGCGTGAAGAGTTAAGGAGGTCTGGAATTAAAATACAGATAAACAAACACAGGACTTTATTTAAGGAGACTGTTCATGGCCACCGTGAAACCAACAGTCAACAATGAGTTATTTTTAACATATTAAAAGTAAGTAACTTATATTACTATATAAGTTACTTATGTAATGTAGGTAACTTTGTACCTGAAGGTACAGAAATACCATATGTAGTGGACCAAACACAGGAATATATGAAGGAACTTAATTCTTTCATAAGCAGTTTGATTTTTTCAGTCGAAAGGCTCTCTGTGCCTGTGTCACTGGACACAAGACCTGGGAACACATGCCATGTCTTCTCAGTGGCCTCCGATAGGCCTTGCCATCATCCTGAAGCAGTGAGACCAGCTGCTCCACTGAACCTACTGTACAGTTGTCATCATCTGGCTGTGTCCTAGTAACTGAAGATGACCGAGTTTGCTTGCCATGAAACTTCCCGGAGTGAAAGTGCCGAAACTTTCTGGGAAGTTCACCCCATCATCAGCCCATCCATCACCACAGAAAAGTAAGAAATAACTAACTTCATGCATTCTGTCTGAGAGTTAATGCAGAGCTAATTCTTGAATGATTTTTGCTTTTATTGATCTTATTGAAGAATTTTCCTTTTTGCATTTTTGAATCGTTTTTGATAGCATTCATTCATCAATTTATGAATTATTTTGGCAATAGTTTAATTCATGCCTTATCACTCATCCATTTTAGTTATATACGTTCATATGTGAAGTGGTCCTTTCCATCAATCATCCATCCAATTCAGTCGCTGTATTTGTGTTTTCCTTTATAACAGAGATGGAGTTCAATGTAATCATGCTTTACAACTTTCAGATGTAAGACTGATTAATTTGATGTGATTTGTTTTTTAATTAATTAATCAATGGTGGAGTTGCCCCTTCTAATGAGGGCTTAATAATATCAGATACACATGTTGTGACTGCTATACTTCGCTATTTTAAGCCAAACCACAATATTTTACCCAAGCTAACAAAGAGTTTTCCTGCCTTAACTGTGAGTGTAATATGAAGGTTATGCTGCAACAGTCATGGAACAGTGATATAAGTCTTTTTGGGAATAACCTACCTCTTGGCTTTAATAGATGCAGCCCTAATTCACATTCCTCAGCTCTATACTATATGCCAGAAATAGGACCACACAAATCTTTTTGCTTCACTGGAACTTAGGACTACTTTAAGTAAAGGAGTACATATGAAGATGAGCATCTGGCTTTTGTATTGCAAAGAATACTTCCAGGAACACACATGTTTAATTCATCCACTCACCTCCAGTGACCTTGTTGGAAAGAAACATGTTGTTGTTACACACAAACCCTCGTCAATCACTTCTATTGGGAGTAAATGTGAGGGAAATGACAAGCATGTGTGGATGTGTTTGTATGGGTCCTCATGCCTGAGCATCAGAAGCTATACATGTGAGTGGAATGAATTAATTTTAGAGTGGAAAACATACATGAAGAATAATAATTTCACAAAAAAATGGTTGAATCCTCTATCATGTTTTCTGTGTTTTGATACCTTCAAAGAGTGATCAACCATACATGACGTTTTTTAAACATCCATGCATTCATTTTTTTTTTTTTATACTATTTTTAATCCCAAAACGGGAAAATCTTTTTATCACTCACATGCGCACACACACACAAACAGACATGCAATGTATAGAGGAGATGAGTGAAGGGGCAGCCACATGCTACAGCGCCCAACGAGCAGTGTTAGGGGTCGGTGACTTGCTCAAGGACACCTCGGCAATGCCTAGGATGTGAACTTACATTCTCCAACTACTAGTCCACATCCACATTTTATTGGTCTGAGTGGGACTTGAACCAGCAACCTTCAAGTCCCAAAGCCAAGTCCCTACAGACTGAGCTATTGCCACCCCAAAATGCTTTGCACTGTATATGGAGAACTTTAAAGGTACACTGCGTAGTGTTTTAAGTAATTTATTACCTCAAATCAACGTCTTCATTCATAAATAAGTCCTCATTGGTGTAAAATTATCTCTGCCAACAATCTCACTTATCCTCCTGAGGGAAGAATCACTTATCTGTATTAACATGGGACAGGCGAGCTCTACGGAGGCTTCCATGTCCTTCCAGTCTATAAAAACGATGAACTGCCGAGATGGACAAAAAGCACTACGTGGTACAGATAAGGCTAAACGCGTTTTCACTCAGAGCCAGCATGACTGTGGAACGGAGAAGGAGATTAGTGAGACGTGCTTGTCAGTTGCAGTTTGAAGTTTGTTTGAAATAACGTACCTCATCACTCAAAACAAAATTTGATGAAGTGGTGTTTGAAGACATGTTGTTGTCATGGCTTCTTGAATCTTGACACATCCCGCCTGCCGTAGTTCCAACAGGCTGCAATGCACATTTGAAAACGCGAGGCGCTAGAGAGCAGTATTTGTTTGAATGCAAAATAAAATTTAACCACTAGATGGGAGAAATAATTCCACAGTGTCCCTTTAAGGTTACTTTAAATTCAAAACTGATGTCATGTCATGAAAGCCTGACCAATGTAGGAGCCCATGCGTCTCTTGATTTCACAAACATCTAATGTCTAATTACTAATCACCCCTTTCATTCCTAAGCAGACTGTTTTCAGGACAGGCGCCTCGCAGTCTGATCCCTACATCTGGCTAAAGTGGTACGATGTTGTTCTTGCAATAAAACCTTCAAGACAAACGAAGTCTTAGCTATTTACGATGATGAACTAACACCACTTGGTAACCCCCTTTCTCTATAAGACAGACACCCTCCATCCTTCTGAGATTCAACAGGACAGATGATGGTATCTGGTTTCGTCCTTCCCCCATTGTCAAGACATTGTTTACGACATGCTGTTCTGTGTTCTGTGTCTGGTACAGGGTGAGACTTGGATGGATCAGACTTCAAGGAGAACTTTTTGTTAAAGACTTCTTATTTTCCACTAAACATGTTTGTGTTAATAAGTATTGATGTTGAACAGGAAAGATATGTATTCGTCCTCTGTTCTACTGCATATTCAAGTGTTTTATTTTAATCACGATATCTTTCTTAAACTTTAAATTATTTTGTCCCTGCCATGTTATTTCACGTAGGCATAATCCACATATTAAGCCATGGTGAAATTCTGGGAAAGGTGAAACACAATCTTGAAACATTAAAACTATAGTTTCTTTAAATTAAGTTTTGTTAGTTTAGACTTAGGCTACAATGTGGTCTAAGGCGTGAACCTATCACTCCTCCCATCCAGGGAGCCTAATAAACCAGAGAGACATGTTCCCTCTCACTCTCTTACTCTCTTACCCCCTCTCTCTTCATGCCAAGGCTCTAGCCTCAGCTCGCGCTCTGGCGCTTGCCAGCGCTCTTCTCTTTTCTTTTTCTTTTTAAGTTTTACCTTTTATTTTAACTTTGACTTTGCGACACAGCGATCTCCACAGAAACCAACCACACGTTGATTTTTCTCAATTCTTGAAGTATTTTTACTTTTTAAACTTTAGCAGAACGAAGTTCTGTTTGTTTTTGATTTTGTTTAATATATATCGTTAAGTATCACCGCCTGACTCAGAGGAAGTGAATTCAATTTAATTCATCCTCTACTGAGTAACTATACAGAGAAGGTCCGCCAGACCAGCGTTCATCTTCCAGTTTTTCTTAGTCAAGCAAGTTGACTTAGTTCGAATCAGACCTTAAGACAACCACCACTCAACTAAGAAGATCTTTATTAAGACGTTGCAGAAACTGACTGCTTCAGAAACCATGGAAAAGGTTTCCAACGAAAGAGACATTGTTGCCAAGCCAGACCGGCTTTGACCCCCAACGCTCTCAAGTGGACATCCCGCTGGGCCGTGGACCAAGAGTGTCATCAGCTGAGTACCGGACGAGCCACAACTTCCCTCGGGTTACTGGACCCTGCAGACCGCAGTCAAGCAAAGAGCACCCGAGGAGACCAAGGCCCGGACGTCCTGACTCCCAGACTCCCAGGCTGAACATCTCCATACAGCTGGGTTCACACACGTGAGATATGAGTTGGTGTCTTAGGTTGTAATTTCTACCTCCTGATTTTCTATCTTTTGATCTTAAAAGAAGTTCCAATAGGGTCTCGTTAGAAATTAAAATTACTCTTGTAATATTTAAAGACTTTCACCCGACCCGCAATTTCACCATCCGCACATTAGTCACATGTTCTATTTTCTGTTTTTGTTCGTCTAAATTTCCATTTCATTTATTTACCCTGAACTATTAGTTAATAAAATTATAGAATTGTACGTCGTTGTCTGTGGAAGTTTAATTTAAAGGTGGAGAACCATAGAACTGTGAAAAGAACTTACTGCTTTAGAACATGAGATTGAACTGAATTATGAATTATGAAACATGAAATTGAATATGTCAATTCAAATTGATTATGACTGTTATAAACTAAATCTAGTCCAGATTTGAGTAATTTCCTCCGGGTTATTCAAACAGATCAAACAACGGAGGTGGTGCCTCTTTTACGAGTGAATAATTGATCCCAGTGATTAATTACGTTTATTAAAGTAGTGTTTCTCCTACACCAACTAATATAAGACATTTAAGGATTAGCATTTTTTTTATGTTTTCAATGTAATTTATGTTTTTTGTGAGGAAGCATATAAGCTTGGATGCAATAGGTAGTTTCAATGGTCTTGGTGTGACCCACAGAGTTCAGTTCAACAATGCATATGGTCATATTTGGTTAATTCTAAGTTTAGCTCAACAAATTGCCTTTGCCAAGCACTGAGGGACACACAACCAAAGTTAAATTGATGGTGTGTAGGAGATAGGGCCAGGCTGATCAACTGTCACTCATTACTCTTTACACTGGCAACATCCTTTTTTTGTGAGATATGTGCAGTATTCAAGTGTAAAACATTTAAAATGTAATAACATTATCAACAGCATGGGAAGAAACGACAGTCGTGACATTTGGTCAAAGACGTCTATGTACTTTGTAGCAGAGAGATGTCTGCTGAAATTAGCATGCTAACCAGCTAGCCACATCCTGTCCTCTCTCATAATACCTCTTTGTACATCAAGTGGAGTAAATGTGGAGTAAATAAATATTCTTGCACCATTTTCTTAACTTTAGAGACAATACAATCAGACACGTTCTGAATTCAAGTTTCTCTCTTTTACCAAATTACAACAAACTTAATTGCCTCGTTATGTCATAGTCCAGTGGTGCCTCCTCATTTTCTTGTTGTTCCCACTGTTTTCCCCTCCCCTTTGGTGTCTTGTTTGTCCTCTCTGACTGAGAGTGGCCATCCTCCTAATCACCAGCTGCCAACCTGACTCACCTGCAACCAATCCACTAATCAACTCAAGCAGTATATCTACCCCGGCTCTTCATCCAGTCTTTGCCAGATCGTTGTCTCAGCTACAGTGGTAGTTACGTTCAGGCCTCTTCAAAATCTGTGAATCTGCAAGTTTGTCTCGCTCTCTGTGCTAACCTGTTTGTTTGTGCTCAGGACCATTGCCACCACCACCTGCCAGTAATCTGCCTGCCTGCTCATCCACCTGGGGCCGTATTCACAAAGCATTTTATCTTACCGCTAGGAGTGCTCCTAACTCGCGCTAAAACATTTTACGTAGGAGTTTTTTCTTAAAAGTTATTCACAAAGCCGCTGAGACCTACTCATACTAAGGATAAATCACTAAGAGTGACGCGCCGTTGCTATGGATTACGTCGATTCTCGTGCATGACTTTAGAAGCGGTCAGTACGGTGATTGGTTGTTCAGAGCGAGGCGGTCTTGGTGAAACTCATCCGCAACATCCCACAAACGAGCGCACTAAATCACCGAAAAACAAGGAAATAGCCTAGGCTAGAAATTAATTCCTATCAAGTAGTTATGGACAGTGCAGTTAGCAGAATACACGCATGAAGTTCGGTAAAGTTGGAAATGTATTCACAGAGTCGAACTTCACGGATCAATAACTCATAAGCGAAACATTATTAAAACACAACGAGCTACAACCGTATTTTCATCAAAACGAGCGATCCTCCGGGCTGGACACATAACACTGGTCTCAGACGGTCCCTGCGCCCTCGTCTCACAGACGGCGGACCACAGAGACCAGTGTTATGTGTCCAGCCCGGAGGATCGCTCGTTTGGATGAAAATACGGTTGTAGCTCGTTGTCTACCTTACTACGGTAGTTAAGAGTCGTCGTTTGTGTTTTAATAATGTTTCGCTTATGAGTTGTTGATCCGTGAAGTTCAAATCTGTGAATATATTTCCAACTTTACCGAACTCACACAGCTTGACAAGTCTGTGCAGACCACGCATACAGAGATCACTGTACTTGCCCTCTCTGGGCTGAGGCGTATTTCGCCGTGCAGGACATGAAATCGACGTTTCATCTGCCCAATTCTTCTCTCCACAACATTTCGTGTATTTTTGTGTACTCTAACATATATGGAGGAAAACAGTAAACAGTAATAAATATGGATTCAACAAATAGCCTAAAAGACAACAATACGATGTTTTTTACGCAAAGGACTAAGCGTAATCTGCATAATCACTTACATGTTCTACTTTAACTGTGCTCCCAGTTGTGGATTCAGATAGGGTGTCAAGAGCCACGTCTTGCAGGGATAGCCACTGTCACCCAGCAAGTGACACCCAGCTGGTATGGTGCCTCTCAAAAAGCTGCCTCAGACCGCTCTCCATTAAAATACGTGAATCATGGGTAGATCCAGGCCACTTTGCAACAACATCAAGAATGTTAAAAGTTGCATCAAAAACAATCTGCGTGTTGATGGAATGTACTTTCTTTCTATTGACGAACACGTCCTCATCTTTTGATGGCGCAAATATTTATTTATTAATTTATTTTTATTTGTATTGTTATTGCATCCCGCACTAATTCCACAACAAGTTTTATACCCTCACGATTTAGCCTATATCTCTTGATTAATCCACATTCTTCCATTGTCTCCAAATTATTTCGTCTCGCAGCCATTTTCCGATTCTTTGTGAATAGGTCTTACAGAGTTAGGAGTCCTCTCGAGGACTTTTAAGCTCTCCTAGACTTAGGTGCTACTTTTAGGCCTAAAATATTTTGTGAATTGCTCTTAGTGAAAAAAATTAGGAGTCCTAAATTTAAGACTGACACCCCCATTATTTTTAGGAGTTTCTCCTAAATTCGCCAGTTAGGAGCTACTTTTAGCCCTAAGATCCTTTGTGAATACGGCCCCAGGTGTAGATGGTTCATTCATTGAAGTTTATCTACAACTGGATGAAGTGCAGTTGTAAGTTCTGAAGTTTTGTCTCATATAACGAAAAAACAATAGTGATGGATCATGGATGTGGAAGACCGGGTTTCAGATGCATTTACCAAAACTGTTCAACAGTCCTCCAATATGGGCTGAAATATGTGCCACTAGAAACTGAATTTGAATAATTTATATTTGAATTTGAATTGCTAAACTTGAATAATTGCATTAAAAAACTGAATTTGAATCACATAATTTTGAATTTGTATTGTTTAATTTGAATCATTGCATTGAAAATCTGAATATTATTATTTGAAACTGAATTTATTTGTTTGGAACTGAATTCCAATAAACTTGAAACTGAATGTAAGATTGTGAAATTTAATTCAGTTTCTCTGAAATTATATTTGATCCTCACTGAAAATTCAACTCTATATATTTTCACATTCATATTCAAATTCAGTTCTTGCAATTCAATTTCAATTTACTGTGACAGACATCCAGGTAGTTGAGGAAGAGCAATGGAGCACAGATACACAGGACTCCTCTTCGACCAATCAGCACATTTTTGATTTTGTTTTTTGAGCACATAACACAGAAGCCCCTCTCACACAGGAGAAATTACATAATTAAATAATTGCCATCAGTAAACTGGGCGCTGTCTGACTCTCTCAGTCATTGGACAGAGGCTGTTTTCCGGGGGGATGTTCAGTCAAGTCTCGGTCTGGAGGGCTGACCGTCATGAAGATTTATTTTCATCACAAACACTCAGTGTGTTGGAGCCAATTTTTTGTGTTTAATTATTTTATAATTTAGATTATTTATTTAGTATGAGAATAGTCATTTGGATTTATTAATTGTTTATGTATTTAGCCTTTTTGATTAACCAACTGATTAACTCAGGTCAGCTATGGAAAGAGGAAGAGGCCTGTTTTGAAGAGGTCTTTTTGGTCTGAACCCACGGGTGGACACAAAGAGAGAGGACCAACACAGTTTTTGACCTTATGTTTATGTATGTGAGAACGTTTTTGTTGTTAGTTTTGTTTTGAAAAATAAATGATGGAAAGAAGAAATGAGCTCAAGCCTTATTTTTGATTATTTAAAACATATGAGTCAGACATGGAGCCCTGTAACCTGGCACAGCGGTTTTTAATAGAAAATGGACAAGACACGGTGAGTTAAAGGGACTTGAAGCAGGATTTCTGAAAAAATAAACATGTATTTTAAGTTTTTTAATGCTAATGGGTGATGAAGCGTTCAAAACCAAAAAGAATGAGCCCACCCACGTATCTCTCCATTGCCTTGAACAGGCTGTGTGCTGCATAATGTACTGCAATTCGGGCCCGAATTTCCCGCGCAGTCCTGTGGACGTGACGTCAGATGACGCTGAATGCACGTCCTCGACGGCTTGGATACAGGAAGAAGACAAGCGCGGTGGACCCAAACTAGTGTTTAAGTAGTAATGGATTCTGCTACGGCCAGAAAACGACCCACCACCACACAAAGTCCACTAAAAAGTCATACTAAGAAGAAAACAAAGATTTTATCAGCGACAAGTCGAGAGTCGAAACGAAATTACGACCAAAGCCGGGCCGGAACCAGAGTAAACATCGGATACGTGTTCGACTCATCGAGGCAGCTTCAGCTTGAATTGGGACTGAAAACAGATGCTGACATGGCTCATTTCCTAGTGACCAGGTAAGAAAACATTACAGGTCATGTTTAGAGCTTGATTTGAGAATCATATGAGATCACCGAGGACTTGGAGTGACCTAACGTGCAAAGTAGTGTTAGCTGCTAACATGTAACTTAGTCTATCTGTGTCCTGTGTAACACTGAATAGTTACAGACTGTGCATTTTCCACGGTCCTTCAGTCTGAAACCGAATAGTTAGAAATATGTCCCTTTATATATGGGACCGAAAGCCCAACCTGTTATCCGGGAGGTGACGTTAGCAGCTGGTTGTAGCCACAGGCTAATGGTTTGTTTGTGTCTGTGTAGTAACATTAGCTGCTAACACACAGCAGTCCCGTATCAGAGACGATGTTTTTGTCCCCAATATGCCGTCTTTGCTTTTGCCTGTGTCTTTCAGACTCACCGCTTGTGTGTCGCTACACACAGCGAGCCGGCTTCCCGGCTGCTTCATGTGTGTAGGGGATAAGGCTATCACTTACACACAGCACAGTTCGCAGCTGTAGGCTACCAATGTCATTCCGCGGAGGCATGCGCGGCGGTCCTGCAGTAAACAGTCATGTGAACAGCGAATAAAGAAATAACAGTGTCACAGCATCAGCTGCACTGCTGTGAAGAGTTTATGCACACTCCAGCGCCGGCTTGGCTGATGGCTGCAGTTACTCTAATGGCCGTCGTGTCACTATTCAGTCTTATTTCTTGATCCTGCTTCATGTCCCTTTAAAGTTTTTTTGCCGGTGACAGACTCTGTTTTTCGAGCAGAAATGTGACGAGGAGTTGGTAGGACAGACGCTACAGCTGCAGTATTTTTTTCCTCATATAAACTGACAAAGACAGTTACTACGTTATTTTTGTTTGGTCATGTAACGTTGCTTTGTGGGACATGTCTCTGGATTAAGTTGAGTGAAGGACCTGTGTAGTTAACCGACCGTCCGATCGACACGCCCTCAATACAAGCAGCAGGCTTATCTGTTCACACTAGTTCGGTTTGCCAATATTGCGGCCCTGATACGATCTCCAGAGGCGGATCAGCGCCGGAGCGAAATTTTATCCCTCGCCGCCTCTGAGAGATTAACACTAGCCCCACTGCGGCATTAATGCGGCTTCTCCTGTGAGAGGGGCTACTGTGTTATGTGCTCAAAAACGTAGGTGCTGATTGGCCGAAGAGGAGTCCTGTGTATCTGCGCTCGATTGCTCTTCCTCAACTACCTAGATGTCTGTCACAGTAAATTGAAATTGAATTGCAAGAACTGAATTTTAATTGTGAGAACTGAATGTGAAAATAAATAGAGAGTTGAATTTTCAATGAGGATCAAATATAGTTTCAGAGAAACTGAATTAAATTTCATAATTTTACATTCAGTTTCAAGTTTATTGGAATTTAGTTCCAAACTAATAAATTCAATTTCAAATATTAATATTCAGATTCAGTTTTTCAATGCAAGGATTCAAATTAAACAATACAAATTCAAATTATGTGATTCAAATTCAGTTTTTTAATGCAATTATTCAAGTTTAGCAATTCAAATTCAAATATAAATGATTCAAATTCAGTTTCTCGTGGCACATATTTCAGCCCATACCTCCAATCCCATGTGGAATTTGCACAACTTATAAAGTAGCACATAAAGGTGACCAGTCCAGCTGCTAAACTTCGATATGATGCTTCTACGACTGTGAACTGCCCGTTTTTGGGGGTAAATCTAGGGTATTCTCTACTTTTACTGTTCATTAAAGTCAGTATCATCAGTCTACTACAACCCTCTACATTTCACAATTAAAAACCTAAGCTTGTTGTTAATTGTCACAGTCAAGCCTCTGTAAATAATGAACAGGATTACTTGGATGATGAAGATAAGACTGCGAAAGTATCTAATGTGTGCCTGGAAGTCCTAGACAGTGGTGTCAGACAAGCTATCTTAAATAGATTCAGTAATGTTGACACTGTTGGGTTGACCCCTAAGACCTTAATAAATGGAACAAAGTATTCAAAGGGAATGATTCTTTCTGTTGTGGGTACAAGTGGACTACCGGGCTTTGGTAGAATTTGGGAAATATGCATCCTGCTGGGTGGTCGCATTGCTTAATTGAATTGAAATTATCATCATTGAACCTTTCACTGCATATTATGTGGAGCATCTGTAGAGTTGACATCTTGTGAAGAAAAGCTCTGCTGAAAGTAATTGTTTTTGCCCTACTTGATTACAATGGCCAAATGCTTTGACAGCATTACATATTTTAGTGTCTTGAGAAATTAAAGAATTAACACTCTATGGCAGTGTTTCCCAAATCTCTGTGGAATACCCCTTGTCCTGCATGTTTTTAGATCCCTCCCTGATTCCTAAAGGTTTGAAGACTGATATCATTGACGCACTTGCAGACAGTATGTCAAAAAATGTGTACGTTTCCTAAGAGGAATCATAACTGGAGCTGGGTTCTGGAAAGTGATGGCACTCGTGGTTTTACAGCCTGAAATTTAAGCTTGGAAACTATCATAAATTGGGTGGTAATCAACAAAGAAAAGGAGGAGATTTAGAGGGGAAATGTGTAAAGAAGTCAAAGAAGTCAACTACTGTCCAGATTCACTTGAAGAACAGGGTCCTGAAAATTTGGAGGAAATGCAGAAGTTGATGGAGGTGGAAATGCTGGAAAAAGACCTTGATCACCAGCTGGTAGAATAAATGGTAGAAATACCTGATGACGGCCATGTTTTCCCAGCGCATAAAAGAGATTATTGGAGGTCAGCCACTCATCCCAGAAGTCACTTCCAGATGGCTCTCCAGTTTAGGGCAAGAGAATCATTACCACAGACTTTCTCAAATCTTTTCTTGATGGACTTGGACTTTGGCCTGGTCCCAAGACTACTGGAGGTGTATAAAGCAGCAACCAGGTTGGGAAAGAAGCGGGAACTCAAAAAAATTTTGGACCGCGTTGAGAAAGATGGAAGTGGTGGAGCTGATGGGGCGCCCATTAGCTCAGTTAGTAGAGCGGGTGTCCCATATACAGAGGCTTTGTCCTTGCTGCAGCGGCCCTGGGTTTGAGTCCTGTTCTACTTTTTCAGGTGAGACCTTGGATGCAGCCATGAAGGGGATGCAAGTTGGCCTACTGATTGGCTACGAAGGTCCGGAACAGGATGCCTATCCACGTGAGATCTTCAATGTGGCAGTTGTGGTTTAGGAGACCATTATGCTACACAACTTCAAAGATGTGCTATACGGCTTTGCTTTGCTTATTCGCATTATATACTACACAGTATCCACACGACATGAAGTATTCCTTCCAGTTTCTACAGAGAATGGTGATGAAGATCAAACAAGACCAAGCCTCTGTCTGAGTACACGGGTTAAGAAGCAAACTCCTGAGGCACAAACTGTGAAACATTTCTGTACTTGGTTGACAATGGGAATGGATGTTTCCTAATAAACATACAGACTGAGTTGAAAATCCATAGAATCAGACATTCAAATGCATACACTGAAGAAAAGGGACTGAAGACATTTGCTAAATAGCTTTTTTCAGTTTATTTTGAAAGTGTGAGTGGAAAAAAACATGTTTATACCACTTTATTTTGTTGGATTGATTATAATGAGAGCTGATGGGCTTGACTGTGTTCTCTGCTCAGGCAGACAATTTTTTGAAAACTATGTTTTGTGAATGTTAATTGCACTTATGCAAACATTCAGTCTCAGAATTTAGGATTTTTATGACAGTTACGTTCATCTGGATGCCACATAAATCACAAAGGGTTCAGGCAAAGCAGCTGGAGGACATTAGAGGTAAAACCAGAAAACATTGTGTACATAAAATGAGATCCAGTTTCACCCAAATCAGTAAATAAAAGTTATACATTTGTGTTTTTGTACAGTTACCATTGAGGCCTAGACCTCAAGCCATGACTTGCATTTGTTATAATCAACTAATATCATAACATATCAACCTTATTCTTCCACAACATAATGAGATTAAGATTCTATCTGCATTGTTATGTTGTACTAGTCGTTGGCTGTTAGAGATCTGGTGACCTTAAATTATGATTAAGCACAATAGGGTGATTTCCAAATTAGGTTTATAATGCTATCAACTTTGATATTGCATTGGATTTGATTGAATTAAAGGGGATTGTTGGGTCTTGGCATTGAGTGCAGTTCAAGTTCAGCATTTCATTTTGATGTTTCATCAAAAACACCCAGATTTGAGCACCATTCTCAAAAATAAAAAAGATGCAGAAACACTGAACATAAATATTAAACTGATGTGGTCTAATCATGCCTGACTGTTTTATTACTATTTTCATCATCACATTAATCATTTCTGCATTGACAGTTCTTTTAGTAAATGAGTTTGCTATGTAATTACTTTAAAGAACATTTTGGTCTTTGTTCTTTCATAATAGTCTTCATAATTCATAATCTTTCATAATAGTGGGTCAGCCTTCTTTTAATGCTCGCCAACTGCCTCTTTGTGTTAAAACAATGAGCAGAGACAGGATTTATGGCTTATCTCATTTCTAAAAGAAGAGATGAAGCTGGGAAAGCTTCGTGTTCAGAAAGTAGCTGACGTGTCGGTTTTGATTTGGAGGACAGTTTGAAACAAAAGCCTCTGTAGCCCTCTGATGTTAAACTGCTTGATGCGATGTGACATGAGTGCTGTGTGTTCCGGTGCGCATTTCTCTGTGGGTGTGTGTGTGAGTGTGGTATAAGGTGGTATCCCTTTAGTTGGAGCATTTAACAGAGTTTCATTTTCTGGAGTCCTCACATGACTCCTTTTGGAAGAGCTTTACACAGAGATCTGATCTCCAGTTGCAAGGTTTTGAGGAGTTAAAGTTGTGTCAAGTTCAAGTTTGTGCTTGGAGAAAAATAAATGCAGGACCTCAGCTGTCCATTCTTTATTTCTTCCCTCTTCCACATTTTTCCAATATATATACCAGAGGGTGATCAGTGTAACCCATTCGCTGATGCCGCAAACAACTTTCCCCCAGAAAAAACTTTAACTCACCAGGTGTCGGTGTTGTTGTAGTTGTCACAGTGACAGTCAGTCCTCCAGACCGAGACTTCAGTGAACTTCCCCGCAGAAAACAGCCTCTGTCCCCGCGAGTGAGAGAGTCAGACAGCGTCCTGTTTACTGATGGTGATTATGTAATTATGTAATTTAGAGCGAAACACATAACTTTGACACTTTCCAGGATGTTTGGTAGGTAAGGATCTCAATCACAACACATTATAGCAGCATCCATATGATTATAAACCGTCAGCGGGTTTAGATTGACCTTGAAAACACACCGACGTCATCATCATGACATGTCAAATACCGTCACACCTCTTTAGGAGCCGCAGCATCGGTTTTCTGTGTGAATTACACGGCGGTTCATCTTTAAGGCGGAGATGCTTCCTCTGTGTGAATCACCATCGGTAGAGAATTGGCGAACCCCCGCTGCACCGTTAATGCGGCTTTTCCTGTGTGAGAGGGGCTACTGTGTTATGTGCTCAAAAACGTAGGTGCTGATTGGCCGAATAGGATTCCTGTGTATCTGCGCTTGATTGCTCTTCCTCAACTACCTAGATGTCTGTCACAGTAAATTGAAATCGAATTGCAAGAACTGAATATGAATTGTGAGAAATGAATGTGACTGAATGACATTTTTCCAATATATACCACAGAGGGTGATCAGTGTAACCCATTCGCTGATGCTGCAAAACGAAGCCTGTTTTTGTGCATTATCTAGTATAATAGCTTGGCTCAGTGGAAGGTTAAGAGGCAGAATAATTGGGATCATAGCCAGATCAGCGCAATCCTCCCACTCTAAGATCACTGACAGTACAACACAAGCAAAATGCTTGTGTTTGCAAAATTTGCCTTTGGAACTGATTTTATCATTGGATAATTCAGATTTATATGTATCTGATTTGGATTCAAATTGTAATTAAATAATGTCATTTTGAAAGAAACTTTGAAGGCACAAAGCTGTTTTTGGTCAGAATCCCCTTTTAAGATAGTGATTATGCATGCTATTTGGCAACAGAGAGTTTATATCTTCACATGAATGAATCTAGCTTTCAGTTACTCAGCATTTGTTCAAGACATCGTGTATGTTTTCATCAACAAGATGTGACCTAATCCCAGCCAGTCTTCTTAGGTACACCCAGGGTTGTAGTGCTATTTGATTAATATCAGTGTGGACCTACACGCACACATGTGGGGGTCGCGCACATGCATGCACATGGCTAAGTTGTGGTTCGTTTCGAAGGTCAAATAACCCAAGTCAATCAAAACTGACCACATGATTAAATGTTAGAATGACTTCTACATGTTGAGAATATAATGCGGAAATCAGCCAAAACATCTGTTTTGAATGATTACATGCATACACATATGTCATTTTACTTAGGTGCAAGTAATAACTGTGAACATTTTATTTCCTCACTTCTTGACTGAAGAAAAAAGTGACGGAGCTTCACTCCCACAGCACTGCAGCTATGGGTACACCGACATAGCAAACAATCATGTTTCATGTAATATAACTGACACACTCAATGATAATTTTGAAGAAACTCTGAAAGTTTGTGATGCCATTACACCCAAAAGAGTGAAGACTCTGGCAAGTAGAAACATGCCAGCTGTCACAAGTCAAAAGGATGCCGAAAAATGTACTGCAAATGGAGGAAAAGCAATGTTTAGCGCAGGCTTTTTTTTTCGGCATGACAACATTAAATGCTATTGATGCTAAAACTCTGGAAGATGTAGTAAAGCATCTTGATTCATCCACTCTACCAACCATCTTTTTCACTTGCTTGTTAATAGATGTAAAACTGTCAGTGGTTCATTATACCATGAGGCATTTTTTAGTCATGGAACACTGTGGTTCTTTCCACAGAGAAACTGTTTTGGTCATTCCACAGCGCCATCTTGGTAAAAAAAATACAAGTAAAGAAACTGGCAGAACAGGAAGGGAGGATTTACCAGGTGACACATGTGAGCAGTCCAGACTACAGTGAAAACAAAAAGGACCCTGAGCTTCTCTCTCCTGCCTCTGGAACCAGACGTGCTGTTTTATTTCCTCATTGACTCAGTCGGTATCAAAGCGTGGCACATTAAGTAGAGATTCACTGTGTGTCAGAATCTAAATCATGGTTGGATACAGTGGCGATTGCTCTAAGACTGCAAGGGAAGCTCAGCTTCCCCTAAAATGTCACCAAAAAAAAAAAAAAAAAGTGGTGAAATATGTATTGCTGTGTGTACATTTCATTGACTAAATACGCGCTAGAAAGCCTTCATCTTTTGTTCAGAATCAGCTACTTATCACAGGTAACCGGCGCAACTTCCTTCTCATTCATCCCCGCAGCGCCACAGCGCTTTCCACAGTCGGACGCTCAGCTTCTACTGACTTCAATGGGGAAGCGTAGAGCGGGTTGTTCCACTGCAGCGAAACCAGACGGTCATTGGATAAATGCTGGGCTTTGTCCCGCCCATTGGAAGCTCAGCTTCTCTGGGGGTCTATGGGGCAGTGGGCTGGCCCGGACGCTCATCTTCTGCATGATGATTGAATGAGCTGTCTGAGGCGGAATCCTTTTTTGATTGACAGCTAAATGAGCGAATCAGCGATCTTGAAGAATAAACATCCACCGGAGCATTTTCCAAGTTTTTCATTCCGTTGTTCTGAACTGATCCGGAGACTTTACCGATCCCCAGCGACTTTGTCACGATCACTCACACTCACAGGCGGTCACACTTCACAGTAGCCTGGCGCAGCAGCTCCAGCTGCTAGCATTAGCAAGGTGCACATCATGGCAGATAATATGAATGTTGTTAGAGTTAAACAGCAGGGCAGGTCAGCTCCTAAGATTGATTTGTGCAAAAGGTGGGGAAAAGTAACAGGTCTTTTCAGGTGTCCTGAATAATAATAATATATATAATAAATAAACAAACACATTTATGATGTAGGCCGGAAAAATGAGCTTCCCCTCCTTGAAAGACCAGCAGCCGCCACTGGTTGGATATTAGTTTGTTAATTAGGAGTATCTAAAGTTAGGGTTAGTTTATTGCACGTAATTTGTAATCATGCATCAGCTCCATGCCAAGCTGCCACTGGATAAACCTATATTTTGTCAGCCTACAAACTAGATCTTGGTGTTGTAAATAGTATAGGCTATTGTGCCGACCCCTGCTGGTGTTTGCCAGTGGGGTCTGGAGTGGGTTGCTGGTTGGCATTGGGTTGGGCCAGCCCGGCAATCTGGTAACTGAAGACACCTGGGCCCGGTGATCTGGTTTACTATGCTGTGTCTCAATTCAGGGTCTGCATCCTTCGAGTCCTTCCGAGAGACCTGTGAGGCCCCGTCAACCGTTGTTAAATGGGACGGTCTAGCCTTCAGAGCATTTCCTGGTTGCGTCACCAGATGTTCCTGCCCTTATCTGTACGTCACTATTCATGCTGCCCAGGTCCAAAAGTGACAAGAAGAGTAAAGTTTGACTGTCAAATATGTTTGAGCTACAGGAGTTCCTGATTTCCTTTTTAATCCTCCTCCTTGTGGAGGAGAGGAGAAGCGGCTCTGGTTTATCTCTGGTTTAGAGGACCGTGGAGAGGTGAACCTGTTATTGAACCCACAGTACTGTTTTCATTATTATCATTATTATCATTATCAGCTAGCTAACAGTTAGGGGTAATTAACATACTGATACATTACCTTAATGCTGACATATAAACTGTTGATCGCCACATATGGTTTTATTTTAGGCATTACTACTACAAATGTGTGTTCTCAGCTGCTCTTACAAAATTCCTTTCAAAAGATCCAACAAATAAATAAGCTTAATTGGGTGCACGAATCGTCCATGCTTGTGCCTGAAACCTGCAAAGTAGTTGTTTTTCATTACAAATTTGGCCAGATGAATGATCATTTGGTTAGGAGGATTAGCTGTGCTGTTTTGGTCTTTTGTGTGTGCAGTGCTGCTGTGTTGCATTACCTCTTGCTTTTCATTTCGGCGTCCATGTTAACAGGTTAAACCGTTCGCAAAGGATGCTTAAGACGCACTTCTGACATGTCTGGTCATCTAGATAAGGAGTCTTGCCTATTTCTAACATAACACACGTGGTTCTCAGCAAAAATCGACCTGAATGCTGGGCCTCACTGGATCCCACTCGCAGTCTCTTTATGCTTCTCCAGAGAGAGAAAGGGAATAAATGGGTCATTCCATGGAAAGTGTTAAGATTGGACCTTTGAATTTTGAGGTTTTTGATCATAACCTTTTTTTTTTTTTTTTAGTTTCATAGCTTATAGAACATGTAACACTTGCAATAAAACATATTTTTCAAGCTCAGACACCATTTTCTGAAAGTATTTTAGCACATTATATCCAGAGATCAGAGTTTCTTCAGGACAAAGGTTAACAAATTCAACAGTAATTTTAGATAAAAGTAAGACAAACAAAATGTTATTCACTTCAGAAAGTGTCTTTTTGTTCAAAAATACCAATAGTTAGTTTAAAGTGTTTTATTTTATGTTTTTATTTTATGTACAGCATTAATAAATAAATTTAACATGCAAGTGATCATACTTTCTTTGCTAAAATTTACAGTCTGACTTCAAAATCTACAATGAAACTTACATATTCTGTACATTATTGCAAATATAAACTATGTGTATAATTGCTTTGACCACTAAATTACCCTTGGTCTTTAAAAAAATAAAAAATCACACTGTGACGGGGTGGAATATAGTGTGACGGAGTGGAACACTGTGACGGGGTGGAATGGATAAATTTAAGAACTGCACAATTTCATAGTTGCCAAAATTTGGTAGACATTATTCAGGCCACAATTAATGACAGACACTGAAAGAAATAACCACTGTTTTATTTTAAGAACAGCTCCTCAAACAAATAAATCACAGCTTACTTTGCCAACACTCAATAGTACTTAAAACACGGTAGCATGGCCAAGGTAGAAAATTCATGCCTCTCAATTTCTTTATGTAGTCTGTCTTTGTTTTTTCTGGCCAATCTCTTCTCTGCTTCTTGTTGCCTGTAAGAACAAAATGAAAAATTAGAATTTGAAAGAAGATATATGTAATCACTATGTTGCTCTATTTTAAAGGGCCAGTGTATAGGATTATGTGGCATCTAAAGTGGAGTCTGCAGGTTCTCTCACACTAGATATTCCTCCCTTCACCCCTCCATTTTCAAGCATATAGGAAACAGCCACTGTAGTAACATGGCAGCCTCCATGGAGGAACCTATCCCTATGAAGGTTTCACCCTAACCTAAAACCTAAAAGCCACAGCCATTATTAGTTTCTAGTAATTATACTTACTAAATAACTAGCTAAAGATTACATTCCATTTCTGTCCATATATCCCCATAAATCCTACACTCTGTACCTTCAACCATCAGTGACAAATGTGTCTGTGAGTTCTACTAATCTGACCTCGACAACGCCTCTGGACTCATCTTCATCCTCCAATATCATCCTGATAACACAGAACAAACTGTTCAATTTGATGCTGGGAGAGGGAAGTGTGAAAGTGATAGAGATTTAAATATTTTATACTAATTCAATATGAAAAACAGTGCCACCCGTCACAATGATTCCACCCCGTCACAGGCTTAAGTGTGACGGGGTGGAATGTGACGGGGTGGAAAATCTGAAGCAAAATGGCTGGATTTCTGGATATGCTAAAAGCTAACACTGCAGTTAGCATGAAATTACAATGAAAAATGAATGATTAATACAAATATAATTTCAAAATTTGATTAACAAATTGTTTTCCCCATTTTTTTTGTGTGACGGGGTGGATATGCTATGCTTAACAGAAAGGATTTTGAAGGAAAAATGTACCAAAAATGTTCTTAAAGAAAAATCAGAACTCACCATTGTTTGGACTTCTCTTCTTCAAACTCTTGAATGATGTCACTTCCTGTTAGTGATGTCACTTCCAAGAAGTGTATTGCATTTTGGCGCAAAATTACATTGGTGTGACGGGGTGGAATATGAAATTGATGGACACAGAAAAATCATGCTATTTTAATAAAAAAATATGACATTTTAATATAATTAACACATTTTCTATTAAGAGGAAAGTATTTCTAACCATAACAACAATAAATGTTTGAGATTACATGAATGAG
This sequence comes from Lagodon rhomboides, assembly GCA_039737535.1. Lineage (NCBI taxonomy): Eukaryota > Metazoa > Chordata > Actinopteri > Spariformes > Sparidae > Lagodon > Lagodon rhomboides. The sequence continues at coordinate 1,558,080 of CM077797.1, forward strand.
AAAAATGGTCAGAGCGGACATGAGAAAATGACTGCAGTTTAACACAAAAAGTTATAAATGTGCAAAATGTATAATTATTATTTAATTTTATTTTACCTCATGCTAGCAACTAAACTTGAATCAATGGCTTCAGACACTTAAAGTATTACTGACAGTTTTATTATGCCTCCTATTCCTCTTTGAATGTTATGGACCCAAACTTAACAGTTTTCATGGAATGACCCAAATCACGTGGAGACAATAGTTATCAAGAGGCCTGCCGTTACGTCTTCACCACAAACCCTTGGAGATTAACCAGGAGGCATTGAAACCAAAATCATTGTCCTCTCTTCCGTTCTTTTCCCTGTCAGCTCTTGATAATAAGAACTGAGCATTCCATGGAGTAATAATCATACATTTTCATCCTTGAGCTGCGGAAATGTACTGCACTCTGTAATCGACTTGTCAGGGCTTCCCTGCAACGAGCAGGCTGCTGGAGGAGATGGGTGAGTTGTGCTGTGTTTTTAATACAAATTCGGCGAAGATAGCAGATGTTTGGTGCTTCGTATTGTGTGCTGGGACGGTACATGTACTGCTGCTGACGTTTGATGCCGTTCTGAGCATTATTTGTGGCTATGAGTGGCTTTTTGATGGCGGTTTCTAGTTGGAGACATAAGCTGCAGTGTATTGTTATCATGCTGTCTTTTCTGAGGTTGCTAAAACTAGCTAAGCTAGCGGTCGGCAAACTTGATCTCTCGAGGGGGAGTCTTACTCGGTGTCACGGTGTGTTAGACCATGGATTAAATTTACACGGGAATATCCCTTTAAATCTATTGGATGAATTAATCCAATTAGAAAACTGAAAGCAGTTTTCTTCGGTTTGATAAAGGTTTTGATACTTGGGCTCAAGTAAAACTAAAATAAATTGTTCTCAGCATTTTTTTTTTTTTTTTTTACAAATTTGCTATTGACTTAAATGTAAAATGTTTTATTCCATAGTCCCTTTATCATGCATAACAATCTGGTGCAAGCCACAGTATGTACTGTAAACAGCTACTATGCACTTGATTATGAGTGAATGTACCTTTTTTAAGACTACAACTCCCTCTGGACTTTTGCCATCAGAGAAGATGTCAAACATGTTGCCCTCATCTCCTGGAACAATGGCATAATCCACCTCTGCATTGCTGCCAGCATCCAGATCGTGGGCTTGAATCCGACCCACAGCTGAGCCAACTGATGCCGACTCTGGCACCTGCAGATGGAAAATACCTGGAAGAATTAGAGAAGCAAGGGACAGGAAAGGTACAATTTAAAAAAGATCAAATAGAATCTTTTTGTTCATCCATCTTAAAAAGAAAACCAATCAACAACTTATTCATCCCTCCAATCAATCAACCATTCAGACATCCACAGTGAGACTTTCTTACTCTTCGCAAAGCGCGGCGGGTTGTCATTGACGTCGCTGAGGGTGATGTTGATGGTTGTGGTGGAGGCCAGCCCCCCCAGCTGACCTCCCATGTCCTTGGCCTGGAGAAGAACCTGGTACTCCCCTTTTACCTCGCGGTCCATGTTTGCTAGAGCTGTCCGGACCACCCCTGGAGGAGGAGGGGTTGAAAATGGCCCTCATTGTGATATTTAGCAGACTGACAGACACAGAAGATTGTAGATCTAACCTTCCTATAGGCGAGCATATTACAGTATTTTGCCTGTTGAAGTTATTTTCCATTCCTCAAATGATTAATTATGCTTAAATGCCTCCTGTCTGTCTCTAAGCAGCATTTGATCAGGACTGATTCATGACAAAGTTAAAAAATTCAGGCAAGGACAGCCAAAGATACAGCGCACCAGGAGAGGACTGAAAGGTGCTCCTCAGGGTGAAAATGAGACATGACACTCCATGTTCAGAGTAATTACTGGTCGTCTGAGATATCTGTTAAAGGACTGAACTCCTTAAGTGCTTGTTTTAGCATGCAGCGGATGCACTGAGCTCACTCTCAGAACCATGCACTGTGTCATTACCAATTGAATTTCATGCTTTCTTGGAGGCAGTGTGTGTTGTGGGTTTATGCATTCATAGAACTGTTATAAACTCCAGTCTGTTCACCTGTCTTGGGGTCCACAGAGAAGTATGGCTGACCATGAAGAATGCTGTATATGATACGTGCGCTGTTGCCATATGTAGGGTCATCTGCATCTGTGGCAGTCACCTGGGTTACATAGGTTCCTGAAAAAACACACATGCACATTATGTAGTAGTCAGTCTTATCGGATATGCTTTCTCAATGGTTGACAAATCTCTATTTCAAAAAAATTATTCAGTGTCAAGTTTGTGTTTCATATTGTGTTTAGGTTAAGTTACTTCCTGTTTTATTTTGTAGTTCTTGTGTTCCATGTCTTGTCTTCCCTGTCACTGTTCTGTTTGATTATCTGCACCTGTCCTCTTGTGTCTCACCTGTGTCATGTTCCCTCATTTGTGCCTTAGTATTTAAGTCCTGGTTTTCTGTTCAGTCTTCGTCGATTCATTAGTTGTTGTTAGTTGTTATGCCATGCTGCCTTTTTTGGATCTCGAAAGAATTAAAAACCTTTGCCCAGCAACCATGTTCTGTCGTCCGTGCATCTAGGTCCTTCTGCCACGTCTACAACCACCCTTTTTGACAGAATGAAGCGACCCACTCAGGACCCAGCATGGGCAGACCCCCAGCCTCAGTTTTTCTACCCTTTTTTTTCCTCCGACGACTTGGACAATGAGTTACCCCTGGATTTTCTTTGGTCCATTTATGTCGATGACTCGGTGGGAGAGGATGAAATGGACACTCTGTTTGGCTGAGGGAACCATTGCAGGAGAGTTTGGCAACGCCGAGCCTCTAGGCGGCCAGCTCCCTGCGACGCGGCCGGTTCCCTGCCTCGGATCAGCTCCCCAGTCTCCACACCATAGCCCACGCCACAGCAGCCCTCATACCGGGTGAAGCCACAGCCCATGCCGCCACAGCCCACGCTGCCACAGTCCTCGCCACAGCCCACACTGCCACAGTCCTCGCCACGGCAGTTTTGCTACCGGGTGAAGCCTCAGCCTGCGCCGCCGGAGCTGCCCAGCGCCCCAGAGCCGGAGCTGCTGGGTTTTTCTTTGGTCCCTGGGTTAGCGGTCTAGACTGTTCCTGCTCTTCATGCTGCGGCCCGTCCGACACCGGTGCCAGTTCCTCGTGCTGCGGCCCGTCCGAGTCTTGTCCCAGCCCCTCGGTCGGAGGTCCGTCCGAGTCTTATCCCAGCCCCTCGGTCGGAGGTCCGTCCGAGTCTTGTCCCAGCCCCTCGGTCGGAGGTCCGGCCGAGTCCTCTTCCCCGTTAGTGACTCTCCGTCGGCCCACAGCCTTCGCCTGCGCCTACGCTGCCGGGCCCCAGGGGCTCACAGTCTTCATAGACTTGCAACGTACTTTGTCTTCGTCCCCCCTCCAAGCCCCCTTCTCCTGTTTTTTTTTGTCCTTTTTAAGGACATTAAGAGACGTCTGGGATCCATCCCTTAAGGGGGGCGCTCTGTCAAGTTTCTGTTTCATGTTGTGTTTAGGTGAAGTCACTTCCTGTTTTATTTTGCAGTTCTTGTGTTCCACGTCTTGTCTTCCCTGTCACTGTTCTGTTTATCTGCACCTGTCCTCTTGTGTCTCACCTGTGTTGTGTTCCCTCATTTGTGTCTTGGTATTTAAGTCCTGGTTTTCTGTTCAGTCTTCGTGGCTTCATTAGTAGTTGTTAGTTGTGAATGTTTGTTAGTAGTTATGCCATGCCATGTTCATGTTGCCTTTTTTTGATCTTGAAAGAATTAAACCTTTTCCCAGCAACCACGTGCTGTTTCCTAAAGGGTTTGGGAAGATAGCTTTTTGACCAAAATATTCAGTTTAAATACAAGGAACACTACTGTGAAGCTACAGAATGATGTGAAAACCAGAAAAACACAAACTAATGGACCCACTCTTTAACCTACCAAGGACCCATATACATCCTTTCAAGTCAACATGATAATGACTGAAAATAGGTAAAATGGTAAATTTCATAACATTTTAAACTGAGAATAAAGGTTCTGTGAGATATGTTTAGATGTCTTGAAACTTGTTCAGAGAAAGCATATGAAACTGAAATCATCCTTCAGTCCAGCAGGTGATTATTGTGTGAGTGTCAAATCCAGCACCTCTCTGAGAGAATAGCTGTTGTAGGTTGCCCCCTCTGGCTGGAGGAATTACATACACAAGTCCAATAAAGTACCATTTTACATATTATTAAGTAACAAATAGTTGCCTATTTACTGTGTTGACAGGTTCATTAGAACTTTAACATGATGTACCAGATGGTTTGTTCATTCCAATTAATGGAGGGCTAAACATGGCTGCTCCACCAGAGGTCTCTAGAGCACACGCATTGTCGGCTGCATGTTGCAGAAGCTCTGTGGAAGATGTGCTTTTATAGGAATGAAGGGGGCTCTGCCTGCTTTACAGCTACAACGCAAATGCATGTTTTGGAAAAGTAAAAAGAAAAGTAAAAACTCTCAGCCCTGACTCAAACAAAATAAGCAAACCTGTGCAGTATGAGCCTCATAATCATTGAAAAATGACAAGTTAGTAACTCCTGTGAGAAATATTCTCAAACACCATTTCTTATTTTGATATTTTGTGCTTACATATGAAACTTAACAATATAGATACATTATTATTTAAGGTAAAGTCAAATCTTATTGTTTGTGTGCTCCCAACATGAGTTCTGTCTTGTGATAGCTATGTGGTTGCAGAGTATGAATGGATGTATTCATGTGCCATGACACTCCATAGAAAACAAACCAGAGCTTTGAACAGAGAAAATATGCCTGCATTTATTCTTGGTAGTCAGCTTCTCATAGATAGGATTATGTTTTCATCATATGGATACTTGTGCTGTTTGCTAGCATAGCTAATCCTCCATACAGTTTGTTACTGTATTTGACTGCAACAGAGACACACTGGGGTCAAGCGTATGCTCTCTCAAAGCACTTTGGGTCTCAGCTAAAGCATTAACAGCTTAAAGTCTAAAGACCTTGACTGTTAAATTACCTCTCAGTAATGGTATTTAGCAGACAGATGGGCCACTAAGTCTGGCTTAGTGCACTGTGTGTGTGTGTGTGTGTGTGTGTGTGTGTGTGTGTGTGTGTGTGTGTGTGTGTGTGTGTGTGTGCGTGCGTGTGTGCGTGTGTGCGTGCGTGCGTGCGTGTCTGTGTGTGGAGCTACAACTTAATACATCCAAACAGACTGCAAAGTGAAACTTAAGAAATGAACAGATTTTTTAAAAATATGTTTGAATTGTAGTTAATGTTTCATTTAGTCCAACAAGCCGTAAACATATGACAAAATCATTTAAATTCCAATTGACATTTTATCAAATGCAACATTTTAAAAACTAAAGATAAAAATGTAACTTTCTCATTGTGGAGACTTAATGTGAGAACAGTTAATACCTCTTGATTCCTCTAGTGTCATCTTCCTGTAAAATTTTAGATTTTAGCACAAACAATTTCAATATACTTGCTATATTTATCCTGTTACAGTATGTGAACGCAGGCCTTTGCATTTACACACGGTATGATTTAAAGCATTTCTTTAAACCTTGATTGTGTCTCCATTGTGATAAAATCTCAATATGCAAATTAGGTAGGCTGGGTGGTGAACTGACAACAAACAAACTGTCAGAATGAGAATGGCGGGAAGAGGCAGAGTTAGCAGGCCTGTCAACATGTTGGGTGGATTTTATTTATAATAATGTCAAACAATATATCACACTTGCTTCCACACCACACTTACATGCGGTCTGGTTGCTTCATCATCTTCCAATTGCAATACTTTCTGCACTTATTTACAACTGCTATAACATGTTTTTACAGTTACACATCACATGGTAATGGAAATTGGGTGAGATAATTCAGATTTCCCAGAGCATAAAGGTTGGCTTATGCTCAAATAAAAATGAGCCTGGTCCCTACCAACAGATTGTCTTAAACACTGCCCTCCTCCCAGTCTTCACACAGATGAGAATAAGAACAGGTACATCAGAATGCTGTTTCTTGACTTCAGCTCAGCATTCAATACAATCTCAACCATGAAACTGATTGGAAAACCTGACATGCTTGGGTAAGACACTCTGTAACTGGATATTTGACTTCCGCAGAAAAAAACACCATTGGTACCTATCTACCACGCATCAGTGAAGAGACAACAGAAATGTCTGCAATGGGTCACTTACGGTTTCGGCTTGATGGAGTAGGCAGCAGACGAGAAGAGCTCCGACAAATAATCAGTAACTAAATAAGTTTAAACCTCCAAAAATCAAGAAAACTTAGGTTAACTTCAATTTTTAACCACCATGCAACAAACTCCTGATATGACGAAGTGCTTACACAAAGGGAAACAGCAAAGAAACCAGGTACAGAAAACGATAGCTCCATTCACACGAGGCAGCGCAAAAATGGCCGACAGCGCAGCGGCAAGTTCACCGTAGGAAACACCTGATACCACGCCCGAGACCACGCTTTCCCTCCGGATGCTGCGAGAGGAGCTATAGACATCCAGAGAAGCGGTGCTGGCTCAGATAAAGGTTGAAATCGCGACATCGTTCAAAGAAATTAAAACGGCCATTGCTTCTCTTCACGGAGAGACAAAAGCCAACATACGGGCCATACGAGACAAGTTCACCGGTGAGCTAACACGGATCCGATGAAACGATGGACAGAGTTACTGCGCTGGAAAAGTCACAACAATTAATCAGTAAGGAATGCAAGAAAATGCTGGACAAATGCCAGGATCTAGAAAACAGAAGCAGGAGACAAAATCTACGGCTCTTCGGTATTATAGAGGGAGCCGAAGGAAGCAACATGTTCAAGTTCCTCGCGGATTTCTTCGGCGCCGACAACTTCGGCTCCCCTCTGGTTATAGACCGAGCACACCGCACTCTAGCCCCGTGGCCAACCAACGGTGAGAGACCCCGGGCCATTCTTGTCCGCCTCCACATGAGCCCGGAGGTCAGCAGACAACGCGCCATTTTCATTCCAGTGAAGAGAAAGCTCCGGGAGGCCAAATGGCGCGTTGTCTGCTGACCTCCGGGCTCATGTCTGGAAAGATGTACACCTGGTCTCCTTTGTATGTCAGTTCTACCCAGCCAGGCTCGCTATCAATGTGGACGGCATTAGACACTCTTTTGATTCTCTGAAAGCTGCTGAAGATTTTTATGACCAGAAGATCGCCAAAGTGGACTGATCCCCATGAACGCAAGTAGTAGTAGTAGTGATCTGAGTTTGATATCCTTTATGTTAAAACTTGTGATATCAATAACTACTCAGGACATATATGGAAACACTTGAAGTGACGGTTTTGTATTTGATTTTTTTTTTTTTTTTCTCTCTCTCTCTCATCTCCCTTGTGTCCATTCTCTACATAGGCTTTGGATACATTCTTACACCTATAACATTAATATCATTTTAATAAGAAGACCATTGACACAAACTATGTTATTATTGTTCTTGAGAGATGAATGAGTCACTTCACTCACAGATTCATATCTGTTACTACTGTTATTTGCTCCTCTTTTGTGTTAAATACAACAAAAACTAGAGTTTGGAGGTTTAAAACAGAAATATATTTAAATGGAGCTTAGAGACAAGTCTATTTTTTCCTTTTTTTTCTCTACCTCTTTTGAGGTGTGTTAAATAGTAAGGTGCCTTTGGATTTTGACAAGCTGTTTTTTCCCCCACCACTTGTTTGGGAAGGTTCGGGGGGTGGGTTGAGTAGATGTAATGTTCGAAGTGTTAAAAGTGATTACACGTACACGTCTTGTGGTTTTTGTTTGTTTGCTTTTGCCCTTTTTTGTTTTGTTTTGTTTTTTTTTTTGTTTTTTTTGTTTTATTTTTTCCTTTCTTTCTTCTTTCCTCTTTGTGGATGCAGGACCATCTATGTGGCCATCATAATCTTTTCCAGATTAGACCGTGGATAGGACCCCAAAGAGATCCTTCATGAATGAGGAGGAAGGTGTGGTAAAGTTTATTACCTGGAACTGCAAAGGGTTGAATGGAGCATGTAGACATGTGATAGTAACTGGGGACATTTATAACACTCCAGTTATTCTAGCGAACGTTTATGCCCCCAACTTTGATGATGAGAGGTTTATAAGTTCAGTACTAGCTTCCTTACCCAAGCTTCACACCTCACTGATCCTTGAGAGTCCGGACAAAACATGTCCCACATAGACAAGTCTTATTTATATAAAAAATAAAGAAATTAATAATGATTGACATACTCACAGAGTTAGATCTAAAGGAATTGTGAATACTGATGTTATGTTTTAGCATAGATAATTACCTTTTGGGGGGATATTTGTTTAAATGTATGACCTGTGGTTAGATGGCCCATGTTATTTCTCTTGTCCTCAGCAAGAGGTCACAATATTCACCAGCCCCAAAAAACTTTAAAAACCTCTACAATTGTAAAAACATTTATATCAAATCAAAGATAAGGGTTATAAATGTATAAAACAATGCATGCCATGAACATCTAAAATTTTTTTTACATAGAAATTTGCCTATCAAAGTTGTGTCCTCTGTTTTCGTCAACTCCGTCAGATTTTTTAATAAACCTCATTAAATAGGGCAATAGCATGGTCAGCTATATCCCTGAGGGTCCTTTTTCATTCTCCTGGCTGTGGTGAATGCATCAATACCATACATGGTCTGGTATGTTTGACATTCTTTGATATTTTAGATGAACAATATCAATTTTACTATGGTCACAGCTGGAGCATGTCAACACCATCTCTCCATTATAATACTTTTTATTAAACCATAGTGGATTCAATTAAGTATTTTATTGAGATTATGGAGACAGCTAGCAATAGCCAAGAAACTAGCTAGCTAGCTAGCTACAGTGTTTTTTTCTGCGGAGGGAAAAACATGCCATTTTGTCAACTCCGTCAGAGTCAACTCCGTCAGGTTTTATGTCTGACGGAGTTGACAAGTCCACCAATAACCGCTTAATGTGCTAATATTATACTATTTTCAAACACAGTAAAGGAATAGAATGTTATTTTAGGGTTTTATCTGCACATTAATGTACATATATAGCATGCAATTACATTATAATTATATACTTTTAGTGTGTCTGACGGAGTTGACACAAATGAAGTGTTTAAGGTAAACGTCAATTGTTAAAAAAAAAAAATTTAACCTTCAGCCTGCACCTTTACATGGTTAAATAGCACAGATCTTCATCTACATGAATATATAACTCTAATTAATATAGTGTAAATTTTCAAAAAAGGTTTTTCAGAAAGTGTTTTGTCCCGACTCTCAAGAATCGGTGACCTACAATCTGATCCTCGCTGGCGATTTTAACTTTCTGATGGAACAAGTGCTCGATAGATTATCGAACAAACAACACTCTTTGTCTAAATCAGCGAAACTGTTACAACATTTTTTAAAGTCAGTTAATGTAATTGATGCATGGAGATATATGAACCAACCAACAAAAATATTAATTTTTCTCTCAGCCACACAAATCCTTCTCCAGGATTGAGTACTTCGTCATAGACTCAAAACTACTTACAACTGTAAAATACAGTAAAAATAGCCTATGAAGCCATCGTTCTATCAGACCATGCCCCATTAAGATTGCAACTTAACTTTCCTTGTAGGCACTCAGCCAAAACATGGCATATGGATAACAGTTTACTAACTAACAAAACCCATGTGGAGTTTATCAGATCCCAAATAGCCTTACATATGGAAACCAACGAGACTCCAGATGTCTCTAAAGGTATTTTATGGGAGGCCCTAAAACCATATGTTCGAGGACAGATTATTTCCTACTCTGCTCAGTTTGTCAAATCACAAAATGTGAGAAGGAAAAATATAATGGGACAAACTGCTGATTTGGATAAACAATATGCAGCATCCTGACCTACTAGCTAAACAAACAAGTCTGCAAACTGAGTTCAGTCTCCTATCGACAGCTGAGACAACTAAATTAATAAATCGTTCCAGGCATAAATACTATGAACATGGGGAGAAGATAGGAAGACAGCTGGCTCATCAGATAAGAATATCTGAGGCATCTAGGCATATAACTGAAATTCACACCGGTTCTGGTAATACAACAAAAGACCAATCAGAAATAAATCAAGAATTCAAAAACTTTTATTGTAAACTATATACAACAGAAACAGCAGCTAATTCTGGAACTATACAAGAGTTTTTCGATAACTTGGAGATTCCTTCAAGGTGTTTGTTGGAGGAGCCTATTACTCTAGAGGAGGTTACCTTAGCAATACGCAGCTTACAAAGCTCAAAAGCACCAGGCCCAGATGGGTATACACCCGAATTCTATAAGACTTTTGTTACAGAGGTTGCACCTCTTCTCTTGAAAGTTTTTAATGAGTCATCTGAGACAGGGTTTCTTCCAACAACATTTTTTCAGGCAACAATCTCTCTTATACACAAAAAGGGAAAGACCCATTGGAAGCAGCATCTTACAGACCAGTGAGCCTATTGAATATAGACACCAAAATTCTTGCAAAACTTTTGGCAATTAGACTAGAAAATGTACTCCCAACAATAATTCATGAAGATCAAACAGGTTTTATTGAAAATAGACAATTGACTCATAACATTCGCAGAATATTCAATATTATATATACATCCAACTCCAACTCACTTTCTGAAATTTTATTATCACTGGACGCAGAGAAGACCTTTGACAGGGTCGAGTGGGACTATCTCCTCTCGGCCCTGTCAAGGTTTGGTTTTGGCTTGGTTTATGCATCTCCAATGGCTTCAGTACAGATAAATAAGATTAGATCCGAGTACTTCAGGTTAACACGCTCTACCAGGCAGGGATGTCCACTATCTCCGCTGCTTTTTGCACTGGCAATAGAGCATCTTGCGGTCTCTTTGCAGGCTGCAAAAGAATACAGTGGGATTCATAGAGGAGGCAAGGAGCACAAGGTTTCACTATTCGCAGATGATTTATTAATATATATCTCGGACCCTTCTAAATCAGTCCTCGCAATAGTCTCAATTCTGAACAAATTTTGACAATTATCGGGACATAAAATTAATGTTAGCAAAAGTATATTATTCCCTATAATGACTATAAACGACCAACAACTCTTCCACGAATTGCCCTTTAAGATCTCAACTCAGTTTAAATATTTAGGTATTAACATCACCAAAACATTTGCAGATCTCTACAAGGAGAATTTAAAAAAATTACTAGACATTATAACAGAAGACCTGCAGAGATGGTCCCATATTCCCATTACATTAGCGGGCCGAATCAACATAATTAAAATGACCATCCTCTCCAAAATCTTTTTTTATATCAGTGCATCCCCATCTATATCAAAAAGAACTTTTTTCAAAACGTAGATAAAATAATCACAGAATTCATCTGGAATAAGAAAAAACCTAGATTAAGGATGATCTTCCTACAGAGGCCAAAATCAGTAGGAGGGATGGGGTTGCCAAACTTCAAATTTTATTATTGGGCAGGCAACATTAAAATGATGACCTACTGGCTTCAAAAAAAGCCTCAGCTATGGTTAAGTATAGAAAACGCCTGTTGTTACCCCTCTTCTCTTCCAGCCATGTTGCTCTCGGCTCTGCCCACTGTAGACCCGGACTCATTAACTAATCCAGTCGTCTCCCATTCACTCAAGATTTGGTCCCAAATTCGAAAATGTTATGGTTGGCAGTCTTGTTCGCTTCAAAGCCCTCTTATAGAAAACCACGCCTTCGCACCTTCATTTACTAATACGTTATTTAAGGATTGGTTTGAAAAAGGAATTCATTCCTTCCTGGATATATTCATAGTAGGCCTGCACGATATGAGCAAAATGTGCGATGTGCGATGACACCCTTCAATACTGCGATGACGATATGACTTGCGATAAATAAGAAAATATTTAAGTTTGCATACAGGTACTCTAAAACACTTAATAGCTGATGAAAAAAAGAATAGACAAAACTAATATTTTTGAGCATGGTTTCATTGAACAAAACCCTTATAACATTAATTTACACATGTTACTGTTGCTGCAGTGATGGTCGCGTTACTTGACTGCTGCTCGACGTTTGCGCTTTAGACTGACTGGCCTTAAATTGCTCCTGCAGCTCTTTATGGTGGTGCAGCAGGAGGTGATGGAGGTTGGTGGTGTTACCTCTGGATGTTGCTACAACTGTTCTCCAGGTCCTGCACAGTACCTGAGTCTGTAAATTGTCTTTTGGCTTGAATCCAAAGTATCTCCAAACCGCGGAGCTGCTATTTCTTTTTGCCACAAGCGCTTTGTCTGCATTTTCACCGCTCTGCTCTCCTGCCTCCGCCATCCTGTTTACTCTGGCTACTAATTTTCATGCAGGAACGTGACCAGAGCTGGGCATCATCTGATTGGCTAAACGGTGTGCATGCATTGCCCATGTGTTCAGGGCCGCATCTGATTGGCCAAATGTCAGCACGCTGAGTGTGAAAGCATGGCGGATGTAAACAAAACTTAAGGCACTGCAAACCAGCTTTTGCGATGGGTTTATCGTGCACGTTTACATCGCGATGACGATGAAAATACAATTAATCGTGCAGGCCTAATTCATAGATAAAGTTTTTTTAACATTTGAACAGGTACAGAAAAAATACAATATTCCGAGGTCACAGTTTTATAAATATTTACAGATACAGAGTTTTGTTATTCAGAATAATCCATCATATCCAAACTCTCCCAACCAATCCTCAATGGATTTGATACTTATGCAGGATCCTGCTAAAAAGGGAGGAATATCCAATATATACGAAAATCTGTCAAACATGGCTGATAAACCTACTATGGATCAACTGAGGGTGGCCTGGCAGGATGACCTAGGCAGGGGGATCACGGAAGAACAATGGCTGACAGCCCTAGCACAAACTCATGGCTATTCAATATGTGCAAGACACGGTCTCCTGCAATTTAAAATAATGCACTGGTTACATTGGTCAAAACAAAAGCTACATAAAATATTTCCTTCAGTAGATCCTTCATGTGACAGATGTGGACTCGGACCTATTAATGTAGACCCATTGGTGGCGGTTCTCGGAATTGTTGATTCAAGTATGACGAAAAGCAATATGGGATATAGTATGATATCGTTTGTCACTTTATTTGCTCGAAGATTGATACTACTTAATTGGAAACAAAAGACAGCCCCAACTTATTCAAATCTTATGACAGATGTTATGAGACATTTAGAGCTGGAGAAAATCAGATTCTTACTGAAAAATCAGGAGGGAAAGTTCTATAGAATTTGGCAGCCGTTTATTGATCATTTTAACCACAACACATAGTCTGGCAAGTTTTAGAAGTGCTCTTAACCCCCACTAGAAGGACAGAACTTTTATTTACCCCCTTTGTTTTTTAATTTACTTTGTAATTTAATTATTTAATTTTTATTCCTGTCTTTGTTTGTTTAGTTTATATTTTTGGTTTTTTTTTGTTTTTTTCTTGCAGCAAAGGGCTTAAGGTCAGACTCGAATCCTAGGCTGCTGCAGCGAAGACCAAGCCTCTATACACTGGACAAATGCTCTACCAACTAAGCTACCCAGGTACCCTGGTAGAGGGCGTGAAAGGTGTCAAACTCCATTTTGTGGATTAAACAATGGATACTCTGGGCACAAAGTAAGGCGCATGAATTAGTCATGGGTGTGTTTTGGGCTAAACAGCAGCACTTGTCTTCGCTGAAAAACAAGGATGTGACTAGGGTTGGAATATCATTCACACTTCAACCTATACTGGTTCCGATACCAGTACCTCGACTTCCATTCCAGTACCCAAGGGTACCTTTTTATAGTAATTTAATTATTCTATAATAACAAAAACCTAATTTCAGTATTAACAAATTTTAACAACAATTTATGATGAGTCATATTTCCGGTAACAATGCACATCAAATGTCAGTTAGTCTTTCTAAGGTTTCCTTCAGTAGCATCTTGCTATTCTGCATATAAATCTGTGAAATAAAATAATATTTTAAGTAAACTGCTACATTTAGCTGTTCCTGCTCATCAACTTAGTGCTATAACAATAAATAGAATAGGAAACACTAAGATTGTATATGTGCTGCCCTCTCCAGGCATGCAATGTCTCCACTAGTGGCAGCTGTATTTTAGACAGACTGGTAATTTTGGGTTTGCATTTTGATCTTGTCAGTGTTACAAAATACAATACAATAAAATTGTTTTGGGAATCAAAGAAAGCATGCTGTAAACTTTTCTCGTACACAGGTATGCAGTTCACATACTGTTGGTTTCATATTGAATTTTCAGACATACTAATAAACATACTGTTTTAGTAAATCATATGGCATGTTGGTAAGGAATTTCAGATGCACCCAGTAGTTGAGTTTTGGGGAGACGTCTCACTCTGTCTCCCTCTCTATAAGGTTACAGTAAAGATGTGCAGTCAGGTACTGAAATCTGATTGATTTAATTTTAAACACTACTCTGTAGTATTGACGTAATTCGGTCAGTACAAACAAAAGTACAGAGTCTGTACCCAACCCTAGATGTGACCCATTGCTTCTGGACCCTCTGCCCCGCCATTTTACAATGATCTGTCCCATCAACAACTTAGCGCATGGAAATGACAACTATGTCAGTCTGAACGAAACTAACAATGACACATGGTGCTGCAAAAGGTCAGAAAGTTAAAGATCAGGTATGAAACTGCATAATGTGGATACAAATGTTAAATTGTCCGTTTCAGAAGGTTACAGAAATTGTCAGACACAGACCCCCTAATCCTGTGTCCAGAGAAGGGGTGGGGGATGAGGGGGCTATTCAACCATCTGTCCAGAATACTGAGAGAAGCATACTGGCATTTTAAATGTTTTTTTCTTCTCTAGCACCTTGCTGTTCTTCTGTTTGGATTTAATATCTTTTCATGCAACGATAAAGATACGTATACTGTATTCAGAGAGGCCAAATGCAAGCAGTGACAGGTCTTTTCACCTTGTCTCAATTTCTAGTTGTCCTACCTGTCGGAGACATCTCAGAGACACTGGCGCTGTAGGGACCATCAGTAAATCTTGGCTCATTGTCATTGATATCCTGCACCTTGATGATGAACTCAGACTCTGGCTCCAGAGGGACACCTGTGTGTATGTCAACAGCCTGGGCCCTCAGGGTATAGAAGGACTTTTCCTCCCTGTAAAATATCAAGTAACACATACACTTAGAATTGATGTTAACATGTCTAATTAACAGAGGCAACATGATGATAATGTAGTCTGGCCTAAGATATGTGTTACATGGTATTTAGGTGTCTCTGACTGTTTATTACACTGGTTACAATTAACTTTGAAGTGTACTTTATTGTGTGTTCACTATTTTGTAGAGTTAATCTCTACTACTGAAGATTACTGTATATACTAAATAGGAGATTCAGGTTTTTGTACAAAGCCATGTACAAAATAAAAAACATAATGCGCTGGAGCAAAAGAAAAAAAAATTGACAGCTTCCAAATGAGAAGAATGGAGTAAAATATTTTGTTTTGTTTTTCATCTGACAAACAATATTTTATACAATATAATCATGATGTGTAAATTATAGCAACATTCTGTATGTACTCCACACTGTAAGCAATTGCTGTTAATTTACAGCAGAATTCCAACAGTATTAACCTGTTATTTTTGAATATATCACTCTACTGTAAATGCACACACAAAAAATAAAATTTTTGGTAATTTACCATTCTTTTAACAGAACTACACTGTTTTCCTAAAATACAGCACTTTAGCGCTAATAATTCATCCAAGCCATCTAAATGACAGTATCATGTAGTATTTTTTGCTTTTTGGAAAATTTAACTGAAACTACAGGCATGAAGATGGATCTGTTGCTCTCTTAATCCATCTGCATCTAACAAATTATTTGCTGAGTAGCAGTTTTATTTAATTTGTATATTGGTGCAAAGTATATAGGCGATGTTTTCAGTTTGTTTTCATCAGCTTACTGAATATGTGGATGTCATGACAGAATGATTCAGTGGCTATTCCAGATTCAAGCTGTTAAAACATTTTTCTATTGCAGTTTATTGTTAATTACTGTTGTTGTTTCATGTTTGCCATTAATTAATTACTCCAGTTTGTGTATTATTTGATCTATTAAGTGTTTGGTGAGTGTTTTGGGAATCGCTTTAGTTGGACTGTACAGTTTTTGACATATTTATTTGACATTGCAGATACTGCAGACTATTTGCTGCTGCACTACTGATCACAGTAAGTACTTGCCGTTCAGGTGAACTGGTGAAATGAGTTGTTGTTCATGCTGCACAGTGCTTCACAGTGCAGTTTACTGTTAATTGAATCATTCAGTCAAGTTTGCAGTAATGTTTCCTTGTCATAAATGTGCACATCAGTGTAGCGACTCAGTTGCCTATGTGATGCACATGGTAAAATTATTTTTCGCAACTCAACACAAATCATTTCAAACATGGAAGATAATCTGTAAAAATTTAACAGGACAGTTCTTGATCAAGTTTCAGGTGAAACAGCAGGAAGCTGTATTCAGCGCTGGGTGGTCAGACTCGAGGGCCATGTCATTCATGAGGCAATCCAACCCACCTTCTTGACAGGGCTTGCTGCCTTATTTTCCACCTTCTACATCTTCATGTCAAGTACCAGGAAGAGGCCTCATGCACTCTTGAATTCATCCAGAGGTTAGGTATTTTCACTGAAACATGTGTTTTTTTTTATCTTTTCAATGGCATGCTATTGTGAGCTAAACATCTGCTGCTTTTTATTGTGTTGTTAATGTAAGCGAGTTACACAACTTGATTTTTACACTGTTTAAGAGACACTATAATTTTCAGGCGATTCATTGGTATAAACCCTGAGCAAGGCACCAAGGCTGGACGGGGCAAAGTCTTGTCAAAAAAAACTGGCAAAGCCACAAGCAAAAAGTTGACAATAGTCAATCCGCATGTGTCCACTCTGCTGAGAAGACTCATGGACTTTCAGTGGGACTTCATTTAAAATGGTGAGATTATTCATTCCTATCACACACACAAAGACACCAGCTTGTCTCATTGCTTTAATTCTGCCTCTAAATCTCACTCTCTTTCTCTCTCCCTTACAGGGTCAAAAGTCTGAATCCCTGTTATTCTCGACAAGTAATTTGTGTCCTGTTTCTGAACATACACAACTGTTTGAATGTTTCATGCTGACATGTTTTGAATGTCTGAGTGGTTAGGTCAGGACTTTGGATATTTTTTCAGGACTTGTGATACCTTTCTTTGGATTTTTATGTTCATAGACCACATTACAATATATTGCAGATTACAAGAGGACATGAAGGGCACACACATCTAAGAGTTTGCAAATTTGTGATTTATTTATTGCTTGACTGTCTGTAACTGTCAGTACTCCACAAAGAAGGCAAGTTTGCCAGGTGCTATCATAACTGAAATTTGTCTTGTATGAACCTGGATTGTGAATTCTCTTTTTTTTTACAAACACACTGAAAAATGTTTATCTGGCTATCTGCTTTGTGTAACAGTGTCTTGGAGGTGGCTTTACAGCAAATTATTTTAAGTTTCATTATCTGAACAGTTATGTTGTGGTCAGTTTCAAGTCAACACTTCCAAGTCTGAATGGCTTGTTCTTTTATTGCACTATTTTCATCAAAAAGCCTAAGGGTTTTTATTTTTCTTTTTTTGAGAAAGAAGGCACTGTCTGAATGTCTGAACATTCTAAATTAATGTTAAAATAAAAGTCAAAGTGCATTAAGAAGCTGTGTTTTTTTTCATATTGCAATTACATGCTGATCTGTTCTAAATTCACAAAACACATTTTGTTGTAGTTTGTCGATTTTGAGAATGTAAAGTATTGTGAAAGTAATCTTAAAAAACAGTGATTGCTGTATTTTTCAATAACAGTACAAAACTGTAAATTTTAATGACAGTAAAAAAAAAATAATTTTACAGTAACATAATGGCAACCCTGCTGTCAATTGTTTACTGTTTATATACAGGAAAGTAATTTAAAAAAACTGTCCCATACTATATTTTTTAATAACAGTATAAAATTGTAAATTGTAGTGACAGTAAAAAAAATCTTAATTTTACAGTAACATAATGGCAACCCTACCGCCAGTTCTTTACTGTTATTTTACAAGAAAAGACTTTACAGTGCACTACAATAGTAATTCCATGTTAAGTGATTAAGGAATATTTAAAAAATCCAGTATCTGTGGCTGTCACACGCCTCCAATGAGCCCATTAAATGGTTTCATTCGGTGCACATGTAATAACTGGACAGGCTACCTGTCTGTCTAACTGTGTACCTGCCTGCACCTATTTTGCCTGTGCACTCATTGCACAAAACTGAAGTCCTCCACAAGGCCTGGTGGGTAGCTATTATCAAGCTAGTTTCACAAGAAAATGCCAAAGTTTCCCAATAGCACCTAAGTCGTTAAACTCAATAGCACAAAATACACAACCCCTCAGCCAAAGAACAGAGCCATTGGGCAGCAACAGACTCATTCAGCAGCGAACCCAGTTGGCACAAAGCTCACACTTACAACAGTGAGTAGTAACTGTTGCACTGAGACACCTTTTCAGACTGAGGTTTGTTGTAAAGGCTATGATTGTGGCATTAAACAGAGTTGTGTATTTATGTACTTATTAGACTACAAAGGCTAAGAATACTTGTTGAACATAGTGAACTAGCCACTTTTACACATCCCCAGCTGGCCAGTGAGAGCTGGCAGTGTGTGACAGGAACAAAAACTGTGATTGATCCATAAACCTCAATCCAGGTTATGTTGCCATAGGGTCCAGTGTGCATGATTTAGTAACATCTTGGTTATAATCTAAGGTTACAAATTGCTACTAACTGAATACCCCTCATCTCATCCACAAGAAAGTCCCTCTCTAGAGCCAGTGTTTGGTTTGTCTCTTCTGAGCTACTGTAGAAACATGGCAGTGCAACATGGTGGACTGTGTGGGAGAGGACCCACTCTCCTCTGTATTCTAAGGTAACAAAAACAACAAGCTGCATGTGATTATACACTAATGAAAACAACAGTCATTATAAATAGTGTAGGCCATTTTTGCCAAATCACACTGGACCTCGGGTCTAACCTTACCCATCAAGGTTTTGGAACAATAGCAAAAGCCCTTTAGGAAGCCATTAAAAAGTAACCAATTTAGTCATTTGGTTTGAGGATGCCTTATGAGTTTCCCACCTCTATTGCTCTCTTCTGACAAGTTGTTCGCCACATTTACATTGTCTACTTTGCTAATTGTTTTAGCTTCAAGCGTGTAAAAATTACACAGCAGTGTTCATATCAAATCAAATATTATTCAGTTAACATACATAACTACCTGATGTTTCCTGTATTATGCCAGCTAGCTTAATGACTTAAAGTTGAAGGATATCAAGATTTGCTACAATACAAGCTCGTAGTTTGTATTACCTTTGTTGAAGAGACACGAAAAGTGAGCAAAGATGGGGAGCAACTGTGTTATTTTGCATATCTTATGCAGGGGGGGGGGTTCGGTTGTTGTAGCAAGTCCCCAGCTACTTAAGCTGTTTAGGAGAATGTTGCAACGCTGTTTTGCTGTGAAAATCCAGAAATGTTTTGTGGACTATTAAACTTCACCTGACTTTCCATCAGAATAGGGGTGAGTAATGACTGAATGTTCATTTTTTGCTAAGCTGTTTCTTTAAGGAGAATGGCAACTAAGCGCACTTGAACAGTTACAACCATCTGTCATTATCATATATTTCTTTAAGGTTTTTATTCTTTCACTCAGCATTGTTCTACATAATCATCATAGCTGGAAGGCTATTGGTGACAGCTGTCAGCACTGTATGTTACAGTTTCTTCTCCTCCACTTGGCAGAGCAGTAAAGTAACATGCCAGTAACGTGTCTACTCAAAGATTCACTTTTGACTTAAATTATGAATGAATAAAATGTTTACTTTGATAACTAGAAAGCAGTCAGTGTACGCAGAATAATTCTCAGTGATACAAAATTGCTAATATTACAAGACTATACAGCTTGATGTGTTGTTATGCATATTATCCTTGTGATGATTACAACATTAGAAAAAGGGACTAATAAATATTACTGATATCAAGAATCAGTCATATCTCTTTAATAAAGATCAATGGGTGGTGATTAAATGCCAGTAATTTCTCTATTAGAAGCTCTACAGAGCAAAATAGACAATATTACATTACTGTTGTAATTATTAATTAGTACTGACCTGTCAAGCCCCACCAGTGCATGTATATCTCCTGTAATCTGATCAATGGTGAAGACAGACCCAGCTCCTTCTCCTGACAGAGTGTACTTGACCGCATTGTCTCCATGGTCCATGTCTGTGTGGAGCTGACATAAGCAAATATACACAAAACATTAAATCATAAAGCCCCTGAATGTGCTGCAGCTGCAATCAGTCACAATAATGAGCAAAACAGAACATCTGTTGTTTACTAAAAACTTGTATCACCTGAAAATAGATTAAATATTCACACATAAAATAATCACACATTAAGATAATTGTGGACACAATGTATAGAGAACTAATTCAACACTTAATAAAATAAATCTGAAGGTGATAAACACTGATATATAAGCAGTCGTGCAATATTAATATAATTAAAACAATTATTGGTTTTAATAAGTGTTATTTATTCAGGGATAACAATAAGGAGAGTATTTGAATGTGAGCATTATTCAAGGTCATTTACTGCATTTGTTGTCTATATGAAAGCTTCATAAAACATGGAAGAAGATTTTATAAGCACATAATGTAAACAGAGAATTTTTTCAATTGGAGGTATGCATCACATTATATACTAGAAATGGTAATCAGTCAACATGCTCTTCTCCACCATGTATAGCAGATTGCTGAATTCTCAAAAACTGTGTAAATCATTAGCAGAACAGCACTCCAATTAAATGATTTATTAATGAAACCCTTCAGGCAGACACCCATCCTCAGCTTACTTATAATTTTTGGTTAGAGCATGCATACAAGTTTCCTTAAATGTGTTATTTGTCCTGCTGTCCCACAATCAACAACTTTTACTATACCTTATGTCTGCTGAATAACAACAACATATAATTGCAAATTGCAAATATGCAAATATAATTGTAATTACATTGCTTTTGTCTGAAGCAACTTACAGTAAGTGTATGAGCGTTGCATCCTTTCAACACCTGACTCAATTGACTCCTTCTAAAACAGTGATTGGAGAGGTGATGGGTTATCGGAATGTGTTGAAAACCAAAACTTCAGCAGTCCCACTGAGCTGAGAATCTTTGTAAAAGAATGTGTCTCTGTTGAAGTTGGAAAGATTTGGTAAGATTTCAACTTAAACTCACTGACAGATTGTCAACAGCTGAAAAGGTTTTGATTAAAAAATTGAGAAAAGTTCTCATACATAGATTGCACTTGTTTACTTGTTTATATTCATTTTTGCAGTTCCAGCCAGAGACTTCCTGATTTTATCTTTACACAATCGTGCTGCCCAGCCAGCATTTTCTGTCCAAACCTGTCCAGCTCAAATGAGAGTGGTTACCGACCCTGAGAAGAACTGCATAGGAGTTCTGTCTTTTATGTCCAAACCTGACTTATGCCAAATGCAGTTAATGTAATGTAAAGCACAGAGTTTGTGTTACCCTGTCACACAGTTGTTACAAGTGTTACAGCTTGCGTGTTTACCCTGTTTACAGACATGAAAACTACTGTTCTACAAACATAGATATAAAATAAAAAATATATACATATGAATGGGTTTGCACTTCAGTAACAGATAGCCTCTGTGGTGCCTTCATGCATTGTCATGTAAATAACAAACCCCAGCAATTAACACAACATATAGCCCCCAACACAGATGGTAGGTCCATCATGTATTATTACTTCCTATCACATTTCATTTATTTTTAAACCTTATTTATTTATTTTCATAGAATAGTTTATAGTAGAAGAACTTGGAAGCACAATGTAAAATGATGTGATCAAATCTGACTTGAACCTGGACATCAATTCTAATATTTTGTCTGCACAAAGCCCAGCAGACGTTTTTCGGTATCTGTGCTCTACTTTACAATGACATTTTACCTAGCTTTTGTCATAAGCAGCCCCTATCTAGACTCAGCAATATAATCCCCTGACTGTGCAATGCAGTTTGTAGATGAAACAATACACTTACTAGACTATACAACACAGTTTCTAGATTAAACTACCATTTTTAGACTAAATAATGCACTTGCTAGACTATACAACACAGTTTCTAGACTAAACTACCATTTTTAGACTAAAAGCAGTTAGTAGACTCAAAAACACAGTTTCTAGACCTAACTGCAATTTAAGACTAAACAATGCAGTTACACGACACAATTTACTAGATTAAACTACCAGTTTTAGAATAAACTCAACAATTAAATTTTTTCAAGACTGTATTACTCCATGCGTACTAACTTAAGAATTCATTTCTAGGCTAGACAACTAAGCAGAACAATATAGAGATGAAAGTAATGAACTATTTATACTTTTATAAGCACAAAAATAGCTTTACCAGAAGATGCAATTTGTTCAAAAACACTTATGTTCAAAGGGAGGCGATGCTTTCCAGAAGCAAATTCATTACATATCTCCAAAAGGTGAAAGTCAACATTTAACTGACCAAGACCCAGTGGGTTCCAAACACTCATGTGAAAAAGGGCCTGAATATTGATGAAATGTAATGAAGATCCAGTGGAGATGAAAAGTTAATATCTGCTTGAGGTCAATGGACAGAATAATTGCTGTTGAATTATAGCCACACAGTCACTCAAAGTAGCTAGTAGCTTTTTAAATATTAATTTCTTAATATATATTTCAAATGAGAAAGCATATGACTGATACATGCAGTAGTTGGGTTTGAGGACACTGTCTTGTGTTGAGATTGTCAAGTATTAAATAGCTGCAGTCAGTTCAGTGTGAGATTTGTCTTGTGTAGGGAATCCATTTCCCGGGCAGAGTTGGCTTTTACATAGGCTTCTGCAGAAACGTCTCAACTGTTTTGAATTCAATTGCAAATTTATTGAAATGAAGGCTGGAGTTTGAAGGGGGCTGTAATGGTGGGGTCCAGTCTGTGTAACAGATCTGTGATTTGGGAGGCTTGTCAGATGCTAAAACAGTGCAGAAACATTTTGTTAAAATATTAGGTAAAAGTCTCAAAATAGCTGATATGAAATGTACAAGAAGTAATTTTCTTGAAATTAATATGCTTAACTATCAAGAGTACAGGTTAAAGATAATTACCTATCTATGTACATGTATATTTACACTGATCAGGCATAACATTATGACCACCTGCCTAATATTGTGTCAGCCCGCCTTTTGCTAACAAAACAGCCATGACCCGTCAAGGCACGGGCTCCACTAGACGCCTAAAGGTGTGCTGTGGTATCTGGCACCAAGATGTTAGCAGCAGATCCTTTAAGTCCTGTAAATTGCGAGGTGGGGCCTCCATGGATCAGACTTGTTTCCATGGAGGGAATACTGTTTCCATGAAAGGGTGTACATGGTCTGCAACAATACTTAGGTAGGTGGTACGTGTCAAAGTAACATCCACAAAGTAACATCCACATGTAGGTGCTTGCGTGTATTTGATTGATCAACTTGACTTCACAACTTCGCACCACTGTGTGGTGCTTTGTGGGGATAGTTGAGTCAGTTCAACTTTTTGCTGTAGCCCTCTTCTTTGGTACATTTGCTGTGTCAACAGAATGACCTTATTCAAAAGAATGAAATCAGTCTGAACTTCACACCCACCATTACTTCCAGTAACTGGGTCGGGGTCGGGGTCGGTGTCATTGGGGGGTTAGTCGTGTGCTCATTGGTCAGGTGTTGACCTTTTGACTTATGACCTGAAGGCTTGACAAGTTGACACGGTCATCACGTCAAAATAAGCGTGCACGGAGCTCACAGTGAGCTAACTTAGCCAACCATTTGCTAAAAATATAAATGGATATCAGAAAGTGGTTACATGGTGATGCTGCTGCTTCTGCAAGGCCTCCTTCTGCTCTGTCGGCGACGGAAGAGGGAGCAAGTGCATTTGTCTCTACTTGGTACCACAACCGTGACTGGCTTGAATACAGCGTCAAAGCGGATGCGGCATTTTGCTTTTGCTGTCGGCAGTTTAGCACTCAAAGGAGGTCTCAGGATGTATTCGTCGCTGTGGGATTTCGTAACTGGAAAAACGCAGTGGAGAGAGATTGAGGATTGCTTAAACATGAATCGTCAAAGGAGCGTCTCAACTGTTGCACACTGTGGAAGGAGCGTGAAAGACGTGTCAATACTGGAAAGGAGATCTCGACACTTGTCAATTCAGAGCTACTACAAAAAAACAGGTATTACATTTCCTCACTCATTGATGTTGTGTGATTTCTGGTGGAAAACCAGTTGCCTTTACAAGGAAAAGTAGAAGCTTTTGATAACATGTCTGAGGGAGGGAGTGGACTTTTCCTCTCATTACTGGACTATACGATTAAAAAGGACCCTGACCTGGTGGATGTTGTGAAAACAGTCCCTTGCAACGCCACATACACCTGTCACAACATGCAAAATGAACTCATTAATGCACTCAGCAGTGTGGTAACTGAGGCTATAGAGGAGGTAAGCGACTCATTAAAATTATTTTTTTTTAAAGTGGATGAAACTCGTGACCCAACCGGGTGTGAAAATATATCAATTGTCCTGAGATTTGTGAATGGATCCTATGAGGTTACCGAGCACCTGCTAACGATAGCAACAGCTGATAAAGGTGACGTACAGACACTGACTGACACCGTTTTGGCAGAACTAGCTGGACTGGATACATGGTCAGGTTTTTGATGGGGCTGCTCTGATGTCTGGGAAACATGGCGGTATCCAAAAGCTACTGCAAGAGAAACTGAATCATGAGATACCTTATGTACACTGTTTTAATCACCAGCTGCACTTAGTTGTAGTACATGCATTGTCAGCTGAGACAGCTATAGAGGACTTTTTATGTGTGCAACACCCTTTACAAGTTCTGCAAGAAGCCCACCAGTGCTGTGCACTACAAGGGTGTGCACCTCAAACGTCTGCTGGAACAGAGATGGACATGACATCTTGCCACTGTGACCATTGTTTTAAACTCATTTAATGACATAACATCTCTCTTGACTGATATTGACTGTGTTCTCGCCCATGGCGCAGAGACACGAATGGAAGCAGCAGGCCTGTTCCGTGAAATGACCGAGCCCAGTTTCCTATTCATTGCCAAGTTAGTCCACACTGTTCTCGCACTGCTGGACCCACCAAACAAGCTTTTACAGAAAGAAGACACTGACTTAATGACAAGGTTAAGTATTGTGGCCAGCGCAACAACCTGTGTGTGGAAACTCCGCCGTGATGAGGAATTTAATAAAGTGTGGGACTTTTCCACAGCTGCCAGCGCATCGCGACCTGCATTGTCCAAACGAAGACACAAGGCAAATAGTCAAATGGACGCGTATGTCATTGTGGGAACTACAGGACAGAGAGATGATGACACCAAAAGTGAGCTTCAGAGACTGTACTACAGCATTGTAGATTCAGTACTTGGAGAAATGGAGCATAGATTCAGCGAGCGCAACTCACAGCTGGCTGGTGCGCTTTCTGCACTAAATCCAGAGAGCACCGCATTTCTTGACGTCAGTGCTGTGAAGCACATTATGGACCTGTCATGAGTGGATGTCATTGAGACAGAGTTCAAAGTTGCTAAACAGTTTTTCAGCTCGCAAAAGCAATCAGAACCGACGGGGTGGATTGGACTGTACAGTACATCCTCTCAAAGTACCATACGCATCTGATGGCGATGCCAAGTGTGCTGACTGCATTTAAACTTGGCCTGACATTTGGTGCCTCCCTGGCAATGTGCGAGAATTCATTCTCCACCTTGAGAAATGTGGTTTTGGACCACAGACGCGCAATGCTTCACAAAAGAAAGGCTCAGTTGGTTGAGCTGGCCTTTGAGAGAGTTGACCCAAAGATGCACCACCGAGTGGAAAGACACCGGTCTTCGAAGGTTTAGTGGCCACACTCGCCGCATACAGCTCTTCTAAAGGTAAGCCGTGCTTTTAATGTACTTTATTTTGCCCGCCGTGGCATACTTGTTAATAACACTTAGAGCTGAATGGTTTTTTGTCCTGTCTGAATTTATGCTGCATCTGGCTGTGTGGTCTATTACATTTGTTTTAGTGATATGCAATGGCTGCGTGCGTGTGTGAAAGAGAGAGAGGCTGTGTGTGTGTGTGTGTGTGTGTGTGTGTGTGTGTGTGTGTGTGTGTGTGTGTGTGTGTGTGTGACACAGAGAGGGAGAGAGAGAGAGAGAGAGAGAGAGAGAGAGAGATTATGCGAAAACGTGCTCCTTTGGATGTTTTGGATGTTTTGACATTAGGCTTGTGTGAAATTATTCCAGAAGGTTTGATATTTGGAGTGATAGCAGTGTTGGGATATTTGGAAATCACATTTATTGTGTTTGTATTGTATTTCTAATGAAAGACACTGCAGTTGAAATAGAGTTAGACTCTTGCTTGTGATAAATACTGATGTCCTCACAATATGTTCTGGATCAGGCTTTTTGTTTTGCCATCATACCCTGCAGTGACAGATGGAAGCGCCACAGCAAAGGTCAGACAGACATATGTAATGAGGGCAGTGAGGTGATATGTCTCTACACCCAAAAGACCACAAGAGCTGCAAAAAAATTCTTCTGGGAGATAAACAAACATGAGAGTACATAATGGCTGCAGCAACACAACACACTCTACAGTGTTGCAGTAGATGCAGATGCAGATGTTAATCTACAATTCTTTCCTGTTATATGCCATATTTTTACTACAGTGTCATGGTTCTTCAAATCATGATTTGATTTGATCTTAGATATAATAATTTTTTCCCCACTTTTTTCCCATTGATGGCTTTGTTTTTGCCTGACAATCATGTCATGATCGTGGGTTTTATTCCCTGACAGCTTTCATTTACATTTTACATTTTCAAAGGATAGGAGTTTTTTTACAACCACAGCCTGACTTTATCCTGGTAGAATTGCAGGTTAGGGTTAGGCAACTTCAAGTACTATTTGCCAAAATCATTAAACAAAACAAAATGCCCTACAAGGCTCAAATGAACTGAAAGTGATAATTGATGTGCCTCATTTGATACATGTCATTTAATGCTCCTATGGCACACTGTAGCCATCAGATTTGAAATACTAACACCACAGAACCAGCAGTATTTTCCTGGTAAACTATCTTCCAAAGCAAATCAATAAAGGATCTCTGAAGGATACACTACAATAAAGGAACACTGTTGTAGTTACCTCAAGTACCAGTCAGTTGATCGTCTTCATGCAAACAGGATAAGTGTCTGGAAGTGCAGGAGCAGGGTAAAAGTAGACTAGAGGTGTTGTCCTTGAAGTGTTTTTTTTTTCTGTTTCAGATGCACAAAAGTAGGCATCGTGGACAAAAAAAAATACAGGAAGAATCACCGATCCTGCTTTTGACTTTGATGGTTCTGGCTTCTGGTTTGCCCCATGGGACCTTACTTTGGAAAAACATTGTATGGTAGTGAATAGAGAAAAACAAATATTGTTTTTTTTTGTGATTGAGTTATTTGAGATATTGCTTGAGTTGTGCCATGAACTACACATATGATGATTTGACACAAAACACCACTCAGTGGTAATTGACTTTATTTACACCAGACTGCAACTATATTGACTTGGAAAATTATCTTTTACAAACATCACACGTGTAATGTGTGGCATAATTCAAGCAGGATCAGAAAAATTATTTGAGCCACAACATGTAACATACTAAAATTACTCTGGTTTATGAGGGTTCTTTATACTCCAGTCATATGAAGAAAAGTAGTCAGGAGCAACAATTTCAAGTTTTTAATCAATTTTGATTCATACAGTGTCTGCCTGAAAGGAGACTTAATTATTGAACAGCTTGATGACCCATGGGGAAATGACATTAGGCTAACTTATTCTGGTATTTGTGATGTGAACCACCTACTCTCTCTGGCTGACCAACCTCTACTGGGTGAACCAGTCACTAACTGTGTGGTATTTTACTAACTCGTGATATTTTCCGGGAAAGTTGCCACTGACACCCAGTGTACATCTTTGGTATTACAGCAAATGCAAGGGCTTTCAACAGTGGGCCTTAGGCTCAATCACCATTTTGTTACCTCATTCGGCTATAGATAATAACTTAACAGATATTTATTTACATGAACATCATTGAGATTATTACTTTGACGTATTAATGTACCATTCACGTAACGTAATAACGTTAATAATAGCGTGGAAAGTTTTGCTTAAAAATGTGATCATTTATATTGTTAGAATGTGAAAAGTATGATTAGAAACAATGAATAATTTATATATATTGACCTAACCTGCAATGGACTCCAGCATCAGAAACTCAAGTCCGTCTCCCCCTTAAAGGTGCAGTTGGTAAGTCTTATAAAAGTAAAAAGTAACTTTTTGTCATATTTGCTAAATCTGTAACTATGTAAAGACATTTTACATGAAACTAGTAATCTGTAAAAAAAAAAAAAAAAAAACAGGCTCATTTAGCCCCACCTTCTGCTGCTACTGCAATTTGCCAGAATCCACCAAAAAGAACCAATCAGAGCCAGGTTGGTGTCTGATGGAGTGTCTGACAGCTGTCAATCACTGCTCACGCACACGCTGTGGACAGTTCCCTCCCCCTTCCTCCTCAGCTCATGCTAGCACTCGGTCAAGCTCATATTTGCAAGAGCGGCTTCAGGAGCTTAGAGAAAGTAATGGCGCAGCAACAACCATCAGTGAGGAAACAACTACCAATACCCCCGTTACCAACAACAGTATACACAGTAAAGACGAGTAAAAAGAGGAAACCAGAAGAAAAAAAGCACAAAAGAATTAGACAGAGCCCGGGATGAAACCAGAGCATACATCGGAGTGGCTTTTCAGAGGTGGAGGAAACTCCGGGATCTGGAAGGATTCACAACAGAGGCAGAGTTGGCGACTTTTCTGCTTGACAGGTAATTACCCCTGCTTGATTTACATAATGTTTGGTTTGATTTTAGGCGGGGCTAAAAAGCTAATTGTAAGTGCTACACTAGTACTCCGTAGTGCATGTGATGTTACTGTGATGTTGCAGACGGGCTAACGTTAGTTTGTTTCCGATGCTAGGGCTAACGTTACTGGTTGGCATTGTTTCATTAGAAAGTAGCAGAAAAAGTGACCTGGAAGTCTTCTCAGTTTTGTTTTTGTCCACATGATTATGTGAAACGTTTCTGTGCTCTCACAGCTAAATGTTGGCATACGTGGTTTACTGGCCATTTAGCAATATTCAGACAGTTTCGGTTGTAAAAAAAAAAAAAAAAACATTGATGTATCTTACTGAAATCAGTGTGTGCTGGGTTTTACTGAATACATATTGCTGACAGATTACTTTTCATGTCGACATGATTCATTTCTGCTCGTTTGTTGGCCAGCAATGTTGACTATTCACAACAGTAACGTAATGTCTAGCCTCAGCAACTTGGCTGTTTTCATAATGTGAAATTGCAAAATCTTCCACTGAAAATCACTGCGGCTCTCTGGATCTTGTGCTGGGTGCAGCTTGTTCAAACACAGTCTCTAAGCCTGCTCTTTGTAAACTTATAATAATGTTAACCCTCAGCTGACGTGTTAGGAGTTTACCTGAGTTAGATTTATTTGTTTATAATTTCTGACTGACTGCCTGAAAAACTATACTGTTTTCATACAGATATCAGGCAAGTTCTTTGGCTACAACATCAACACCAGCCAAACGTCGGATGACCACACATCCAGTACCCGCCCTTTCCAGCAGGTAAGAAAATGATTGTGTATATTGCTTAATTGATTTGATGTAACAGCCTCTGTGGGATTTATGGTATGTTATTAGATGTTTGGTCTGACTCTGATCATGATCAGTGATTCCTACAAAGATGAGCACAATTAAAAATTTGAGGCAAGTCGGTAACAAAAATTGAATGTAAAGCAGATGATTTAGTGTGTGTGTACTACTTCAATGTGTGATAAATTTGTAGCCAGGAAAAACATTTCAGATAATGGTTTGACCTCAATTATGTGATTTTCTGCAGAGATGATGACTTTGCTGTGGAGGGTATTGGTTTCTAACCTGACTCTCGCCAGATGAATTTCTTTCCGCTTAGCTCCACTCATCCATCTGGGATCACTCCATTGGAGATGTGTTTCAGAAGGCTGGGCCTTATCAAAAATCCTTGCATATGATTGGATAAATCACTTGTCTGTCGGAGCAATTTGGTAGATCAAGCTCTTGTCAAATCTGGTCGGGAGAAGGGCAAAAACATTGTTTCCACCAACAAAAGCCTTCAGAGCCGTTCTCTGATGTTCTTATAATGAAAAAATATTGGGTAGATTGGACAACACGGATGAAATAGCAGCATCAATGTTGACGCTTGCTTCCTCGACGCGAGCCACCATTGTTGTGTGAATAAAAACAGTCGCTTCTCCGCTACGTCACATCTATGAAACTCCCGCCCGGCGGTCCTGATTGGCTCTACCATAAAATCTGGTGCCGAAATCCCTCCCAACGGGAGCGATCCAAGATGTATGTGAGTGGAGCTAGGCGGAGCTAGGCGGAACGAAATGCATCTGGCGAGAGTCAGGTTAATTGGTTTCTGTGAAGTTATCAGTGGTAATGATACTCAATTCAGTTGGATAACAATACCTTGTGTATGCATTTTTTGCCACACAAACTTGGGAAATGTTTGTCTTAAAAATTTGTATATCTCTATCTTTTGTTTTTAGTATGTCATCACTGGATATTCATGATGACATTGATGAAAATGACTTCAATCATATACAAAACTCTGTGTAAGTGAATGTAAGGCATACATTTTATATGAGATTTGATTTGTTGAGTGTCAGTGACTAACATTTATTGTCTTCTATATAGTATTGGCTGGGCAGAGGACAGGATGTGGTCTCCGAGCGAGGACACAGGAGCTGTTTCAACTTCAGAGGTGACTATGATGACAGTGATGATGAAGATTACATTCCACCTTCATGTATTCGGCAAGTTTTCAACCAAAGTTCTGTTTCATGAACATTATTTTCTTTTCTCATTGCTTTTTCTATTCATACAGGACTGGTGGTGCCATTAAAAGCAGAATATGCCTGGATGCTCTTCAGTCCATCAGCATGGAGGACACTGTGCATGACATTGTAGACCCAGAGTCAATCAAACCACCACCAGTGCCAGAAAAAATTCATGTCCAAAGTGAAGATGACATCATCGGTCATCCTGTACCCATTATGTAACCCACATAAGTGACTTGCATGTGGAAAAAAAGGGAATTGTAATATTATAGTTAAGTTGTTTCACTCAGTTTAAGTGTTGTCTTTAAAGAGGTTTTTAGAAGCTTAGCTTTTTAGAAGTGAGTGACATTAGTTTTGACCAATCAGCAATGGTTTGACCACGGCTAGTCCTGCCCTCCTGCTCCCGTCTTGAGAGCGAGTGGCTATGTCTCAATTCAGGGTCTGCATCCTTCGAAGGACCCAGCCTTTGCGGTCTTAGAAGGCGAGTCCTTCGGAGAGACCTGAGGAAGCTGGGTCAACCGTTGTTAAATGGGACGGTCTAGCCTCCGGAACATTTCCTGGTTGCGTCACCAGATGTTCCTGCCCTTACCTTTGCGTCACTATTCATGCTGCCCAGGTCCGCGAAAGTGACAAGAAGAGTAAAGCTTGACTGTCAAATATGTTTGAGCTACAGGAATTCCTGATTTCCTTTTTAATCATCGTCCTTGTGGAGGAAGAGGAGGAGCGGCTCTGGTTTATCTCCAGTTGAGAGCACCGTGGAGAGGTGAACCTGTTATTGAACCCACAGTACTACTATCATTATTATCATTATTAGCTAGCTAACAGTTAGGGGTAATTAACATACTGATACATTACCTTAATGCTGACATATAAACTGTTGATTGCCACATATGGTTTTATTTTAAATTTAAAGGCATTATTCCTATTTAAGGTGTTTGATAGATAGTTTTGTTTGTTGTAATAATTATTATTATAATTATGTTATGAAATTCTAATTCTTGCCTCTTTCTTAAAAAAATAATTAGTGACATGGCAGCCGTCAATCGAGTCAGCCCTGCAAACCCGGTTGATGGAAGATGTGGTGGACGGCGGAGACTAGACCTCTGAACACCCTGAGTACCGACCCAGATGATGTCCCACTGACATCAGGGTCTTAACTGTGGCCCAGCCCAGCAGCACTGCAGGGACTCCTGCTCAGCCTGTTACTGTACATCATTAGTAACTGTTTTAATATTGTTGTAATTTGTTGTTGTTGTTTTTGTTAATAGTTAATAATAATCTGAAAATAGTTATTTATGCTGTAATTTTGTAAATAGTTGTAAATGTTAAGACCTTGATAATAAAAGAAAAACATTAATCCCTTGTTGTCCCTGAAAAGTAGCACTTGATGCTGTTTGCAAACTCTGTTAAACACTGTTATAAATTACATCAGTTGTAAATGCTAAATGGAATAGACAATGTGTAACACTAAAACAATATTTTATATCATGATTTATATAAAAGAAACAATTATGGAGAAATAATTTAAAAATAACTCATAAATTAACTAAATAACGACAGAGATAATGTAACGATTGGCTGTCCTCTGGAGCAGAGAGAAGAGCCTCTCCATCCTCTCTCTGCAGCCATGTCCCCCTTCATCCTCCCTTCTCCTCTGTCTCCTCGGCCCTAGCTGGCTCTAACCTAAACCAGCACCTACTTTTGCCCCTGTGAACAAATGGTTGTTCTGACCTCATACAGTGATTTTTGCTGTTTTGCTGTTATGTCAACAGACAAAAGGGTTCTAATATAGCAAAAATATAATCTTCATAAGGATAATCCTAAACTTAGTTTTTTATTCAATTCAAACGTTTAACTAGACTTTACAGTTTTACAGTCTGTAAAATAAAGCAGGGATCACAGCCTGATCTAAATCTGTTCATCTTGCTCCGTTTATGTACGTGAAGTAAAAATAGTCTATAACATCTCAACAGTCACAATAAAATATAAGATATAAGTCAACCTCTGAACATCTAACGTTTAGAAGTGAAGGTTTTTAAGGCTTTACTTCCAGAGGCATCAAGCTGAGCATTACCAGCGTCACGTATTTTACCCTTGAAGTTTAACATATCTGGCGTTGGGTGCTCAAATGAGTAAAAACCGAGTATAAACCCAATACGTACATTTAAATGTGAGATCTGCGCCACTTGATGTCGCCAATTTCTTCTTTCTTTCTCTCTTTTTCAGGCGCGCAAAGAATCTTGGGATATTTGAGGCCATGAAGGATAGTAGCGTTGCATCCATAGACATAATATACGTAGACGCCTCATAGACTGACGCTGCCTACTGGAGCTGACGTATCAGCGCGGCCGCCATCTTGGATGGGTCTCTAATGCGCCCCCCTCGCATTCATTTCTACTAAGGAATAATACAATAATCATCATAACTCCCTGAATTTTTACCAGATTTTCACACGGTTTGGTCTGTTACAAACGGCAGAGCTTTAGTTATAATACAGGACGCTGTCACAAAAATTATTATTATTTTTTTTTTTTCAATCTTACTTGTGTAAGGTAATCCCACACGATCTGGTAACAGTACTGCGCCGGTTATTTCAACCGTAAACTGCACAAAATAGGGGCATAGTTGCTCGCTCTCCGTTGACTCCATTGACTCCGGTGCAAGCCTAGAGTGAGGAGACCCATATGGCGGCGACGCTGGATTATGTCCCAGCACCTCATGAGGCGTCTACGTATATTATGTCTATGGGTGCATCCTCCAAAAAGAGGCAAAAGGAGGCCGCATTAGTGGGCTGCATTTGAAGGAGTCTTTGAATTGGGACAGCCTTCGCGCGGCGCTGTGACGTAATTGGCCTTCAAATGCGGCATTCGAATGATGCAGACCCTGAATTGAGACACAGCAAGTGTGTCTCTCCTCTTCCGGTCTGTACTGAGAAAACGGAGCGAACGCCGCGTGGTAGCATTGCAGACAGACAGTAAACCGAGTGAAAAGTGACAGAAATTTAAGAGGCTACAGCTTAAACTTCATAATGTTGAAGTCCGCTTTGAGTTTATTGAAGTGCTGGTTAAGTACTGCTTGGAAGAAGTGCATTAGCATAGTCGCTAGCTGCAACGCTAGCAGCTCCAGCTAATAGCATTAGCCTTGAAAGTGACCGTGAGTCTCCAACACACACTTCATCTGTACAGCTCCAAGGAGCAAAGTAATCCGGTAACAAAGAACTTTGCAAATGTTTAACTTAATGGCAAGAGCTAACTTATCTGTGGGCACGTATTAAGCATTTTGTTGCTCTTGTTGTACGTTTGGTTTTAGAAACTGTTTTACTGAGCGTCGCCATTTTGTGTCTGAGCGCCCAGCCTTCATTTTCTTTCCAAATAAGAGGTTCATGTAATTTGCACCACATTGAGCTAATGTATGCACTTTACTGTAGGCGGTGAGAAGCTATTTTGTCACAAAAGAGATGAGTTATGGTTTACATTTTGGTTATACAGTGGATAAAAGTAATTTTGTGTTGCACTTGTATTGCATATGTATCGTATATTGAACTTTATATACAGTTAATATGTTGAAATTTAAGGTGAAAAGTTAAAGGACCTAGGAAAGATATGTGTTAAGGTTACACAGCATGATATAAACTGCTGCAGGACAGACTGTAGATAATTGAAACTCATGATATTTCTCTGACACTATCTGTTGACAGGTCAGGTTTTTTCTTTTGTTTTGCTTTTCCTGGATTTGATTTTTCAGTGATGTTGATGGCGAGCCTTCCCACCTGGATCTAGAGAGAGAGAAAGAGTGGCGGTATCTCAGGATACTACAGTGGCTGCTGAACGAATCCTGTTACCTATTGCACTTGGTGGTGTGGTAGGCCAACTTCTACAAACACACTCACACTCAACCCCATCATTCCCATTCCCCTGGATCGACACACACACACACAGGGGCGGTTTCTCATATGGGCAGTATGGGCAGCCGCCCAGGGCAGCATTCATGGAGGGGCGGCCTGAACGCCCGCAAAAAAAATAAAATAAAATAATAATAATAATAATAATAATAATAATAATAATATATTATTATTATTATTATTGTTATTATTATTATTATATTATTCTTTTATTTGTTTGCATTCATTTCCTCTGGTTTTTGTATTGCTCATTTACACGTCAAGTCAATGATGTCATGTTGCCCATGGGCGCCGATTCTGTGGGTGCTTTGGGGTCGGAGCACCCACGGAGATTGCCGAGCACCCACGGAGATTGCCGAGCATCCACGGAGATCGAGTCATGCAAGCACTGTGAGCACCCACCAGCAGAAACATAAATCGGCGCCCCTGATGTTGCCGTGTGGGAAGCTGGCGGCTGGGCGCCCTCTGTTTTATAAAGGTGCGTCTGCTGCTGCTGAGAGAGTCTCCCACAGAGTCTGTGGGAGAAGGGGAAGGGGGGCGGGGCGGGGGATAGATTCACCTACTGGGGCGGAGGAGCGAGGGATTCATCTAGTAGTGCACAACTAATGAAATTAGTAGGATAAAGTCAATCACATCACGAATTCCTTCCACATAAAGCACATTTCAGTCATAATAATATTGTGAATAAAAACCCATAGTTTCACATATGTTATTTTTCGGGGTTTGGTTAAATAGTGAAATATATTACAAAACGAGGTGAATTGGTTCAGTCTGACCTCTCGGTTGACGGTGTTGGGAGATGGGTAATGTGTTGATTCCCGAGTGTCATATAAACAAGTGGATAAGAA
The DNA here is from genome assembly GCA_039737535.1 of Lagodon rhomboides. Taxonomy (NCBI): domain Eukaryota; kingdom Metazoa; phylum Chordata; class Actinopteri; order Spariformes; family Sparidae; genus Lagodon; species Lagodon rhomboides. The sequence goes on from CM077797.1 coordinate 1,594,002, forward strand.
GAGGTCAAAGCCATCAGGTGAAGAAGAGGAGAAACGAGCAAAAGATAAAGGTATGGAGCCATGTCATCTACTCTTCATGAGTATGATCATGCATGTAATGAAATGAAATTAATTAGTATAGGCTAACTCGTATGTTTGCTAGCCTCTTGCTATACTGCTGGCTATAATAGATGACGACAGCATCCGTTATCAGTCCAACTGACTAGCAAACATTATATCTAATTCATTTCACCCTAATAATGTGCATGTAACACAACCATGACTAGCTCACATATTGTTTGGTAAACGTCACGCTAGGTCCTGTCCTCAGTAAAGTGAATTATCAATTCTGTAAGCTAATTCAAAAGACGTATATTGCACTGATATTTTGTGATATAGCTTTCTGAGTCATTTGTCATGTATATAATTAGCCATTAACCAAGGAGGTTGTGTTATTCATTTGTTTCCTATTCTAAAAGTTGGATGAATTATGCTTAATAAAGTGTTTATTTAATTGGCCTATTCATGCACTGATTATTTATGTTGGGGGGGGGGGCACTGGAGGTGAGGTTCGCCCAGGGCGTCATGAAAGCTAGGACCGCCACTACACACACACACACACACACACAAACACACACACACACACACACACTCCCCTTGAACTCTGGACTTGAACATACACTTTAACTTTTATTTTCTTCTTGGACTCTGGACTGAATCAAACGAGACTTACCTCATCATCCTGTGGAACTGTGAATTGTGAACTGAGTGGTGGGATATTTTCCTTCAGAGTGGTGATTGTATAACTTGGTTGTTTTGTTTTTGAGTCAAATTGTTGAGCAATATTAGTTGACCGATATTATCGGCCGATATGAGGCATTTTCCAAACTATCGGTATCTGCATATGGCCGATTAATGAATATTTAAAAAATAAAATAAAAACGGACGAAACACCCTTCAATCATGTCATGAGTGTTGACGTTGCATAGTTTGTCCACCAGAGGGCACTCAACAACTCTCTTCTTGTGCGGGTCACATGTCACGTGTCTCGAGTCATGGGTCAAGGGTCACCATGCATGCGCAAACGCGCTAGCTACTGTAAAACACAAGCGAGCCAAGTGACCTGGTTAGCGGCTTCAATTGATATTAATAAACAAAGGGATATAAAAAAAATGTGCATTTGTCTGAAAAAAAGCGAGCTGAGAAAGAGAAAGGTGAGGGAAGTAAAATCACAGTTTATCGGACAACAGTCGTTTCTCACACAGCGGAGAGGCCGACACCGAGTCACTCTATCATGAAGTGTAAGATGTCCTTCCCAGATGGAGAGATGATAAAAGAGGTTTCGGGATTTAAAAACAAACCAGAAATATTATCATCAATCAATCAATCATTCAAAGCTCTTCAGCTATCAAGAAGTACAGTTACACAGCGCTGTGAGGTAATGGCCGAGGATTTGACCCAGCAGCTCGGAGAGACATCGCAGACAGCGAGTGTTTCTCACTGCAGTTAGACGAGTCTACAGACACCAGCGATACAGCCCAGCTGTGTGTTTTTTATTCGGATGGTGTTTACAGGTATGACAGAAAAAGAGCAGCTATTAACACTACTGCCCATGAAAGAAGAGGACATTTTTCAGGCATTCAAAAACTTTATGCAGAAAACTGTGAGCAGTACTGATGGCTGTTTGTCACCTATGTGCATTACTGCTGTCAATTTTTATGTGCAATACCAAGGGTTACATTACTCTCTCAATATCAGTTATGCATTGTGTTACATAAAGAATACTCAGTGCAGGGTTTCCTCCAGGATTTTTTTAAACCGTGGGGGAGGTCTGCCCGAGTGGAAGAGGGGGGGTGACGACAACGACAACATGAATTTTGAAATGTGAAATTATGACTATTTCAAACTGAATGTTTACCATTGGGTTTCCGGTACATGAATTGAAAATAATAATTGAAAATAGGATCTTGGAGTATCACTCGGCCAAAACAACAAACACAACAACAACAAATTAAAGATATGGGGTCCAGGGTATAATTGGCCGTTTTTGACTACTTTTGATTTTACCTTTATATTTCACCTTAAAAACTGTTTACCTTGCCTTGTTTGGTGTCATTTTCTTCAGCACAACCTCACGTATGTGACTGTACAGTTATTTTTTAATTTTGACATACTGTATTAGTACAGTGGACCTAAAATCACACAAAAATCATAAAATCCGAGTAGATTTTTTAGTGTGAAAACCACAAATATGTTTAACGAACCATTTTTATTACTTAGAATGCAAATTTAATTTGTTGTTTGCTAAATTTGTACATAAGTTTTTGAAATTTACAAAGTTATATGTAACTATTTACATTTTAATGCAGGCAATGCCTCAGGCTCAGGCCTCCCTCAGGTCCTCACAGCTCAATGAGGAGCTGCATTGCCTGCTCCTCGTTCAACAGTCTCCTCATTGTTTTGACACACAAAACAAAAAAACGACTGCACTACACACTAAACACACTACACTACACACTATCTATACACTCAAAACAAGCCAAATGTCACAAAAGTCTCAACTCTCAAAACTCGCTGTCACTAACGCTGTCTCTGTCGCTGTCAGTATCGCTGTCACTCTTCGCCGCCGTCCCTCCCCACAACTTCCCCCTGTTCCCCAGCAACCAAATCACGTGATTTGCCATATAATTTTGTGATTGGTTGATGTGGTGGCTTTTTCCACCAATAGGAAAGGGGGTATCACGTGTTTTTTGCTTGCTAGCGCCTTCTGTTTGCGGACACGTTACTGAGGAAAGCCCGTTTTTACCGTTTCTTTCTGCACCAAACACGCACCAAACGTGACGGCGATATTCGCGAAAAAGCGTCCATTATTTATCACAAGTCCGGTTTTACTCGGCCTATCAACACAATTTAAAAACTGGTATATAGTTTGACGTCCACACTTTAGCCACAAGTTGAAACGGAGAATAAATCTCGCTGCTCCGTCGTCTTAACGCGGTCACGTGATTTGGACGAACCGGCGCGTCTGTCGACCCCAGAGGGTTGAATAACTAAACTAGTCTATACTGAATACAGTCAAATAAACATCTCTTCCTGCATAGAATGTGTCTTTCACCCTTTTCTCTCCCTCCACGTCGGACTGTTGTCTCTACTCTTCATCTTTCGGGCGCCGCAGCCAGACAGGCAGGTGGTGACTCCGGTGTTGTTTTTTCAAAATAAGGGTAGCTATTTGCAGCGTAGCGTCACATTTCATGAAAAACACCATGTTTTGTGCCAAAATCACATTTCATACAATAATTTACATTAATATAAACATAAAACAACATAAAAACAAGGTTAAAAAACAAACAAACAAACAAACAAAACATTATTCTGAAGGTGTGGCGGCTTTTATTTTGCCGTGGCGGTGCGCCACAATCAATTACATGTAGAGGAAACCCTGCAGTGTATGTATAATTAAATAGATGTTCAGTATTTTTTATGTAGGTAGATCACTTTGACCTGGTCACCCTGCTCTACAACGTCCCTGTTGGCAACACTCGTGTTTAGAACGCCACAAACCATGTAATATATTTTGATGTTCCTCTGTTCTGTTGTGACAATAAAGTTTATTTAAGTTGATTTTTAAACTGCATTATCATATTATTTCAGTGAGGACTAATAACTACAAATAATGTTATGGAAATCTGTTTGTTTTGTTACGCGTTTCTGGATTTTTTTTTTTTAATATATACATCGGTATATCGGAATATCGGATTTTTAAATCACCAAATTGTATCGGTATCGGCCTTAAAAATCCTTTATCGGTTGGGCTCTAGTTACAATTACCTATCCTGTCTGTTTGTCTGAAAAATAAAGCTTGACAATCTTTATAGAGTTATTACTTGTTTTTGATAAGCATATTTGCTTTTGAGACAAGCATGCCTAGACCGAGACACAGTGATTCCAATTTCTTATACTGAAGGTTAGTTTTTTAAACTAGTCCGAAGGGTATTTCAATAAAATAGGGAATGAAACCCAACCACAACCGTGGGCATTTGCCTGCATCTCTTGCAGATGCACCACGAGGGCTGGAGTTGGACAGGAGGTGTTTTTGGAGGAGCAGCAGGGGCTGACTGGGTGAGGACATCAAAGATGAGGCTGGGGTCCCATGCCAAAGTTAGCTGCAACATGTGGCGTGCCTGATGTACATCCAAGTGTTGAATTTGCTCCTAGTAATTACAAGATAAAGTATATACTAGTAAAAATGATGTTTACTGAGGCTCATAACATCCACAGCTAAACAGCTAACAACTGTTACTTTAGATACAATGGTAATTGTCTGTGTTTAGAAACAGACTATTACTACTGAGACTACTTACACGTTCAAATGCAATCCTCTACAAAGTCAAATGTTCGTCTCGAGGAACGTCATCTGCACCGAGGTCATCGGGTGTTTGGCCAGCATGACACCCTCTGACCCGGCGTCCCCAGTCTGATCCACCTCATCCACGGCTCCCTCGTCTACCCATGCTCGTAGAAGCAGCTGTTGGGGTGTACTCTTCATCTGAGCCCAGTGTCTCAAAACTCTAACCATATCTGCGTGCCTAACCCAGCTGTGTGGAATGTAGTTCATGTTACGTTGTTACCGATTCATGCGCCATGTTATTTACCTGGCCTCTTCAGTCGTGTGCAGGTTATGTGCCGTCGCGTGCACGCCAGCCTCCTCTGGGGGAGGGACTTTGGAGGCAGGGCAGGAGTGCAGCAGAGAAGGAGGGGGAGGGATCTGAAAGTTGTACTTGTTCAAATGTAATGCTAAGTCCTCTCTCCTGATGTGCGCATTTATGCATGAGACAGTATAGTTTAATTGACTATTGAAATCTCCCGACAGGATTTGTCAGTGGTTGTAAGTGTTCTGTGTTCTTCCTCACAGCCCAAAATCGTAGAGGTAAAAGGCTTGAAATAAAGCAGCCTGCTCCGTCTGATAAATTATGAGCTCCATTTTAGCTGTTTCCTCTGGAGAGTATCCTCTGTCATTATATACAGATTATAGTTTGCTTAAATGAGCCATGATGTTTGCTACGGTAACATTACTATGTGTATTTTATTACTGCAAACGGTTTCTGCTGCCTTTAGATGCAAACTGCCTGATCACATGTCATTTTAAGACCCTTCGTCTAAAACTAGCAATGACACTTCAGCAGGGAATAAATGGGCCCTGATGCTGGAGGATCGCTGCAGGTTACATAATTAATACTGTATGTCCCTCATTAAAAAATGATTATTACACCCACCGACAATGCACCCCCTCTTAATCCGAATGATGGTTCCTTATGACCTGGCCTTTGAGGTCTGAGGTCTTTGTGCCCTTACTTCAGATTGATAGAATATACACAGATGTAGAGTGTGTGTAACTCCAAATTCAGAGTACTGTACTGAACTTCTCGTTGTTGTCACATTTAACTGCAGTTTACAGTTTAACACTTTATGTTCCTCTGAAAAGTTCACAGAACTGTCATGCTACAGACAATCCCAAATAAATTTAATTGACTACCTCTGACTACGCTACTACAACGGAGTATGTCTTCGGTTCTTCTGATCAGGCTCTATAGAGACCAGCGTTTAAACTTCAACCCAAATTGGCTGACGATGATTGGTGCACAATCAATCAGAGCACCCTTACAAATGACACTCCCTCCAGTGGTAGGGGGACTGATTCTTTCCTCGATACAGCCCCATGCATTTTGAAATCCTCTTCAGCGTTCACATACATCTCCACTGTGCTCATTAACAGCAAACTTTCTCCAGGTCTCAACCCAAGCATGAAGTAGAACTTAATTAAATTGTGTAAATGAGACATTATAACAATCTCAAGTTTCAATCAATGTTTCACGTTCTTACAATATACATTTATAAATACATTTTCACGTGAAACTTTTCATGTTATTATAATACAATTGTAATAATAGTAATAGTTCATTTGCTCCGGTAGTAATGTGTAACTATGTGTTTACTACCTCAAACAAACCAAAATACATCTCTAAAAGTCAAAGTAGAAGCCATGTCACTCTTTTCAATGGTGAAGATGTGTCTGGGGCAATCCTAGATCAAAAATACAGGAAGAAACTCCAGAGGAAGAAATAATGCCTAATCTTGTAGCCAACATTGACTGACAAGGTGAAGAATCTGCTCCCGGCCAAAAGAACACAGTTTCCCACAAACACACATACACACAAACACATTCCATATTTTCCAGAATGCAAACCCAGCAAGAATTTTTACAACCCGTTTTGTCACAGACAACCATTGAATAGAGACATCCATCTTCCCCTCAGCCTGTACCTAGGATATGTATTCAGCCGAGTGTCAGTGTGTATGAGGGAGCATAGCACATGATTTTGCATGGTGTGTATCATGTCACAGTGCAGTGAATCTGTGCTGCCCAGAGTACAGAGACCCTTCCTACAGAAGTGTTTATGCAATGGAAGAACAGCTCTGTGAGTTTTATTCTCCACAGCCTTCTTCACTCCTTCAACACGGTTTCTTCTTTCTTGCTAGGTTTCACCTGCCTGCCTTCAGTGTTTAAAAAGAAATGTGTCCTTATTATTTTGATACCATTAAGATATTAAAAAAATAATATTAGTGTTACAGTCCCATTAAAAAAGATCTCCAGAATTAACTCCATATCAGCAGAATGACATCATATGCCTATGCCAGCTACACCAGTGCTATAGTGTGCTATAGCCACATCACAAATCTGTACAGCCCCAGTTAATCCCCCTCAAGCATATTAGTATTTTCTTTTACCATTTAATAAAAAACAAACTTTCCATCCCTAATTTGTTCCCTGACAGCATACATGCGCAGCTGACAGGCACAGGGTCATAGGTGGCGGGTAAGGCTGATATAGGGGAACTCATATTTGACCAATTATTACACTTGTTTTAATGACCCCAGAGGACACCATCATTATGTTCATCACTAAACTATCATCAGACACCATTAAGTATTAAATTTTATATTATATTATTATTTTGTATTAAGTGTTCCTCTCTAGTTTTTGAAATAATTTTTTTAAATGCATCCAAAACACTGAAAGTGTGCATAAAGCACACAGGAGTCATAATTACAGTATCTGCTGCTGGAGGATTGCTACAAGTAATGTATTGAAGATGAAATGTTGCACCCACTTTGTGGCTGCACTATGGGTATTACTAATTGTGCTTCTTGCATTCTGATATCCGTCGTCCAAAACATTATTGTAAATGTACATTTGTCTGATTATTCATCTTACACTGACAATAAAGTTACTGTGATAAATCTGAATGCCAGCCTGTTCTCACTAGAAAAACAACCGGCAACCGGAAGTCGGGTGATGTAGAGTAAAGAGCCACAATGTCTGCGTGGGGAGGAGACTGCTGACCACTCAGACAGCTGTTCATGTCCAATGTCAAACATGAAGTTGACAGTGACTTATTTTAACTCGCTAATGCAGTTACGCACAGAACATATCTGAAGTTGTGTATGTAACATGCATACATGTAATTCTTTCGGAATTTAAACTAAAAAAGTAATGTGGTAATTCTAACTCAAACCACCTAAACTTAACCAGGTTGTGAGTGTACAATGAAGGTCTGGTGCAGGGTTATTATAGTTAATGAAAACTAGGTCTAAAACTACAACTAGCAGTGAAAAAACTCAATAAAAACTACAATGAAGAAAGTAAAACTAACTAAACTAAACTGAATTGTAGATAAATTCAGCTTTGTTTTCGTTTCGTTTTCTCCCTTGATTACTGCCTGTCCTGCGGCAGCCACTGTGCTGCTACCCTTCCTCCAGAGGGTGGCAGCATAGCGGTTATCATCTGCAGCATACCTCACGAAGAAGGTGCTTAGCGGGCATTTTATGATTAGCTAGAAATGGTTGAAGTTGCAGCAGGACAAAAATGCCACAGCCCAATATGGGGCTATATCAAGTACGACCCACTGATAGATAAAAGCAGTAGGCGATTTGAGGGGGGATGCCGTCCCCCTTGTTAGCAAAATTACCAAAAAGCACCCCCCTTGTTAACCTGCCATCACTCTCCATCCCCTAATAGCAGATAGTGTGTTAAAAATCACAAACGGCCGCGATCAGCTCCGGCGCATAGTGAGGTCAAGCCGGGCACGGCTGTTTTGGGATCCGGCTGCCTGCTCTATTTTTGACGAAAGCCGTAACAAGCTGCACAGAGTAGATCGCACCAACAGGAAGTCTGAGACACAGGAACGGCACAGAGCATCCGGTAAAACACCCTGCGCAGACTCCAGATTACCAGATCCAACAAAGTCGGGCAGGCAAAAGGCTCTGCTTCTGAAACATTCCTGCTGGGGTTCTCTTTATACATTCATGGTATAAAGCATGAATAAAACATGTAGCAGATGCAACATGTTTATTTTCAGTAACGTTCAAGTTTTTTCAGAGAAGAGTTTTTTCTCACAGTTTAATATTACAGTATAAAATATTACAGTTTAAAAGTTATGCGCTGGTTTATAGTTTAACCATTAGTGAGGTAGCTGAGGTAGCATTTCCTGACACCAGCTATTTTATCCCCAGTTGAAACACACTCTGCTGGAGTGACTTTCTCCATTCTGTATTTGTAGTTTTTAAATATAAGGTTTTCATATATAATAATATATATAATATATAATATATATATAATCAATATATACGCTGATACCGATGTATCTGTGATAAGCTAATATTGGCCGATAAAATCGGCCTACAAATAAGTTGGTTGGGCTCTACTATTTTGTTCATTGTTTGTCCTTCAAGGTATGTAGATGGTAAAAAATTCCAAGGGGTCGTGTGGGTCATGTAACTTAAAATAACCTTGCTTAAAGTGTATTGTGAGAAGCATGAGAAAACACTGCCTGAATAAACTCAGTCCACTACATACAATTTAAACATCCCCCCTGTTAAAAATTAACAAATCACCTACTGGATAAGAGTAAGTGTATCGTGATAAGGACTGATGGGAACATCGGTGGGATGCAGCTAAAAGGGAAAAATCCCATACATTTGAAAGTTCATCTTCGGAGCTCTCACAGAGACGCTCATGAAAAGTTCCAGGCACGGGAAAAAAAGGCGGATGGCCCACAGTCAGACAGCTGCCCCGCATCAAGAGCTCCACAAACCCAGCAAACCTTATCTCAGTGCCTTGCCCTGTGCAGCACATGGTGTGCTACCACACAAGAGCACTATAAACGTTAAATAAAAACTAAACTTAAACTACGAAATCATTTGTTGAATTAACTAAAACTAAACTGAAATAAAAAAGCAAACTGAAAAACTAAATGAAAATAAAAATGAAAATTTCAAAACGATAATAACCTTGGTCTGGTGCACCTGTCACTGCTATGAATAGTGGGTGACTATTTTCAATCCACATTTAGTGGTCTAGGTTCTTTCTCTACCTCATACTTTTTTGGTTGATGTGAGGCCATAAATTTTGCCACAGCAACCTCATGACCAAATTTGAATTAGCAAGCCTTTATATAACTTCATTATCCACTGTCCAAGCCAGACATATTGCCATGGTCAGATATTCTGTAATGGTTGCAGTTCAGTGTGAGGGGAATTATGTTTTTTTTAGGGGAAGCAGTGCAGCAAATGTAAAGAGAAAACATGTTCCTTTATTTATGTGGCATGTTTGTCTGTTAGAGGTAATTAAAAAAATGATTAGATGTGTATGTGTTTAGTTGTAACTCCTTTTAGTCTAAGCAGGGCTGCAGCTCTGCCATAATCTTCTAAACCTGCCTGCCTGCCACAGATTCAACCAAAGGTTTTAGCACTTAAAGCTCTCACTCAAACTACAAGTGGCATGAGGTCATGTGATTCCCTCCTCCTCCCTCCCTCCACGCAGCCCTGCACCCTCCAGTGATAATCAAGCTGTGACCCTGCTATTAGCACCAACAGCAGATTAATCAGAAGCCGCTGGACACAAGTCGTCTCTGGCTGGGCACGAATGTAGCCAAGCTTAATCAGCCTGACTGCCCTGCCTGTGTTCTCCCTGAGTGTAGTCAGGCCAACAGAGAACTATAGAGCTTAGAGAAGTTTGGTTGCACAAGTAGTCTCTCCACTGTGGTGTCACATGTCAAGTGTAGTGATCCAGGCTGATAGTGCTAGCTCACCTAATGAAAGTTGGTCTTAGACCATATAAAGTGGGGGTTCTTAAAACATAAACCGTGTGCCAGATCCAGACTGTATGTCACTAACTGGAGTATATAAAGACATACTCCCCTTTGTTAGCTACACAGAATTACCTTGGCTTAAATGTATCTGCATTTGTTCTGGTTCAGTCACAACAATTGTAATATCATAACTATTAAGATGTCTCTCTCAGTCAGTGAAATAATCCCAGTACACCCCTTACCCCTACCACTTATCCCTGCCCCATCCATTTTGGGGCAGGAAGGGTGCCCTAATAGAGTGAATTGTGAAGTGTTAGGGCTGCATGGCCCTCCAAGCAGAGGTTTTTCAGGACATCAAACCAAGGGTTACGAGAACTCTCTCAGTTCAACATATTATGGTCCTTTTCTTTATAACGAGCATTAAAGAATCACTACTAGTTTGCTGATGCCTCTGTTGCTAACTAGTTAGCTACTTAACTTTAGTAGCTTTAGAGGAGTCAGGTTTCATACATTATATCATTTCAGTTTTCCCTGAAACATATAGCCTAAATATAGTTCCCAGTGTTTACAAGACACCATAATTACATTATAGGTTATTAAATGCTGATTTCACAATCAGAATTTCTCTGAATACAAAGGCTAACATGAATAAATACCCTGTATAAATGCATTCTGCCAGTTGAAAGGGTTCCTGTGCCTCACAGTATAGACTACCTGCTGACACAGTTTAAATGCAGACTGCAGGTTGTTCTTCATGTGCAGCTGGACGCAGTTTTAACTTTAAGGTTGTGGGTTCACAAAAACAATCCAGAAGAAGTTTAATTTGTATAACAGAAGCTTCATTTGCACAAAAATTAATATTCAGGATATCAGTAGGTGCATCACATCTAGGGATGCACCGATCCATATTTTTTCACTTCCAATTCGATCCCGATACCTGAATTTGGATATCTGCCGATACTATTCCGATACCAGAGCTCTGTTTGCTTTAACATTATCATTATCACTATTGTTGATTTTATATGAGGCTGAAATAAACTCCTCTCTACAGGCAAGTATGATATGTACGTATGCATGTATGTCCCAAAAGGCAACTTGAGGTAAGTATAAGGTCAGAAAAGGAAGTCAGAAAAACAGGAAATCCTGTTAACAGGAAAAATCCCATCCTTAAAACAAATGTGCAACTGTGAGGGTTTCAAATTGATTGTCAATATTTATTAAATACCTGTCATATTAATTCAAACTTCTCGGTAATCCCTTTAGCTTTCACGTTGTCTGCTGGGAGTTTACCTTGCTTTTGGAATGACTCCAGAAGTGATTCCTGAGGGCTCCTTTCGTCTTTCTGCCCCCTTCTGGCTAATAATTCCTCATGCTCTTTCATGTTGGACTTTTCTAAATGTTTAATTGCATTAGTGGTGTTGTACGTCACAAGGGAGCTTCCGCCTCTCTGAATAACGGCTTTGCAAACATTGCATTTTACTGTCTTTTTTGCAGTGTTTTCGAGTGTAAAATATTTCCTCACAGCGACATGTTGGCTAGCCACAGTGCTGCTCAATGCTAGCCTGCTAGCTGGCTGCAAACTGTGGAATGGATTTCCTGAACGAGGGCGTGTCTCATAGCTCTGTGTCTCATTGAGCCACGCCACCGTTCTGGAAATCCATTTTACAATTTGCAGCCAGCTAGCAGACGAGCTAGCAGGAATCACTTGTGGAGTCATTTCAGCAGACAACGTTAAAGCACAGACATGGTTCATGGATCGGAAATCTCCGCAGGTTGGATTGGAAATTTCCCATCCGTGAATTACGTTGGTATCGGACCCGATACCGATACTGGATCAGATCGTCCCCATCCCTAATCGCATCCTGACAAGTCCAAAGAATGATAAATCTGTGACAATGAAACAGGAACTGAACTCAACAAACCACAGAGCCAGACAGCAAAGATGCAGATCCATCTGTTTCAATTTCTCCAGATATCAGCCTTTAAAACAATAAAGTGATCATCCAACAAAGTCTTTGCTGTCCACTTTAAAGATATTTAAACAGGTATAAAGGACAGGATTGATTATAATGTAGGACACAGACAGCCGCTGAAATAATGCAGAGTACTAACTGCAAAAGAAATCTGATCTGATCCACCCATGAATCAGGTTCATCACAGTCTAATTTCCAAATGTAGGTCTAAACTATATACCCTATAACTTTAATCATGTAAATGTCTGAACTGATTACACCTAAACTGCAAACAAAAGTTTGCTTTTATCACTTTAGTGATGTGCGGATCACAGGTGTATCCATGGACACAATCTATGGATTGGTCAGTCCAGGTCATAAAACTAAACATTGTGATTAATATCAGATGAGTTGCTGGTGGGTGAAATAATACATGTCATTAATGAGGAAAAAACACCACATGACCTGCACCTTAACTTCATTGGTTACTTCAATCCCTTGACAATTTTTAGTTCTGTGTTATGATTTAAAAATTATAGATAATAGCATTTTTGGCATAAATTCATCCAACGTCTCTACAGCTATTAAATCTGACTGACTGTGAATCCAGCTGTGATCAGCTGCAGCCGTCATCAGCAATGGATGTCAGTACTTCTCATTTCACGAACACGCACGCGCTAATTACTGAAAAGCGCGCGCGTTTAATAATTCACGTGCCACCTCCCACGCTCCCCTTTGGTGGCCGTTAAAACGTGAAGACCCTTTCTAGAGCCAGAGACTGGTTTGTTCATCATAGGCTAATGTAGAAATATGGTAGTACAACATGATGGACTGTGGAAAAGGACCTGCTCACTCTGTATATATGAAGACACTTTCTAAAGTAATTAAAACACAAAGATTCTTTGATTCAGGTAATTCTACAGTAATGAAAACATAATAATACATATTGTCTGCCCTTAAATCCTACACAGTGGATCTTTAAAATTAAATTACATGTCAAGATCAGTTCACCTGCATAGGAGCACTATTCAGCATTTAACCATTGTATGATGTCTTCTGTGGCTCTCAAGTCTGAGAAAATAATCCTGATGATGTCATAGTGATGTCATCAGTCATGTGTTACAAACTTGAGATGAACAAACTTGTGAGAACATAAAACTGAAATGATGCTATCAAGATGCAAGTGTAGAATTCAGCATTTTTGTAGCTTGAGCCTTTCTAGGGGAAGTCAGGATATTTCAGCCTCTGTTGCAGCTAGTTTGACCATTTTCCAAGTTCGGTACCAACACTCATACCCTGAACTGTTTTTTGCAGTGCATTTAAATCATGCTAACATTTCACCCTCTTTTGTTTTTTGAAAATTAGACTTAATGACATAAAAGCAATACATAATGTAATCTCAGTTGGAACATAAAGTGGATCTGTGCTGTTCAGATGACATGTAGTGGCAACTGATTATAGCTAACTGGGCAGCTCATTCACATGTCAGTGTGAATTCTACTTCTGTCTCCCCAACACGGAGGAGGACAACTTCTGGTAAAAGCCACATAATGAAGTAAAGTGGAGTGACATGTTTGTAGAGTATAATGGATTCATAGTGATGATGTAACTGTGAGTCCTCCACCTAATGTGCCATGATACAGAGGCTACTAGAGGTAAACATTTCTCAGTCGCACAGTTATAGTGATTTAATCAGAGATGACATTGGAAACAACACATACTAGTGTTATAAAGCACCTGTATTACATCATGATTATGCAAACAGTTTCGACCGTGCAATCTGTTTGGTGAACTAGACATTTAGAGCATGCTCAAATCAGCATGACAGCACACCAACAACAGCAACACTGTAACTTCCAGAACTGGAACAAAAATCAGTATCTATTTTGTTATACACTGGGTAGGATTTGTGAGAATAAAAAGAAAAGTCATTCTAATCTCAGAGTTTTGACACTTTTTCTCAGAATTCTGAGTTTAGAGTCAGGATTCTTAGAAAAAAGTTGGAGCTCTAAATTTCTTTTTCCTTTTTTTAAAATCGGCCCTAATGGTCTTTATTGTGTGGGATTTATTCAGTTTGGGAAATCCCATGATCTCTAGAAGGCAATGATGTCAGTTTAAGGCTGACTCAACATGGATTAGAAATCATGTCTCTCTCTCGTTAGTAAGGATCAGCCTACCTGCTGGAAGAGAAGACTTGATTTGAAATTAAATTAATAGTTTAATGCATTGTAGTTACCGCTGTTGGAGCAGAGTGTTAACTTGCTAGCTTACTTCAGACGATAGTAGCATTGTTTAATAATCAGTAAATAGCTCGAGTTGACGTAAGTTAATGTTACTCCCACCTTAAATTAATCAATGACATTTGGAAAGTTAATGTTAGGCCTGTTCAGGTGTTATTGTAACCTGTCGGCTGTGTTTTCCTGCTCGTATGTCAGTTAAAATGCTATTAGTTTTCCATCCCCTTTATAAGTAATAGGGTAGTTGTAAGCCTTTGGATTATTGTAAATCTGGTTTCCGCACTGCTCATAGTACAGAGACAGCATTGTTGAGGGTAACCAATGACCTTCTCATCTCTGCCGATTCTGGATCCCCCTCCCTGCTCATCCTCCTCGACCTCTCAGCGGCTTTTGACACTGTCAACCACCATATCCTCCTAAGCCGCCTCCGCACCGACATTGGTCTTCATCACTCCACACTGGACTGGTTCACCTCTTACCTCACTAACAGGATGGAGTACATCAGCCTGGGATCTGCCAGGTCCCAAACAGCCCCTGTTACTTGTGGTGTCCCCCAAGGATCTGTCCTAGGCCCCATCCTCTTCATCTTGTACATGCTGCCACTGGGTCGTGTCATCAGCCGACACGGCATCTCCTTTCACTGCTATGCCGATGACACTCAGTTATACCTCCGAACTGACCCCAACCTACCTTCTACCCCGGTCCTCTCATCATCACCCACTCAAGCCCTCTCCAACTGCCTTGAGGAGTTTAGGGTGTGGATGAGTCACAACTTCCTTCAGCTGAACAGCTCCAAAACCGAAGCCATACAATTTGGCACCCCTCATCAGGTCCAGTCATCACCCATTACTACCATCTCCTTCTCCAGTCAAGCCATCCCCCTCTCTACCTCAGTTACCAATCTCGGTGTGAAGCTGGACCCACAACTTACCTTTGTAAACCACATCAAACATCTGTACAAAACCTGCTTTTTCCATATAAAGAACATTTCTAAACTCCGGCCCTTCCTCACTTTCTATGATGCAGAAAAACTCATCCACGCCCTAATCTCCTCTAGGCTTGATTAGTGTAACAGCCTGCTCATCGGTATACCCAACAAACACCTTCAGAAACTTCAATTCATTCAGAACTGTGCTGCCCGAAAACCCGCAAATACGACCACATCACCCCCATTCTTCAGAACCTACACTGGCTTCCCATAACCTCAAGAATTCATTACAAGATCGCCCTCATCACCCACCTTTGCATCTACAGCAACGCCCCGCCATACCTCAAAGACCTCCTTACCCCTCACTCATCCACCCGTAACCTCCGGTCCAAAAGTATAAACCTCCTCCGTCAGCCCCAAACACGACTCTGCACCATGGGAGACCGAGCCTTCTGCTCCGCTGCCCCCCACATCTGGAACTCCCTCCCTGAACAACTTCGACAACCCCAGTCTGCGGACACTTTAAAAAAAGGGCTTAAGACTTTTTTGTTCAGGCAGGCATTTTTAGGTTGTCCTTAGATGTTTTTATTATTGTCTCTGCACCTTAATCTCCTCTTTTAGCTGTTTTCTTTAATGTACTTTATTACCTGTGTCTTTTTTTAATCTTTTGCTGATTTTAACGTGTCTCATTTTTCTTTTAGTCTTTTGTTTATTTTGTTTCTGGTTTCTGTAGCACTTTGAGATATGAAAAGTGCTTTACAAATAAAATGTATTATTATTATTATTATTATTGTGTCACAGTTTATGTTTGTTCAAGATTACACCAGTGTTAAAGTGCAGTTAAAGTGTATAAGTGTTAATTCTCCATACCTTAGCTTTCCCATATCATTCATAGGATATATATATATATATATATATATATATATATATATATATATATATATATATATTACATATTCAATTTAGTCTAACCAGAGTGCGAAAAGCAGTAAAGTGCAGTAATATATATATATATTACTGCACTTTACTGCTTTTTGCACTTTTTTGCACTCGCGAAGCATCTGTTTTTTTGTTAAAAAAAATGTAACATCCAGTGGCCACATATACTTCTCTTCTCTCTTCAGATGGACTTTTAAAATATTTCACCACCACAAAGACACGGTTTTTATTTTGTATGTAAATAGAATATTCTTTAATATGTTTGTGTAATATCTTATTTATATTATATTTTTAATTTATCACTTGTTTCTTTCTTCGATTTTTATTTGGTGTGATATTATTGACTTAAAAGAAATAAAATCTTGAATGCAGTGCCAGCTAAAACCTTACAGAAGGCACCTAGGGCACCAAATTGGTCAGGGCCAGCACTGAGTGTCAGAGCTTACCTGTTGGTGACACCTGTGCAGCTCCAGACAGATGTATGGTGTGAAATCAGGCTGTGTCTTTATTTAGATAAGTAACTGTGTTTATATCTCTTCACTAGTTTGTGATGGTGGGCCACACAGAAAGAGAACTCCAGGTGACTATTTAGCTTTGTCTTTGAAGGGACCACTGGTGTTGGGACCCTCACATGGGCCTGATATCAGAGCGGCCTCAATTGCACTAACAAAGGAAAGTGCATTGACCCTAATGTCCAGTAGGTGGCGCCTGCTTGACACAGCCCTCCACAGGTTTGGCAACTCCCATCTCCCATTGTCCGATTGCACCTGAATGCGTCGTCACATCCGCAATGACCGGATGAACGGAGAAACATAAGAGCAACTGTGTGTCCATCTCTACGCCAGTCCCAGAGTTACGTGGTTGCTGTAAGCTATGGCTTTCGTCAGCGCAACCGTTACTCAAAGGGAGCAACCATGCGCTTGGATTTTAACCGTCGAAGGCCACAGTGTTTCACCTCGCTGGACGAGTCAGACTGCCGTGCGTTACCAAACACGCTCCGGATCCAGGATAGTAGCTGTACAACCAGCTGCTTTCACCACCTGCAGAAGGAGGATTTTTCCCCAGAAAACGCCCGTTTTCTCCATGCCGTGTCAATCACGCTGTTCTTAACAGCCAACCAGGACGCTGCAACCGCCAATAATCCATGCCGAGGAAGCGAGCTGGATTATGGAAACGCAACTATGTATGAGGTTTATTTAATTAGTGTCTGGGCAGATGCTAGGAGTTGCATTGTATGTGTATTGTATGCTTGTAAGCTACAATGTTCAAGTTTGCGGACCGCCGAGTCCCCTTTTTATTGCTGTTAGTTTTACATGGTAAAACATTTGTTGCTTGCTTGTTTTCATTTCGGCTCATCACGAGCCGATCTGAGTCTCCACGTTGTGGAGTACTTTACCACGTGTTATCTTAGCCGCCGCTAAGGGCGTTTGCCCCTTTTGTCTTTCTCTCTCTCTCTTTCTCTCCCTTAACTAACCCACACGTACACTACACACACATTAGGGGTTACGCAGACACACGTGTAAATCTTATGAATTACTCCTTGGGGACTTACGGTTAATAACCTAACTATAACATTTGATACGTGTGCTTTGTGGGAACCCCTTTTCATATTTTATATAACCTCGTGGTAGCACTGCTACCTTTTCGAACATTATCTTGTGTGTGTATGTGTGTATCCAAAAGTACCAGCGGTGTTGTAACCATCGCCGTTGTTCAAATCCCGCGCGTGACTTCTCCAAGTCACGCCTGGCCAGTGTTGTAATCCTTAGACTGTGGCTTCCCCAAGTCATGGTCGGCCATTTTTGTAGTCCTTTCACGGAACACGCCGTGACGTTACGTTCCAGGAGATCGTAACCGCCATTTTGGCTCTTCGCCATCTTGTGTCTTTGACTACGGCCGCCATTTCGGCTCTCTTTCTTTCTCTCTTTTCCAGATGCCTCAACAGGCCGTATGCAAATCCGTAGCTAGTTTAGTTTGGCAGATTCCGAGCAAGCAATACCAACATGTTGACTTTGGGTGGCTTAAGGCAGGATCTCCGGCTTTTCGCTGGTGCTAAATAGATGCATCTCTTAAGCGATGTACCTAACGACACTCTCTGAGTGCGCACCATTTTGCACTGTCCCGTTTGTATTTTGTTTGCCGACTAAACGCCTCACTGATTGTTGACTGTCGGTGAGAAGTGAGAAGTATTACCGAAACGGAAATGGACTCTTTGGTTAGCTTTGGTTGTATTTTCCCAGTTGGTTAAACTGCATCAGATGATTATGCTTGAGGTGAAGATGCATGTTTGTTGTGTTGCCGCTTTTAGTTGCTACCGTTTTACCACAAATGCGACATACCGGCTTGTCCAGGTCAATTGGTTCACCGTGGTCATTTGCTTTCAATCCGAAGTGCTGCCACACTGCAGCTGTCGCATTCGGCTTTGACACCAATTCCATGTTGTTATTCCTCCAAATCTCAACTAGTGTTACCTCTGGCTTGCTACTCCTCATGGGGCTCTCATGCTGCACTCTGAGGTGCAGGTGCAGGTGCAGGGCCCCGCCTCCCCACACAGAGACAGAGTGACTGACAAGAGGCTTCACGTGAGAGACACCAGGAAAACAAACAAGCATGCAAATGGAAATTATCGAGCCGGCAAACTTATTGAGCTCATTTTAACTTATCGTACGATATTATTGATTACCGTGACAGGCCTACGTCTCTCCGTTAGGTTGAAAGTTTTAAAAAGAGAGAGTTAAGCTGCATGAATCTATGAGCTCCTCAAGATACCTCTGGTAAGGATGCTAATGCACGCCAGTGTTATGCTATCTGTGCTAGCTCCATTGTATCGTGAACTACTGTTCTTTTAAAACCAATTGCAGTTGTGACCCTGGTACTTGGTACTTATGTGATATCACCTAGATAGTGATTCAGTTTGTTTTATGTTGTTGAAAATGCTAACAAAAGATCGCTAATCGCTAACAGCGTGCTAATCGCTAGCATTAAAGTGTGAATTTGTTTTGACTTTAGTTTTGACTCTGCTGCTAGCTCAACTAAGCTAGTCACCGCTGTAGTACATCATTGATAGCACTCACACCGCCAAAGGTGCCTTATACTCTGTTTTATTTACTTAGAAGTTATTTGATTGAGGGAGTATTTACTCTCTTGTTTATCATTTGTAAGATGATGGTGATTTAGTTAATTTAATTGCCAACATGTTTGATATAGATATGAGAAACAGAAGTTTATCTTAACTGTTAAAAGAATGAATATATTAAAATGTTTGATTAAAATTGTGATGTGAGTGTGATTGTTTAAAATGTTATTAAGATGCATAAATAGGTTTATAAGAAAGCAGTTTTATTTTGAAAACCTGGCTGACAACATTGAGCTCAGGCTGGACGACAACAGGATTATCTCTGCCGCCACCGCTCTAAATCCGTCCAACTGGCCATCTGATGAAGACGAGCGAATCCTCTACGGCAAAAAACTTTTACTCACCGTTTGTGTCGAAAAAAATCACCGCGACCATCAGCCCTCCAGACCGAGACTTCAGTAAGCTTTGCCCCAGAAAACAGTCTCCCTCTCCGCAAGTGACAGTCAGACAGTGTCCAGTTTACTGATGGTGATTATTTAATTAGCCTATGTAATTTAGAGCAAAAAACTTAATTTTGACACTTCCCAGGATGTTTGATGGGTCAGGATCTCAATCACTACACATTATAACAGCATCCATATGATTATGAACTGTCCGCGGGTTTAGATTGACAGGGGACACCTGGGAAATACCTTGAAAACACACCGACGTCATCATCATGATGTGTAGCCTACCGTCATTTGTAAGAATGAGACTCATTTTGTGAGTCTCAATCTGTCAATTTTTCTTTCAAAAATCTCACTAGTAGTCACCATTTAAAGGGTTATTTATCAAAATTTTCTTCCGGGGGGGCTTGCCCCCGGACCCCCCAAGCGTTGCTAGGTTACCGACTCAGAGCACCGCTGCTACATAAAATCTAGGGGAAACACTGTGGTATTTCATGTTTTCTGTTGAACTGATATCAGAAAAGAATTAAAATGTTATTTTATTTGGCAAATTTAAAAACAATATTTGAGAAAATATTTGGAAAAAATATTTCTGCAAATGCAGTGGTTAAGTTCATGTTTTCACACTGTGATGAGTTTTAAATAAAGAGGAAACACTGCTCTGTGCAAAGCAGGAACATGGTTTCAGTGCTTTGGCTTCATGGCTGTACAGACTGAAGCTATGCTCACAATGATCCCTCTCACAAGATCTTAAGGGGACGCAGAGGTAAACAAACTGGAGATTAGCGTGGTGCAACACCTTGCTATAGTAACACATTGCAGTGAGAAATAGTCAACAGAAGATGTCCATTCTTCAGCAAGAACTGGAGTTGAGATTTTATTTTCATTTTAACAATAGTATGCTAGCTAACATTAGCCTTGAGTGCTAGAATGTCAACTGTGGCTTGGCAGTTCATCAGCTGCTCCAAGATGCCTTTCTCATTGGTTATAGTGGTCTCTAAATAGCAAACATTTTTGACATTATCAGGGTGGCCCCAATGACTCTGTGAGCAGTTCAAGAGGCTTAAGACTGGATCTGTAAAGCCATCACATTACCTGATTATCTGTGCTAAACAGCATGTTTTACACGGGCACTGCACTAATTTTATTAAATGGACTAAGGCAACAATCAATCCTATGTAATTTTCACAACTTAATTTGACAACATACAGTTAGATGAAGGATCCATTCATGAAATATAACTGAATGAATATTTAAAGGTCAATAGAAATTAGTCAGTAATGACTTGACAATAATTCACAAATAGTGTGGAGTTTACGTTGTAGAATGTTGACCCAGGTCATGATTCATGTAACGGTGAATCATGTTGCAGAGACTGTTGTACTAAGTAACTTTGAAAACAGATTTGAAAATAAGGCTTGTATCAAATCATCGACAATCAAGTCAAGCTAATTCAGTCATCCGCATACAAAGAAAGAGCCTGCATTTCTTAACAGTACTTTTTTTTTTCTGAGTCACATATGATACTGATTTGACATAAGTCAGGGTTATTTGAGCCACCAGAAATCCAGGTCTCTCTTTGCATCTGACCCTCTCTTTACCCCTTGCTCACACACACATACTCTCTTTCTGTGTGTTTGGCCTCCTGCAGAGAAAAAGCTGCTGCCGGTCTACAGTGTTAGGTTGGCTGGTGGAGAGCTGCAGCCAAACTGATCACATCAGCAGCAGCACCCTGAACTCTTCCTAATACTTTCAATGATGTCATTTGAAGTTGGTGTTAGGTAATTAGGTAACTAACTGTCTTTGGTTAAATTATTAGAAAAAGGCAGAGCTGAAAACATTCTGCTTTCTTGACTAGGAAGGAGTGCTGCAGGGATTACATATTTTTGTAGGCTAACCATGAAATTAGCATTACCCTGGATCCCTTGTCAAAAAGCCCATGGGAATTTTCAATGAGATTTGGGATTTTGGAAAACAAGCTCTGTGGCAAACACAAGTATATGAAACTTACACATTTTTGAAGCAAGATAATTTTCACAAATAAAAGTAAAATTGCTTTTATTATTTGTGAAGCATAGATGAAATCAACAGAAGTAGAAAGCTAACCTTAAACAACTACATCCCAGTCGCATGACTCCAAAGCAAGGTTATTATCGTTAACGAAAACGAACAAAATAATGAAAACTAAAATTGAAAAAACAATTTCGTTAACTGAAATAAATGAAAATTAAAAGAAAAAAATGATAACTAACTGAAACTGTATTGTGTGTTCAGAAAACGAACTAAAATGAACTGAAATTATAGATATAATTCCCTTTTTTTTCATCTGTCAATTTAATTATAAGCCTCAATTGGTTAGATTCATATGCTCGATTTATTCCGCTCTGGCAGTTTTACGCCAGCTGGCAGCACCAGCACCTTACTGCACCTCACGGTCCATGACGTCACCTAGCAGCACCATGGCGGTTGCAGCAAAAGCTGGGAGAAAGCAGCCAAGTATTTTTGAATATGACGACGAGAAAGATAAAAGCAAGTGTCTTATAGTGGAAACAGACTATGACGAAATATGTGGCTTGCTTCTCAAGGGGAAAAACCACATGAATCTCAAAGTCCATTTAA
The DNA here is from genome assembly GCA_039737535.1 of Lagodon rhomboides. Classification (NCBI taxonomy): domain Eukaryota; kingdom Metazoa; phylum Chordata; class Actinopteri; order Spariformes; family Sparidae; genus Lagodon; species Lagodon rhomboides. The sequence continues at coordinate 1,616,326 of CM077797.1, forward strand.
GAAGCTCGCACAAGGCGGCTAATGTTGAGTACCAAAACAAGCTAGCCTCCGTGAGTCTGCCACCGCTGCCGCCCCCGAAAGAGAAGCAACATCCCACCCAGGAAGCACGGGGAAGGAGACAACTATAATGGACTGCTTTCACCGACGACCAAATAGCTGCTGGTTAGTAAATACGCAGGAACACCACAACAATCACACACACACAAACACACACACACACACTGCTAGAGGGGTCTGTTCAGGGTCACATGTAGGGATCATCTGTCTGGTTTTGACATGTTTCAACTGTTTTTGTTTCTCTGAATTCATTATGGAATAAGCTGCAGTCATTTCCTTGTGTTGTGCTGTTCTTTCAGCCACTTCCATGATTCAGATCTTTCACACCTTGTTGTTTGGCCGAACATCTTTGTTGGTTATTTTTGAAAACAAAATGTGTGGTTACAAATTGTGTAAAAACTAGCAAACCCACACTTAAAACAAATTAAAACTAACTGAATTGGAGGGAAAAAAGTCAAAACGAAATAAAATTAAACTAAAATGAAAAATCCAAAACTATTATAACCTTGCACCAAAGTCGCCACCAGGTTTTTGGCTGTTTTTGGCGATGTGTAGTGGAAGGAGGTATGGCATCGCGCACAGATAGCGTGGCAGGCGCTACAGCTGCTGGCTCCGCCGATCCCCATTCAAACAATAAGCTCGGTTTTTGTCCTAAAAACAATACTATACAAAGGACAATGATCGCTGATTTGATTCAGGCATTCATAGCCATAAGTTATATTGTTACCCTCCTAATTTTATCTGTACGTTGTTGTTCATCTCCTACTCCACGATACTGAACTATGGAAAAGCGACTGCTCCTATAAAGCGGCTCCGATCGACGGAAAGAGAAAGGCAATCTAAACAGCTAAGGAGATCAGTCAGCTACCTCGTTATCATACTCTTGCTGGCTGGAGATGTCCACCAAAACCCTGGACCTAACTCCAGCTGCAATGGTGACCCACAGTGCGCTACTACATTCATCAGACAAGGTACTGTTGATCCTACGGGTAACTTTGAGTTGCCCCAGCGAAGTGACAATTATCCACCATCTTCGAAACTGTCTGTCACACCGACAAATGTGACTGGAGTGCTCCCGGCTATGTCCACCGTGTGTCGTAAAATTCCCATTCACAAACAGCGCAACTTTCTGGTTCTTCGAACAACCAACCATGCGAAAGTTCTATGGGACCCGCACGCAAAGCCCAAGGGACTACTCGGGGGGCATTTAAACATCCGAAGCGTCGCTTCAAAAAACGGATCACCTCGGAAAAACTGCTCATGGACTCGAATCTCGATTTTTTTCTGTTTATCAGAATCATGGCAAATTGTAATTTTTATGAATATTTGAAGAACACCTTGAAAGAATTTGACAGAAACAATGAACTAATTCTGCTAGGTGATTTCAACATAAACTGGATGGAGAAATCAAAAAGGAAAAAACTCAAAGACACTACAAACCAATTTGATCTTACACAATTAATACAAGGCCCCACCAGAATCACCCCATCATCTCAAACACAGATTGATCTAATATTTAGTAACAAGGCAGAGAGAATAATTAAAACATTTAATTTTCTGACTGGGTTATCAGATCACAATTTGACACTGATATCAAGGAAACTAACAAAACAAAGGTTTAAGTATCAACAGGAAAGTAAAAAGGTCTTTAACATCATACCAAAGAGGCTTATCAATGATTTTGAAAGTCAATTCAGACAACTCTCCTGGAGTGAGCTCCTTTCCACAGATAACCTGGATGATGCTTCTGAGAGCTTAATGACTACGATTAACAGAGTTAAAAGTGAATTCAGTGAAAATATCACTTATTCCAGAAAAAAGCAAAACTTGCCCTGGCTTAATGAACAAGTGTGGGCCTTAATGAGGCAGAGGGATTATGCATTAAAAACTGCAATTAAGTCTGGGTTAGCTCACGATAGGAGAATCTTTCAACAATTATGGAATAAAGTTGTAAGGGAATTGAGAAAGTCTAAAGCAAATTTCTTTATCGATATTATCAATGACTCTAAAGGAAACAGCAGACAAACCTGGAAAAACATTAACATGGTCTTAAAAAAGGATCATAACAATAATAAAGATAAAGGGTTTGAACTACAAGTACAGGGCACCTTAACTCAAGATAAAGACAAAATTTCTTCTGTGTTTAATGCTTATTTTATTGATTCTGTGCAAGATTTAGCGAAAGGATTTGGCCCCAGAGAGAAGAATATTACACCACCAAATGATAATCTCCCGCTTTTTAACATATCTGAAGTGAATGAACCCTCTATAATCAAAGCTATAGGCCAGTTTAAGAATTATAAGGCTAAAGATGTTTTTGATTGTGACTATGCATTTGTGAGGAAGTATAAAGACATCCTCTCCACTTCAATCACGCATCTGGTCAACCTGTCCATAAAACATAGGTTTTTTCCTATGGCCTGGAAGTCAGCAGTAATGACTCCAGTTTTTAAGGCTGGTGATGTTACTGATGTTACTAATTACAGACCTATAAGTTTACTTCCTGTTATCTAAAGTAACTGAAAGGATAGTGTGTGACAAGTTGATGGACCATCTAAATCAAGGCCATTTTCCACTGCACTCTATGCAGTTTGGTTTTAGGAAATACCATTCAACAGAAACAGCAAACTGCTATTTTATTGACCAAATTAAATCCAGCCTTGATAATGGAGGTGTTGTTGGTGCTGTTTTCCTTGATTTAAAAAAAAGCCTATGACACTGTAGATCATAATGTTTTGTTGTCAAAGTTTAATTTTTCCTCTAATGCTCTGACTTGGATGGAGTCTTATTTAAATTCAAGAAAGCAGTGCACCAGAATTAATGATGCATGCTCTTCCTTTGCGAATAGTACCATTGGAGTCCCACAGGGATCAATTTTAGGACCAATTTTATTTAGTTTATATATTAACGACCTGCCTTTGATTTGCCCAGACGTCCATATCCAAATGTATGCGGACGATACAGTCATCTATACACATGCCAAAAATAGAGAACAGGCTGCATCAAAACTCACTGCAGTGCTAAACAAAGTCTCAGACTGGCTTACTAATAGCTGTCTGACTCTCAATGTCGGTAAAACTGTTGGTATGTATTTCTCCAACAAGAGAAATGCACAGCAACAACCTGACATCTTTGTCAAAGGAGAGGTGATCACAATTGTTGACAACTTTAAATATCTGGGCATAATCATTGATTCTAACCTAAATTTTAAAAAGCATATTAAAAAGATATCCAGAAATGTCAGAGTTAGTTTGATTAATTTTAGACATATTAGACACCAATTACCAATACATGCTGCTAAATTGTTTATGCATTCAATGATCCTTTCACATTTGTCCTACTGTGCTGCAAGTTGGTCCCAGGCAGGTGTGACTACCCTGAAACCCTTATATGCTCTCTACAAACAGGCTGTGAAAGTTTATGATAAAAAAAACAAGAAATTACCACCATTGTACCATTATAAAAAAACATAACTTGACAGTTTTCTTTGGTTCTCTGACATGTGTCTGATGTACAAATTGACCCATGACCTTGCACCACCACCACTCAAGCAATGTGTATCATTTTGCAGGGACAATGTAAGGGTATCCAGGGCTGCAATGAGCGGTGATTGTTCAACTACATTTAAGAAGACCACTTTTGGGCAATCAGCATTCTCATATCAAGCAATTGGAAAATGGAACTCAATCCCACTCCCTATTAGAGACTGGACAAGTCTTAACAGCTTTAAAAAGTCTCTGAAGACATGGCTGAAAGAGAATCAATCTTGTGATCATTGATTTTTGTATATATTTATAACACCAAATGTATTTTGTATGTTTTTTACTGTAATGTTGTTGATGCTGTTGTTATCTGTTTTTGTTAATTGTCTGTAATGTCTAGTATGTTTTATTGTGCTTTGAACTTCCTGCCCAGGGACCACAGGTGCAAATTAGCTGTTTAGCTAATCCTGGTATAGAACCTGTTCTATACATGGTCCCTGTTAACAAAAACCAATAAACTAAACTAAACTAAACTAAACCATTGAACTTCCTACTACATTTTAATGTACACACTACAACATAAAATAGATCAATCAATAGGTGGACTTACAATAGTTTGTGACTAAAGTCCACCTATAAAGGCAAACTAGAGAGTGATGAATCTCTGTGTTTGGCGTGATGAAGTTTCATGTCCCCAGCAGCCTCTTTTTGGCATCTAACCGATTCCCAAAAAACCCATTGACATCAAGACGAGGGAACCAGTCGTGTAAAATAGAAGCAGAATAGACAGTACAAATTAATAATAACCATTAGCTACTCAGACCAATTATTTTAGAGCCTGCTATTTAGCACCTTATGTATCTTGATTTCCAGCAAAATATTCAGTGTTCATAAATGGGTAAGTTATTTTAAATACTAAATTTTTACAAGTATTTTAAAGGTGCACTACGTAGTTTTGTGGAGGAAATTTTAATCAGAAGAGAAAGATCTTCATTGACTGATTTTCTATGGCTCAACAAACTTAATAAACAAGCGCTCTTCATTTTTCATGACCAAATAAACTGAATAAAGAAACTGACCTGAAACGACAACACAATTTCATACTGTTTTACTTTGTTTATATTTGGCGAAACCTTTCCAGCTACAAACAATATTCTGAGAACAGCTTGTTTATTTAGTTTTGGAAATAATATTATAAAGATTAACATTCTGAGTTTGATTTTCTTGAAAGTACATGATGCCCCTTTAACATTGCGATCTGAACAGCAGAAGTTTTAGATAAATGGCATTTCTACTGTCCCAGCAGTCACTCTCCTTACCAGACCCACAGTGGCTAATCGGGTGGACCGGGACAATTCCCAGTGGGCCGACTTTTTGGCCATGAGGGCCGGTGTTCAATTATTATTTGTATTTATTTATTTATTTATTTTGGACCGGTGTTCAGTCACGGCACTGAGTGGGTATTACGTGTATGCTGTTACCACTGTCCCTGGGCCGTCTCCACTGGCAGCTCTTTTTTTTTTTGCTAAAATCGGCAGCTTTTTCAATGAAACGAGCTCTTTGTCTGAAACGAGCAATGAAATGATGAAATGGGTAAGGCAAGATGTTGAACAAAATGCAACTTTACCTGCACCGTTCAAGTTAATTAATTAGCCTATCAAGTCAATGAATTGTGTTGCATTGTAACATATAGCCTGCCTAATTTACATAATTTAAATAATAGTATGATGCGACGACACATAATTGGGAAACTTTGTCTCGTAGCCCCTCAGATGCCAGATGCAGCACCAAGCACCAACCATGAGCCCACCACAGGTCCAGAGTGGGCAAGTAGGATTGCTCATTGAGTGAATTTTATTAGATTTAATATAATGAAGAGTATGGTGTAGACCTGCTCTATATGAAAAATGCCCTGATATAATTGATGATAGATGATTCAGCACTACAATAATGAAACTGACTTGAATTTTTTACTTGAAAAAGGGGAGATTTGTGTTGAGAACAGTGCGCTATTGCAGGTTTAACATGTAAAGTTATAATTACATTATTTTAATAAAATAGCTCATGATCCTGCTCCTTACATTCATTCATACTTTCATTTTAAACTACGATAATGAACTGTGTGCGATGCTCATTTTCAATTATTGATAGACAATCAGAGGCAAACCAGTTCAAATAGAAATACAAACACAAAATAACAAACAATATCAGTTTATAGGCTGATAGTGGATGGTTACTAAGTAAACCTGAAGCATCCAAGTGATATAAGACAATACAGTTTTAGGCAACATTGTAAGAGATTCGAAGAGACTGGACTAATACTTAACCAAGTATTTCCAAGATCAGACCTGGCATGAGGCAACTGATGAACCTGGTAATAAATTGCAATTTACAAACTAGATTCCTGCTAGGTATTTAAATGTAAATGTAAATTTGTCGTCAAGCCAAATCTAAAGAGATATGAATTCTGTAACCATTTTGATATTCGATTTGACAAAAGAGATATTCAGAGATATTGCAACACACCCTTTGATACAGGCAAAAAGTTACATAATTTTTTTAAAGCATTTTTTAAAATCAAGTGTATCAAAAGCTTTAGTCAGTATGCAGTATATTACTACAGTATATTACACCTCTCCAAGTATGTAAAACCCTGCAGTCATTATTTTCCATGAGGAGTGATGCACTCTCTCAAGCGGTCACATCTGTCACCTTTGTTTCGATCCCGCAATACTTTGCGAGATCTCGCAATACTTTTGCGAGATCTCGCAAAAAAAAAAAAAGTCCATCCATGTCCCTTTAGGGGCTCCGTAAGTTTCTGTTTCATGTTGTGTTTAGTTCTAGTCACTTCTTGTTTTATTTTGTAGTTGTGTTCCACGTCTTGTCTTCCCTGTTCTGTTTGATTATTTGCACCTGTCCTCTTGTGTCTCGCCTGTGTTTTGTTCCCTCATTTGTGTCATATTTAAGCCCTGGTTTTTGCTCAGTCTGTGTCGCTTCATTGTTCGTCTTTGTGTTCGTGTTTGTCATGCCATGTTGCCTTTATGCCATGTTCTTGTTGCCTGATTTATCTCGGATAATTAAAGACCTTTTTGAATCCCTGCAACCTTGACCAGTCATCCGTACATCTGGGTCCTCCACCACGTCTACTACCCGCCCCTTTTGACAACATCAACCACAGCCCCATGCACTCCCCTGACATTCAGTCAGGTTTCATTGCTAAGGTAAATTAATTAACCCTCAATGTCCAATGACATCAAGGGTCAATTCATCATCATATGACCATTTGACAGGAAGTTATGACCACAACAGTTTCACTGTAATAATCATGATGACAGAAGCTCTGAGTCCTTTATTAATCTGCAATAGGGCAATAATGAGTCTTTTGGGTTTCACTCTCTGGGGTCACAGAGTGTAGACTATGGTTGAGACACTAATGGCTAGAAGTCATTGACTGCTGAGCTCTGTAGCCTCAGGCACACACACTCATACCAATTGCAGTGAGCTACTACGCAGGGAGTTGGCCTGACCATCAGGAGCATCAGTGACAATTATTTTGGAATAGACACAGAGATCAATGTCAATAAAAAAGACTCACCCAAACACATCTTATTTTGAACCAAAGAGTCAGAATCCTCAGTGTAATTAGTGCTGTGCATTATTGGTATCCGTATGGAACTAGTGGCTTCATAAATGCTGTTGATGAGCCTGGTGATTCATATTTTTTCATAACATAAGTGTTACAGTCATTGTGGAACTTGTCTTAAGTAAGCCCTGAGTGAGTCTCCTACTGTTATTTTATCTACTAGACTTCCTTACTTCTTCCCTTTGAGAAGATTAAAACTATATTCATTCTGTAAATATAAAAATAAGTGAACAAAGATAGCACAACCTTATTGGTTTTTGACGAATTGCTTTGATGCCAATGGATAAATGCCACCCCTCCCATACACCGTGTTGATTCGCTGGCACACCGCCAATCAGAATGGTCACTGAACAGCTAGCTAACAGCCAATCAGAGTATCCGATGGCGTCCAACCTCAGACGGCCGGCTTTGCATGTTCAGTCGGATCAGACGCCGTCCGCGTGCTTCCATGCGGCTCCGACACAGCTGAACACACCGAACAGAGTAGCTCCCGAACTCGTCCGACTCTCTCCGAATACTTCAGACGTCCGACGTTTTAGCCGGTGTGTGCCGGCTTTTAAACTTCACTAGAGTTTAAACTGCCACTAGAGTCAGGTAGAGCATCATAGCTCTACCTGACTCTAGTGGCAGTTTTACACCAGCAATCATACAATTGCAACATCTAGTTAGACTTTCAAAATAAAGCTTCCTGACAACATTTCATATATTATGACATATTATGACTTTTGGGACTATTTATAATGTTTTAGATAGACTGGGGTTTGCTTAAGTTTGGGCAAAAAAAACTACTTGGTTTGGTTTGGGGAAAGATCATACTTTGGGTTAAATTAACTATGTTGGTGGTGAAGTAATTCACATCACTTTGCGTAAGTGACTGAAGTGTGTCACTTGCATAATGCTTTTCTTGGACTTTATACTACAGATACTACATAATACAGTTGTATAATGTCTTCTTTGGCTCTTGGGAGTTTTGTCAAGTGGCAAAGTGGCATCAAGTCACTACTTGTAGACTACAACTTTATTAACAAAAAATGTATTTGCTTCAATGTAATTGTTGTGCACATAACAAGTAAAGACCTTGAAACACCATTATTGTTGCTGGAGTACACTGTTCATTTGTTTACTTACAAGTTCTCGAAGGCACTTGGTTAACTTCACTAAAACCTGACTCACACTTAAAGAAGTACTTCTGGACCACTGGATGGCCCTTGCATAAAACTGGGCTGTCTATGCAGTATGAAGATTTTTGAAATTGGTGCTCCATGAACAGAGAAAAGCAGAGTAAGCAGAAGCACTTTCTCTCGAAAGCCGACTACAATCAATGTCTGTGGGTGCACACTTACGAAATGCAGGACAAGAATCTGCACTTGATACAACTTCAGATTGACATGTTCTGGTGGATTTTTGCTGGCGAATTAGGTGGGGGGCTCTGGGTGGTTGGTTGAAAATCGGTAAAGTTCCTCTTTAAGCTAGATTCAGGTATTCATTTGTAGTATTGCCGGCCCAAGCCTTTTTTGGGGGCCCTAAGCAGAATTTGATTTGGGGCCCCCTCCCACCACTGCAGAGTCACCTCTGCTTGACAATTATTGACACAAATGTCACACTATAATGTTACATTATAAATTGTATTAATACAGTGAAGGATTATGAACTACTGTCCCCCTCAGAGATACGTCCTTTTTTGTGACATGGCTTAACATTACCGTCTCTTCCAGGTGAGGTGTGTAGTTTATGCGCATGACTCAAATGTTGGCAGACACAGCAGTTGTAGGCAGGTATATTGATCATGAAATCAGAATCATCTTGTCTTGAATTATTCATTCATTCGTTCATTTACGTCACTTGTTTTAATTATTTAATATGTAAAAAAAAAAATCTCAATTGGGGCCTCCCAGATGGCCATGGGGCCCCAAGCAGCCGCTTAGTTCGGTTATGCTTTGGGCCAGCCCTGATTGTAGTTGTGATGACCCCCTCTAAGTAGGACTCGTTGAACCTGCAGGAGTCAGGTCATCAGGGTGATCCAGCTCATCATGTCTCGTTGAAAGACTACAGTAGGTGATGGCTGTCTACCAGTTTTTTGTTTATATGACTAAAGCTCATTTTAGTTATTTTAACGATAATAGCTAAATCATTTAAGGTACACATTACTCTAACCTTTCTTTTCTGTTCTGTAATTTGTTATTTCCTTTTTTTTTGTACCAGCTTCAGTTTAAGTGTCAGATGTGAACAGTATTTCCTTACCTTTCCAACATACTGGGGATCAGATCCCATGTACTCCTCAAGGACAAAGAACTGGTTCCACACCCATCCTCTTTTAATACGCTGGATTCTCAACCTCCCATGTCTCCTTAGCCTTGTCCTGCCGTCCGATGATATCACTTGCTCCAACGATGCCTTCACAGTCATACCTCCAGTCTGTCCCTGGGCTGACATTCCTCCAGCCTTAGTTCTGCTCTGGAACTGAGCCTGTAGGGGGACTTGGAAGCTGTAGACCAACAGGAAACAGGAGCCCACCAGAAAGAGAGTGACATATTCCCTTGTGGTCATCAGGGAGTGTTCTTGTTGAAAAAGGTAGTAAAATGTTCAAAAGGCTGGCTATATCCAGGTTGGAAAGGGACATACATCCAAAGCTGGATTTGCCCTGCAGGTGAGCACCGGACAATTTGTTTAAATTCCAATGTGATCCAAGTTGATTAGGGGAAAATCTGCTAATGCACTGTACTCACTTAATATGAGAGTTGATGATGATCATTGTGTTGCTAAGGGAGTCACTGAACACTCTGATTTGATGTTCTTTTTCTAAAGGTTTGTGTTGGAGTAAAAGGTCTTTGGTCTGGTTTTGTGATATCAAGGTGATATTTAGAGTGTGAGCACAAAGATGACCACCTCTTCAGCTCTTCTCTGTCAGTCCTCCACTTGGACACCTAGAGAAAAAAAGACAAAGATAAAAATGTTAAGCATCAAAGTTTATTCTTGACTTTGGGAAAGTTGTGATATACTTGGATGAAATCTCCCCAATGTCTAATTTCCTGTGGCATCCCACAAGGGCATTGCCTCATACCATTGATGTTTCTTATATACACAAACAATATTCCTTGAGTGTTAACTCTATTCTTTATGTTTGCTGAGTAACAGAATCACAAACTGAATTGCATGAATATTTGTCAAATGACTTTAGATGTGTCATCAGATGGGTGGAAAATAATACATTAGAATTCAAAATATTATTGTATGTACAGCAAAAAAGAGAATGCAGTTGGAGCCATGATACTTGACATATGGCACATGTTTAGATAGGCTATATAAGTTAAATAATTGGAGGTTATAATACAAACTCTCATGGATAACTCATATAACAGGTTTTTCGAAAAAGATTGATGAAAACGGCGGGAATGGTTGGATGAATTGCAAATATTTTGTTGCAAGCCATTGTCACAGTATTATGTCATTGACTAATCTACAGTAACATTAATTATTGCTGTGCAGTGTGGGGCAACGCAGCTTAGAGAAATTTGAATAGACTGTATATCACACTAAACAAGGCAGCAAGAACGTCGGACATCTGAAGCGTTTGGAGAGAGTCGGACGAGTTCGGGAGCTGCTCTGTTCGGTGTGTTTGGCTGTGTCCGAGGCGCGCGGAAGCTCGAGGATGGCGTCTGATCCGACTGAACATGCGATAAGATACCAGGCTGGCTGTTGCAGACTGTGCTGACGTAAATACACCAGGAAATCATGAAAGTAAATCCTCACATCAGCATTTTGTTTGGTCTCAACATTTTCCCCCGTGTTTCTGCTTTGTAGATAGAAAATGCCACCGAAAAAGAAACGAGACATCCGAAGCTATTTCACCACCCAGAGAGTAAGTAGTAGCCTAGCTGCTAGGCTGTTGTTAGCTAGCTAACTACCCACACAATGCAAGCCTCCTAGCCTAACATTAACCCTCTAGTCCTTCAACCAATGTAAGCACCTACAAGGGTTAAACTAATGAGTAACTGGCTAGTAACTATGAATCACTGCACACAGAAAAAACAGCAGCATGATGCTAAAAATGTAGAGCAGGCTGATGATGAATCAGGAACAGAGTTTCAGGTGAGGTGCTGACAATGTCAAATAACAAATTTTGTTTGGAATAAAGATGGCATGAGCAGTGCAGTTCTTTGTTTTAGGATGCCTTGTAGTTGTAACCTATGAATCTCATCATCATGTTTGTTATTTTGAAAATAAATTTGGGATTTGCATAATTAAAGGTGTCAAGATGTTATTCTTCAGATGTTACCCAAATGTTCTTTCTTATAAATGTGATATGTGTAATGGATATAAAGAGGACATTTTATTCATTGATGCATTATTTTGAAATACATTCAGTAAACTCAGAAATCCAGTACAGATGTAGTGCAGGTTGAGGAAGCGGCAGCTGGACCGTCAGGGCTTCAGGTGAGGTCTTAAAATTGTTCTGTGATGAGATATCAGCAATGGAATTGAAGGACGATTGGGTTTTATTTTACATTAGCATTTTTTTTTATCAGGAGATGTGTTTTTTTCTCTTTTTTTGAATGATAAAGTTGGTTCCATAAAGCCTAAACCTTGGCTATTCCTGTAATATTCAAAAGTTCTTTCTAATAAGTTTGATAAGTGTAATGCATATACTTATCATATAAGGTCTACATTTTATTCATTGATGCATTATTTTGAAATACATTCAGGAAACTCAGATATCCAGTACAGATGTAGTGCAGGTTAAGGAAGCAACAGCTGGACCGTCTGGGCTTCAGGTGAGGTCTTAAATGGTTCTGTGATGAGGCACTAGGAGGGAGGGATAGGTTGCTGGGCAGTGTCCCTACCAAAGCTGAGAACAAACTTACGCCCTTGGTTGCTAGCATCCTGAAAAGCCTGTAACACAGGGAAAATGAGAGAAAAAGCTAAATGTCCTGGAAAATCTTGAGATGTCCTGGAAAATTATTTAAACAATTTCCTATATTCCAATCAGAGCTCATCTGATCATCATCTGAAAGGAATAAGTTATGTTAAGGATCATAGCAACATCTGAATGGTAATTAGTTTATCAATGAGTATTATGAACAGGGTTAGGGTTAACGGGTTAAAGTACGTTGTGATAAAGTCAGTAGCACTTCTAGATGAGTAGATGCTCATTTATATTTACAAGTGCACTGTTTTGAGAATTGATTTATCAATCAAATTTATGACCCATTTATTAATGAAAATCTTTTAGGTTATTAACTGCCATTTTGAGCCATTTGCTGTCGTTGCTATGGATTTGAGTTGAAAGTGCTCTGAAGAAATTGTTAGATTTTCGGTTCAGCATTTGATAACCTGTATTTAAATCCATTCTAGCCAAGCTGTCAGATGACAATTTAAGTGCTCCTCTTTGAAACACAGAGTGCCAACAGCCCAAGTTTTATACCTGGCTGTTACTGTCTTGCATTCCTGCCCGACTTAGAAGTAGATCAGCCACAGTGTGCTACCAGCTCTGTGAAACAGAGGTTTTGTACTTAGGTGTTATGACCACATGTTTCAGCCCAGGTCAACTTTAAGAGACAATCCATCCTTCCCTGGCACAGAGTGTAAAACCTGGCTGCCCTGAAGTAATTAGCAGTTTAATTTCAGTAAGTGCAATGAAGAGACAGAGTCCCTACTTAATGACAGGTTCGATTTGCAGAATGCATCCACAGGCCCATTGTTAAGATGTTTGCTTCTGATCTTCCACAGGCAAACTAGCCCTGCTTTTTAGAGGAAAACAACCCTAGAACTGGAGGTTTGTTGGACCAAGTTGATTCCATCACTGTAGCAGAGTTTCCTCGAAGTTGCTCTTCTACTGCTTCATTTTTCTGCAAGGTTGTGGCCTAAAGTGGCTAAAATAGCTCGATTTGTCTTTCTCAGAAAACCGTCTTGCAGGACAGGGCCTAGGGCAATGGTCCAAGGGGATGATAAAGTATTTCATCCATACGTAGATTGTGCCTTTGTGCCATCACTAAGATGCATCCAAACAAAGACCTATCTGCTTTCAAGATCTCACTAGATTTCACTTTTCTCTTCTAATACATGTCACTGAATGTTCTGAACTTGTTGGTTTTCATTGGGTCATGGAAATTCTTTGCTGGTGGGTTTTTTCTCCAGTCTCATATTCTTAATGGTTGTGTAGCATATCTCACCAATTTCATAAGCTTTTATCATGCCAGAGGCAATGTCCTTCGTGGCTGCCTTTGCAGTAGAGGTGCTAATGTGGTCACACTTCACTGCAAATGGGTTGACCCATTCATGTATGAGGTTAACCACTGCCAAAACTGCTTCCTCATCTTTCTGGATTCTTGGCTGCTATAACTCTGCATGAAAAAGCTCTCCCTTAATTGTCCCATGAATGCACTGCGGTGCTCAGCTGTTATGTAGCAACCAGGAATTCAGATTTTGATTCTGATCGCTTGATTGCTCCAGCATTCAGGCTGAAACATGATGGGCCTCCTGTGTTTGTGTGTCTTCGTTGACTGTGACTTCAATAGCTTGATCCACAAGGATCTGCTTAAAGGGGTTGTGTAAAAAGAGTTGAGATTTCTACACACTGGCCATATACCATTGGCAAGACATTAGACCTAGTTCCAACAAGTGATTAATACATATATAAGAACTCTGCTATTAGCATATTATATTAATAATCAAATGTGTAATGATTGTTGTCATGATTACAATGAAGTTACAATGAAGTAATAATGAAGTTATAAAAATTAGAAAAAGTTACAGAATCAAATGAAGTGATTAATCAGACAAAAGTAATATACAAGATGAGGTGGGGTAAAGGTCCAGATTTCATTACGAGTTTGCGAAGAAAAACAGAAACAACGGTTGACCAGTACGTCATCATGCTACCAGAAGAGGCTGCATGACCTTATAAGGATAAAATCTCCCTCTTAAGCAATAGATGGCCAGCTGAGAGAGTATAAAAAAATGCAGCAACAGAGGACACAATGTTCTCCGTCCACTCTCCTACCTTGGATTAACCTGCAAGACAGAGTATGTGAGCAGCCTATCATCGCAGAATGGATGGTTGAATGGATCCAAGGGTAACAGAGCACAAGGAGGATTAACCATTTTTACCAACCAACTGTGGATTATAATTTGGACATTAGAGTTCTTTTTTTCATTCTGCTGTCATGAAATTTGGACTATGAGGAAATTTGGGGAATTGGGCAGGTCGTGAATTGCCTGAAGGACTTTCAGCAGGAAGGGAACAGCGTACCTAGGAAAGGCCTAACCCTCTCAATCTGTACTACATCTAAGTATTTGACCAGCCTCAGCTCTTCTAGATTTATCTTTTATTTACTGAATTGTGATCTTTATTAATAGGTATTCTTTATAATGATCAATAGTAATTGAGATGCTGTCCTCAATCCAGGGTGTGACCTCTGCCCATGCAAATCTCATCAATACTTCATAGACGTAACTGTGGACCCTGACAGTGTGATTGTAGTCTTTACCATCAAGGACTCCATTGATGGGCGCCCCCACGACAATTCCAGCCTCTACGCATAGTCCTTTAGACCAGCATTCCGGAATCGCTGTTCCTAGGATGGCTAAGGCATTACATTTAGTGTGGAATATATATTAGTTAGTTATTAAATGGACTCCAGCATCAGACACATTAAGTGCATCTCCCCCTTAAGAGAGGCGCATTTACGCACGAGACAGAGAATGGTTTAAATTCCTTGATTATTGAAATGTCACGACTTCTGAATTCCATCACTGCTGTTTCCTCTGTAGAGTAACCTCTGCAGTCCTGTTCATAACTACAGATTTTAGTTTTGCTGTTTAAATGAGACATGATGTTTAGTACACTTCAGCCGAGAATACGATGTGCCCTGATGCTGGAGGATTGCTGCAGGTTATGCAAAACTCCATCTAGAGAGATATATGACTGTCAGTTGCTGTGCTGGTTGCTTGTATCCATGGGGCCTCCAGCTGATCAATGTGTACGGATTGTGAATCTGAGAGCACTGTTTACAAATCAATTTGCAAGGTATTCCACATCCAGTATTCACATCCATAGATATGGACTGGGTCAATGGGGAACCAGCGTGTCTGGTTCCAGAGGGAGTAGAGACAAACTCAGGGCCCTGATGTATTCACTGGGGTCTGGACTGATCACATGTGCCACCTGGTGGCTGTTGGTGCACACTGCAGCTATGCAAAATCAAATGGATGAAACAAATGTTCCCCCTCCCTTTCTGCAGTGTTGCGGTACCTTAAATTCTGCGGCAATGGCGTCCTCTGAAAGGAGAAACATCTGTATTTTGAGTAGCTCAAAAATAAACCTGATTTTTAGTATTGTTATTGTTGTTATTTTGAGTAAGGCAGGTGCCAGATACTTTTGCTGGCTCTTTATTTATTTTTATTTATTATTTTTTATTTTTTTTAAAAGAAACGGGAGAAAAAGTAAGAGAGAAATGAGAAAGTTGAAGTTTTAAATGCCCAAACCATAATTGTAAGTTGGTTATAGTGAACTGTTATGCATCTGCAGGTGGATTTGCATTATTCTCTGATCAACTAAGCATTTAAGAATTCATAGGAATAGCCATAGACTCTTCTTTTTTAAATCAGACCCCTACAGAGAGGAACATATAAGTGTAGGAGCGTAATCCCTGTCCATCATACAAGCTAGATCATCACTGAAAACGTCCTGAATAAGTTATAGAAAATGTTCTCTAGGAAAAAGAGAGGACCATGTGATTGTAAAATGTAGCTATTGTAATGTTGGTACAGTGTTGATTATTGGTAGGCTATTAAATGTGAACATTATGAACAGGTATGTATACAGTATATAAGTACATTAGAGTATAGGTGAAAATGTATAGGCTAAACATGTATATGTATGCTTGTATGGATATGATCAGGGGTGTCACGATTCCCCAAATCCTCGATTCGATTACATTTTAGTTCTAAGGTCACGGTTCGATTCGATTCTTGATTGTTACTTCTTTTTTTTTTTAAAGTATAGGTTGCTATGCCATTTTTAGACTAGACTTTTATGCAATAAAATATCTGACCTTTGTTCACAAAGTACCACACTAAATGTCAAATTTAAAACATTTATTAACAACATAATGTAACAGTAACTTGTATCTTCAGTCAATTGGAAACTTAAACAAAATAACCTACCATCTAGTTTCTCTTTTGTAACTGCAGTCTTCTTCACAGAAGATTACATTCAGGTTCACAACAAAACAAACAAAAAATAAAACAGCCATGTCCATAGTCTTCTCTGAACAATTAAGTCTCTTAACAAACTATTTCCGAACAGTTGAACATATACCACACAGATAACTACATTTTATTCCCTGAGAATGATGACTGCATTTTTTTCATTCTTTCATGTTCTTCCTAAAGAAGGACATGTTTAGAGCTGCTCTTTGAGTTGTCAAAAACATTAAAAAAAAAAATTATAATAGAACAAGACAACTGTAACAATTTTGCAGTTTCAAGTTCTTCTTAAAGAGAGATATGGAAAGAGCACTGCTCTTTGAGGTGTCAAAATATTAACTATTTACATTTCTATGGCCAGACAAGACAACTGTGATTTTATATATTTTTTATGTTCTTCTTTAAGAAAATGAGAATGTCCACATTCAATGCGAATGCTGTCATCATAACTCACTGGAAATCTAAAATACTTCGACACCGGCGACTTCAGTGAAAGAGGAGGCGGTTCAAGTTCTGTCGATGGGTCTCCTGCATCTGCAGTTGCCGTTGTTGTAAGAGTGGCGTAGCCCCTTTCAGGGATAGGGCGGTGCGTGAGGTGTGTGTGCATAAAATGCGTAAGGTGTGAGTGGGCGAGCGAGAGTGAAGGAGCGTGCGGACAGTGAATGAATGGGAGAGGAAGGAGAAGCGAAAGGAGTAGCAGTGGAAGCGACAGCAATAATGTGTACAATATAGGCTGCAGTTTGTGAATAAAGGCGACGGCTCCTCAAGATACATCAAAGCTCCCTGATATTATTTCCCGACCAGCTTAATACGTGAAAGGGGGTTCACCCCGAAGGTAAACATAAACTTCGGCCCTGGAGGAAATCATCTCCCCTGTGCTTCCTGAGCCGAACAGGAATGGTGTAACACCATGCTATTGTTTGACCGGCTGTAGCAAGCCTGGCAAGCCGACCGGATGTGATATGGGGGCGTGGCAGATTCGACGATTCCATTTTTCAATTCAAAGTTCAAGATTGTGACTTAATTTTGGACGATTTTAATTTAAAATCAAAATTGTGACACCCTTAGATATGATATGTGTACACTGCCTATAAAAAAGTATTCACCCCCCTTGGCTTTTTACCTATTTTGTTACATTACAGCCTTTAGTTCAATGTTTTTTTTAATCTGAATTTTATGTGATGGATCAGAACACAACAGTCTAAGTTGGTGAAGTGAAATGAGAAAAATATATACATAAAACTATTTTTAGAAATAAAAAAAGGAAAATTGGCACGTGCATATGTATTCACCCCCTTTGTTATGAAGCCCATAAAAAGCTCTGGTGCAACCGATTACCTTCAGAAGTCACATAATTAGTGAAATGATGTCCACCTGTATGCAATCTGTGTCAGATGATCTGTCAGTACATATACACAGCTTTTTTGAAAGGCCCCAGAGGCTGCAACACCTAAGCAAGAGGCACCACTAACCAAACACTACCATGAAGACCAAGGAACTCTTCAAACAAGTAAGGGACAATGTTGTTGATAAGTACAAGTCAGGGTTAGGTTATAAAAAATATCCAAATCTTTGATGATCCCCAGGAGCACCATCAAATCTATCATAACCAAATGGTAAGAACATGGCACAACAGCAAACCTGCCAAGAGACGGCCCACCAAAATTCACGGACCAGGCAAGGAGGGCATTAATCAGAGAGGCAGCACAGAGACCTAAGGTAACCCTGGAGGAGCTGCAAAGTTCCACAGCAGAGACTGGAGTATCTGTACATAGGACGACAATAAGCCGTACGCTCCATAGAGTTGGGCTTTATGGCAGAGTGGCCAGAAGAAAGCCGTTACTTTCAGCAAAAAACAGTATGGCACGTTTTGAGTTTGTGAAAAGGCATGTGGGAGACTCCCAAAATGTATGGAGGAAGGTGCTCTGGTCTGATGAGACTAAAATTTAACTTTTCGGCCATCAAAGAAAACACTATGTCTGGTGCAAACCCAACACATCACCTCACCAAAGAACACCATCCCCACAGTGAAACATGGTGGTGGCAGCATCATGCTGACAGGATGTTTTTCAGCAGCCGGGACTGGGAAACTGGTCAGAGTTGAGGGAAAGATGGATGGTGCTAAATACAGGGATATTCTTGAGCAAAACCTGTACCACTCTGTGCATGATTTGAGGCTAGGACGGA
Organism: Lagodon rhomboides; assembly: GCA_039737535.1. Classification (NCBI taxonomy): domain Eukaryota; kingdom Metazoa; phylum Chordata; class Actinopteri; order Spariformes; family Sparidae; genus Lagodon; species Lagodon rhomboides. The sequence goes on from CM077797.1 coordinate 1,634,902, forward strand.
GGTTCACCTTCCAGCAGGACAATGACCCCAAACACACCGCTAAAGCAACACTTGAGTGGTTTAAGGGGAAACATGTAAATGTGTTGGAATGGCCTAGTCAAAGCCCAGACCTCAATCCAATAGAAAATCTGTGGTCAGACTTAATGATTGCTGTTCACAAGCGCAAACATCCAACTTGAAGGAGCTGGAGCAGTTTTGCAAGGAGGAATGGGCAAAAATCCCAGTGGTAAGATGTGGCAAGCTCATAGAGACTTATCCAAAGCGACTTGGAGCTGTGATTGCCGCAAAAGGTGGCTCTACAAAATATTGACTTTAGGGGGGTGAATAGTTATGCACATTGACTTTTTCTGTTATTTTGTCCTATTTGTTGTTTGCTTCATAATAATAATAAAAAAACATCTTCAAAGTTGTGGGCATGTTCTGTAAATTAAATGATGCAAATCTTCAAACAATCCATGTTAATTCCAGGTTGTAAGGCAACAAAACTTGAAAAATGCCAAGGGGGGTGAATACTTTTTATAGGCAGTGTATGTCAGTAATTGCATGCTGAAATATGTAGGAATCATTGTGTATAATAATAAGGGACACCGATGTGTTGCTTCAAGTCATATCTCTGTTTACTGCGAACTAGAGACTGACATTTGCTCGGGAATCCCACGGGTCATGGGATTTCCGCTGGATTCCAGCAGGATGGGAGTCAACCTTGCTATTAATCACGTGGTTGGGACGGTACAGGATAAAAAAGTTAACGGGAGCAGACTGGAGCGGGAACCAACCAATACGACAACAACAACAAAAAATAAGACAGGTGCGCTGCCAGTAGGCGATATGAGGGGGGATGCCGTCCCCCTTGTTAGCAAAATTACCAAATAACATCCTCCTTGTTAACCTGCCATCACTCTCCATCCCCTAGTAGCAGATAGTGCGTTACAAATCACAAACGGCCATGATCAATCAGCTCCGGCGCACAGCGAAGTCAAGCCGGGCACGGCTGCTTTGCGATCCGGCTGCCTGCTCTATTTGTGATGCGAGCTGCAACAAGCTGCACAGAGTAGATCGTGCCGACAGGAAGTCAGAGACACAGAAACGGCACAGAGCATCCAGTAAATCTTCAAAATGAAACACCCAGTGCAGACTCCAGATAACCAGATCAACAAAGTTGGTCAAGCAGAAGGCTCCGCTTCTGAAATGTTCCCACTCTTTACATTCATGGTATGATGCTGAACGGAGGGCGGAATAAAACCTGTAGCAAATGCAACATGTTTATTTTCAGTAAAGTTAAAGTTTTTTCAGAGATTAGTTTTTTCTGACAGTTTAATATTAATAGAAAGTTTGCTATTTATGTTCTAAAACTAAATGCTACTTTTTGTATGTGTTTTTAGTGTGTCTGTTCAGAACATGGTGGCTTATGTTTTGTGCTGGTTTATAGTTTAACCATTAGTGAGGTAGCTGAGGTAGCATTTCCTGACACCAGCTGTTTCATCCCCAGTTGAAACACACCTTTCTGGAGTGACTCTCTCAGTTCTGTATTTGTAGTTTTAAATATAAGGTTTTCATATCGGACAATATATACGCTGATACCGATATATCTGTGATAGGCTAATATTGGCCGATAAAATCGGCCTACAATTGAGTCGGTTGGGTTCTACTATTTGCACAATGTTCATTGTTTGTCCTTCAAGGAATTTAAATAGTAAAAAAATCTGTGTATTGTGAGAAGCAGGAGAAAACTCTAACTGAATAAACTCAGTCCACTGCATACAATTTAAAGGTGTATTTACTCATTACTGTAATCCAGTTATAAAAAGCCAATTGTAGTAGGTAGAGAAGGAAGATAACTAGATAAAATTGTTGTCATATCTTTTGAAATAACACTGCAGAACACAAAGTAATCTAAAAAGAATGGGGAGAAGATCAAATCAAATTCAATGTATTGCCTAAAGGCTAAAAAAAGAAAAAAAATGGGAGTGGTACAGGAGTGGGAGTCATTCTGAATGGGAGCGGGATGGGAGTGGGAGTCATTTTACCAGGAGTGGGATGGGACAGGAATTTTTCTTTTACTCCAGCCCGGGATTGGATGGGACAAGATTTTTTTCTGTGGGAGTGGGATGGGACAGGAGTGAAAATACACTCCTGTGTCACCCTCGACTGTGAACCAGGTAGAGCATATTACACACACTGCATTGTGGGAGCTAATCATCCTGGGACTAGTAGTCCTACTACTATTACACCTCCTCCTTATAGCTAAACTCTTTCTTCATTCAAATAAACAGTTGTGCAACTTCTGTGTTTTCCTTATGAACTAAAACTGAAACACAGTATCATTTTATCAACATTTTAACCTTAGTATACTTTTGTGTTTTAACTCAAGACTTATGAACTGTAACATCCCAAATCACTTTTTTTTTTCCTGGGAACATAACCTGTCATTGACCATTTAATTCACAAGTCCAGTTTGTCTGGTGGCTTTGTCACTCGACCAACTCTCGTAACAGTCCCTATAGGTCGGATGTGACTTCTGTTTCTCCGGAGGAGACCCCTGTCGGTCTCTACCATATAAGACCTCGGAGTGTTGGCTTTTGACCAGCAGTCAGTTCTGGGAGAGGTCTGGAGCGGTGTCTCAGGTCGTAGTTTGTGGCCTGCCTTCGCATTCCTTTCTCCTCCTTCTTGCGAAAGGCCTCCAGGTCTGGCCACTTAGGATCCAGTTTGGTCGTTGATTGGGGTTGAGATGTAAGCAGGTTTCTTCCCATCAGCAGCTGAGCTGGTGAGAACCTGTGCACCAGTGGGTTGGACCTGTAGGCCAGCAGTGCTCTGCTTGTAATCACAGTCTTTTTTCCACAAGTCCTTGATGGTTCATACAGCGTGTTCTGTCTCCCTGTCCACTTGAGTGTAGCGGGGGCTGCTTGTGGTATGTATGAAATTGTTCTCTTTCTTTCTTTTTTTTGGGGGGGGATTCTCTTTTTATTTAGAAAGGAAAATTTCCATCACATACATCATTTAAGGACATAGGAAAGGATGGATGTATAAAGTTTAAGTGATTTGTCCATACTGCCTTTCTGGGGTTTTCTTTCACATCTGATTGGTTTTACATACTCAGTCCATTTGGTCCAGATCTTATAAAAACTTTCTTTTTCAATTTTGAGGGAAAAAGATATCTTTTCCATAACATAAATCTCATAGACAACTTCAATCCATTCATCAATGGTGGGGGATTCTACTTTTAACCATTTCCTTGTGACAGCTTTTTTACTGGCTGCCAATAGTATAGCCAGCAGTTTTTTTTCTTTGTTTTTCCATGTTTCACACAATATATTACCCAAATACATAGTTTCACATTTAAATGTAATGCTTACATTAAATACATGATAGCGTTTCTGAATGGGTGTGATAAAAAATCTTGCAATATTTTTCCAGCAGAACTCCCGCCATGTGTTTGACCCGGTTGAGAACCATTGTATCTGGCATATTTTCTCCCAGCTCTCTTGTGTAATCATTACCCTTACTTCCTTTTCTCATTTCTTCTTTATGAGTTCTGTATTCTCTTGTTTAGATAATTGTATAGCGTTATATAATTTGGAGATAATTTTGTTGCATGATCTGGGCTTGGTTAATGATAAAAACACCTCCATGAACCCTGACTCACCTTTTTCTAACACCTCTTTAAGATTTTTGTTAAAATAATGTCTCACTTGCAGGTACCTAAAAAAATCATCTCTTCCCAGACCATGGTCCTTTTGTAGGGCTTCAGAACTCTGAAATGTCCCTTTGTGGACAAATGAATAATAGGTAGTTAAACCTTTTGTGATCCAAATCTTAAATCTGCCGTCAATTCTATTTGGTGTAAAGTCTGAATCATAGGCACACCACCTCATAATTTTAGATGTGTCTTTTAACCTGCAAATTTTGACTATTTCCTGCCAGGATTTCAGATAACTGCCTGTTATAGAGTCTTCTGGGATATCCTGTTCTCTTTGTAATTTGCTGTCACTTAGTAGGGCTGTTATTGGGATTCCCTTTATCATTGTGCCTTCTATTTCCTTCCATGCTCTCTATTCGGGAGCTCAAACAAAGGGAAAGACATTCCATCTATGTATATCAGACTTTGTCTTTGAATTTAATGGGCCGTAATTTCTGTCATACAGTCTCAAGAGGTCTCTAGGTAGTGACACACCCAAATATTTAATGGACTCAACATCCCAATTCCAATTGTACATACTCTTAATTGAAGATGGAGGATCATAGTTAAATGTTAATACTTGAGTTTTATTAATATTAACTCTACAACCAGAAATTAAACCAAATTCCTCTAACAATTTCATCAGTTTTGGGAGTGTCGGTGTAGGCTGTGTTATACTTATCAATAGATTGTCAGCAAATAGAGCAAGTTTTTGCTCCCCTGATGTCATTGTTACCCCCTTTATATCTGACCTCTGCCTAATCATCTGACTCATGGGTTCTATAAACAAGGCGAAGAGGAGCGGTGACACACAACATCCTTGTCTCGTTCCTCTTTCCAGAATGAATGGATTGGTTAAATCTCCATTGATTTTAATTCTAGCCGTTGGTTTGTTGTATAGTGCTGCAAACGTGTCGATTATAGTTGTATGGAAGCCAAATTTAGAAAGAACTTTATATAAAAATGACCACCTCACTGAGTCTAATGCTTTCTCTGCGTCCAGACTTAAAATCAGTGTCTCCAGTCTTTGTTGTGGGACTTGTCTCATAACATGCAGTGTTTTTCTGGTGCTATCTTGGGTCTGTCTTTGTCTGACAAAGCCAGTCTGGTCCTTATGTATTAATACTGGTAATATCAGTTCTATTCGTTTAGATAATATGGAGGTGAATAGTTTATAGTCGTTATTTAGTAGACTTACAGCACGATAATTCCCACATATTAATTTGTCTTTTCCCTCCTTAGGTATGATCAAAATCATTGCTTCCCTCCATGAGCGGGGGATGTTTTTGTTTTCCAAAACCCAATGAAACGTTTTTAATAATGTTGCAGCAAATTGCAGCAAAATGTCCTTTTTTCCTGCATTTCCGAAATTCTCACTGGGCAGTCTTTCCATGAATGTTTCTGTTTACAGAACACCTGCCACACTCTCTCTGCGTCTGGTTATTTGGCTTTTGTTGCCATGTCTGTTTCCTCTCTTTTTTTATGGTGTTGATGGCATCCATGTTTGCTTTGATGTCACCCATTATGTCACTGTGGAGTATAGTCTGCTGTGTCTATACTGTTTCACTTTGTCTGACTTTTTGTATGGCTTTAGCAAGTGTCAGGTCAGAGTCCATTCGTAGCTGTTCAGACAATCGTTTGTCTCTTATCACAACTACAATTCTGTCCCTCATGAACTCCTCTTTCAGTACTCCAAAGCCACAATTTTCAGCAAGTTTGTGGACTGCTGTGATATACGCCTCCACAGTCTCTCTGTCATGCTGACATCTGTTGTTGAACTGTGCTCTTTCGAAAACTATGTTGTGCTTTCCGATGTAGTGCTGCTCAAATGCTGCTTTGACAGCCTGATATTTCTTTTTATCTGCATCGGTCAATGGTAAAACTGCTAGCACATCATCCGCTGCATCACCTATTGCATACAGGAGGGAATTCACCTGGCATTCCTCCTCCTTTTTATCAAGAGCTGTTGCGATGCGAAATCTCTCAAATCTGTGGATCCATCGCGGCCATTCTGCTTGGCTTGCAAAGTCTAACGGGTCTGGGGGTGTAAATTGTACAGTCATCGCCATCTGCGTTGATTCCCTTGTCCTTTCACATTCGGAATCCAGGTCCTCGAGTGCGTCGTTTCTCTCGACGCACTCTCCGGTGTGCTGGTGCTAACGAGCTAGCACTCTACTCCGTATACTGCTCGCGGCCCTGCCGTCGTCTTTGTAGCAGCCAGTTCGGTTTAAACTGCATGAAACTTTTGTATTTGCCAGCTAACACTCTTACTGAAACTACCACGGAGACTTACAGTTCACCACTTCTGATACCATGTATAATAATAACACGGGAAACCAATGTGTTGCTTCGAGTCATATCTCTATTTACTGTGAGCCAGGAAGAGCATATTACACACACTGCATTTTGGGACCTAAGCATCCTGGGACTAGTAGTCCTACTACTACTACACATTGTATATGTAAATATTAATAAGGACTCTTTGAAGATTAGCCAACAGGCTAAAAGAGATCGAAATCAAATCAAGCCATATACTAATATATTATATACCTATTATCACATGGACAAAGTTTCACACTAATGTCCCATGATGGTAACTGTGCCAACCCAATTTTAAGAGGGATTATTTATATCTTTTTAAAATCACAATCAAGTTGACATGGTGAACTGTCATCTGCACACATTGCTGGGTTTATTTATTTATTTTATTTAAAATTTATTTTAGGAGTACAGAAAACTGTATTTTGGCTTCATTGTCATATATGCAGTACACATATGTCATTTAGAACTTTTCCTTCACAAATTTTATCAGTAGAAAACATGGACCTGCTTCATAACCACTTGAAGTCAACTTGATGCACGCCTGCTTTTTCATATTATTGTAATTCATGTAAGACATCAGGGGGGTGATGTAAAGCATTTACTCTGTTACTCAGTCATCACTGGAAACATTGATACCAACACATCAGGCCAAGGACCAAGCATCAAGTCAGATCAGAGGGCTCTAATTAGAAAAAAGGCTTTAGCAGGCAAGGTTGGCATCCTTGATGGATTAGTCTGAGAGCTGATGTATGGCTGCACGTGCAGAAGTTACTTGCGTAGCTTACTTAGAACACTTAACGCTTATTGAAAACCTCATTATATGTGTAATTGTAACAGAATAGATTGCCTTACATTTTATTGCATTGTAGCAGAGTGTTAAAACTCCACTCTTTTATTTAGCGTTTCTTCTCCACAGTAAAGACCATCCCTCACATCTACTTCAAAATAGGGCAACACTGACATGCCATCACTCATCAAATTAGGACAGAATGAGATCTCTCGTTTGTCAACATACTCTTAAGTACTGTAGGTTTGACTGTTGATTACTGTTATTCATTGGCTCCACAATTCACCAGCAGACATATTTAACAAACATCTCAGAAATATTTAATACATTTTGAAATACCCAAAAGCATAATTTTGTCTGGATTGAAGGTAGGATGGACTCCCAAATCTGGATCAAAATCTTCAAGATGAGAAATATTTGGATCTGCTTTGAAATACCCAATTTTTTGATCAGATCATAATTTATTCCAATATAATGAATGATAATTAAAAAATAAAATAATGCCACCTGAGAATCAATAAAGGTTTGTTTATGAACAAGTTCAATGTACACATACATACAAAAAAATGACATTGACTGTATGTTTCTGGCAATGCTGTGTCAATGTTTGTATTTCCTTTTGCAAATACCAAATTGTATGTCTTGGAAGGAATGTAATTTCCAAAAACATCAATAACAGACACTTTTGTGAAACTCCAGATAATAATCCCTTTTTTCTGTTGTTTGTTTTTATGTCCAGTGCCATCATTCAGAATTCTTGTTTTCTATGATATCTGTTCATGTCACCTAAGGTGCAGTAAAGGTTGGGACAAAATTAACAACATAAAGACCCATCGACAGACCCAATCTTTGTACTGTGAGTATTCTGTGTCTCTTTGCTGTGTTGTCCACAGTCAAATAAAATTCAAAGTGTTGATTTTAAAAGCACATTCGAACTTAAAAGCCCATAAATCAGGGCAATGAATCATTAACTTTAAGAGGGTAGCAGGCCCTGACCATTGAGGTCTGCTCTGCCTCTGTACAGTCTAAATTTGCTGCAGGCTGTAGTTGTGCTGGGCTCGATTTATAGTAAATCTCCTCTCAGCTGTAGCAGAAATTCTACACTTGAGAAGGTGGGTGTTTTGAAGATGCTCTGTTTCTATTATTCAACTGTCTTAAACTATCAGACATTCAGGATATATTGCTGATTGTCTGATGTTTGCCTGGTGATGCACAAGCAATATGAACTTCGACTGATAAAGGAAGATTCTGACAGAGCTGCTATGAAGAATAATACTATGTTTTCCAACAATCCACTGTCATCTTTAGGTCACGAGAGACATTTAAGTGATCCACTGTCCCGTACACCGTCACATGACCAGCCTGTCATGAATCACTACTCCCTGAAACAAGAAAAAGTTGGGAGAAGTTTCTGTGTGTTCAAGTATGAGTGTTTATGTGTGTGAATGTGGTCCTCGGAGAGCCTTTAGGTCAGGAACATAACCTGACAGTATTTAAATAATTTTGAACGGAAAATGTAAGTGGAGTGGTACTTTAGACTTGCACCTACTTGCAGATGTCTATGACCTGGAACTTGTGGGCACCCTTAACTATAGGCTACACAACAATTAGCAAAGATTTTTACTACAGCAAGATACTCATTGAAACTTTTTGTGGTGAGCTGGTGGCTAATTTGCATTGCAGCGATACTAGAAATCAGCAAACTTGTTTAGTTTAACTAAAGTTAGATGACAAGCTAGCATCTAACTTTAGTAACGATATCTAGCTAATGTTAGGCTAACGTTAACAGTAGCGTTAGCTAGTGCTAATCATTTTCCACCGGAGCTTTAGTGCTAGTTGTCTAACATTGCGTTCTCTCCTGCTGTGTTCAGTGACTCAATTCATCAAGCTGTAGCTAACGTTAGCAAAGCCTATGTCAACAGAGTTCCTGGGTAACTTAGATATACCAGAAAATATTAAAATGATTGAAACCATCACTCACCAAATTCAGTCAGGTAAAATCGCCGAGGCCAGGAGTGCTTTCAGCTTCTGATGGTGGTCTGCATCCCTATATGCATTAAGCCATTTGCATTAAGCCCTTACCACATTGTGCCTCATGTGCTGTATATGTTAGACCCAGTGACAGGCTAGCATGAAATGTCTTGCAAAATACTTAGTAAGGAGGCAATAATATTTTTGATTCATGGCTGAAGTTAAGTTTTTCCAGCTCTCCCCAGGTTGGCAAAAAATGCATCTCAAAATACATCAGATTGATGCTTTAAAATATGGAGTATTCAAAATTTTCGTACGGGGGAGCATGCCCCCGGACCCCCCTACAGGGATAATATCCTTCTCACCTTTTTCACCCCTGATCCGTTTTCATGCCTGCTTTACGCAGCAGCAAAAAAGTCATATGAATAGGGAAACATCTGTAAACAAGATGGTCCAACCTATCTGATGTTTCTGCCGTTTATGTACTGTGTTGCCCTGTGAATGTTTTTGATATGAAAAACAGCATCATCTCAGATGAACAACTAGTTTCGGTGAAACTCATGCTGTCTCTGCTTAAAACTCCTCTCTGCTGTCAGCTGTCATTCATCACTGTGTTGAACCTTATTGTTGATCTCAAAGCAGATGTCCCACTCCAATCATGATCCTCTGCTGGAGGAACTGGTTTCCTGCACCGATTGCTGCCAGAGGTCGCATTAATTTCCTCGAGTGGCCAGTGTAGAGGCACTCGCCTAGCGCACATGCTAATCCTCATTAAACAAGTCCATTTTCCTCCCGTCTCCAATCCAAGACCACGGCATCTCCACAGCCCCAGGCTTCCCTCTTGACCAGCTTAGTGAGTCAGTAGACCAAGCCATATACCACAATCTATCAGGGTCCAGCCCCCAGCCAGGCCAACACAGCCACTCTTGCGCTTCCTCCCCCTCGTCTAATCAGCCCTCTACAACCTAACCGGCAAGCACCTCAGTATACTCTGGCTTAGCCATCCTAGCCATACCTGGAAAAGGATACATTCCTCAAGTCATAATGTTACCTTTTACAGCTTGCTTAAAGGGGAGGGTGAGCTGGTAAGACATAAAAATAGATAAAGAATCCAAATCGTTTTTTTTTTTAAAATCAGGGATTTTCGTTTTTTGCAGAATGTGTAAGTTGAAATCATGAAGAAGCCACTCCAAGTTTCAAATAACAATATTGGTGGCCTTAAAACCATAAACTTTGTATTTGAATTTGGGTTGTTTTACAGGAAATGCCTGCTGATAGCTGGATCCTAGTTGGTGGTGCGGCGATACAACAGTAAATTTGCATACTGGCTTTCTTTGGCTATTCACGTGATTTTGTTCTTTTTTCGGCCAATCAGCTGCACGTTAAAAGGGAACCACATGGCTACTTATGCAGCCGCTCCTGCATGTAAAGTAACTGCTACTTCTGGAAGCTGCATGTGTTTTCATCATTGAATGAAGATGGACCAGGAAAAACGCATTGCAGAAGAGCTAAATCGTGGCGGTTACAGTGCAAATCTTTGGCAGTACATCTTCGAAAAGACAGGTGCCTCTGGTTATGCCCACGCTGATCTCACTTCTGATTCTGAACCCGAACTAGAAGATGAAACTGACGCAATCGACGAGAGCGACTGCATTACACTGGAGATCATCCCTAATCTACAGCTGACCTTAGCCGAAGATGAAGACGACTAAAGAATCCCTCGGCCTCGCAGCGGAGGAGCTGGAGCGTAAGATATCAGAAGCTATATCTACGGTAACATTTGAAGGGGATAAAGACAGCGAAATGGAGAAGATCTGTAACTTTGACTGCAAATGCTACGGAAGAAGAAAGGAGAATTCTCTCCTTGAGATACAGTCAGAAACTTTCTCCAGAGCTTATGTACAACATACAGATGGATTCTTTAGCTGCCGAAAGAGAGTGGCAGGACATGAGAATAATTGGACACCTCGAGGCGAACATACGTACAGTAGTTACTTCTGAGATGACTACATCCACCAAGAAGCCCCCAATGAAAAGAAAGCACCCCCGAACCACTTATTTCATCGGAGGCAATAAAGTCTGCAGGAATACTTTTCAGTTTCTTATGGGGTGAGTTTTCATTAACGTCCAAGTTATCTTCGTTATGTTAGTATTCATTCGAAGTCACATACAGGGATTACAAACTGTTTTTTCATCTTTTTTCATAGCTATACCTTACATTGTTATTAGCTAGCTCAGTACTGTCGTTTTAAAATGCAAATGATATGCACATTGAAACTAAGCTATAATGGGAAGTTTATATAGGGTAATGTGAGCATCTGATATTAATTTGAATAACACACCAACCTGATGATATGCTTGAGTAATGTATGAATCACACACCAGTGGGTGAATAACACACCTTTGGGTGCATGAATCACACACCCATGGGTGAATAAAAAGTATTGACTGTGATGCTAATGATTTAGCAACGAGCCTACCTGAGGGCAGTTTGGATGAATACATCCAGAGTCAGGTGACAAGGTGCCTGTACTTTAAAAGTGTAAAACATGCATTTTTTGTTAAAAAAAAATCATGAAAAGTAATAGAACATTTCCATTGATAGTCAAGACCTTCGACTGGCAGACGCATCTGAGTCCCTACTTCCGAAGGCTCCCACAGATCAAGAGTTATCAGCACTTCAGGTATTTATATTGAAACTTCCACATTGTGTACATATAAAAAATAATTTCATGGACATGATAGTGTTTTATGAGAAAACAGTGAGCCATGTTATAAATATCCTGTTACGTGCTTATATTCTGTCACAGCTTTGATGCCAAGAGACCAGGTGTGGTGCTTGCTAGAACTCACAGTGATGCAGAACCTGTCGAATTTCAGCTACTGTGCAATCCAGGGGTTCTGCCCCCTGTTGACAGTCTTCCTGTCCTGGCCCCACCTGGACTGAACATTGACAGGCAGACCTATCTTTTTGATAAAATCAGGCCTTTCTGTGCTGACGAGGCAAGAGACATCACATGTCCAGTGCCAAGGGTCACATCACATAAGAGTACGCAGAAGACGGTGTGGGTGTGATATCACCAAATATTGGACTCTCCTTCACACCCTCTCCACAATGTGCTGATCAGCCACAGGAGCTCATTCAGCAACAGACTGATCCATCCGCACTGCACCACAGAGTGACTTAAATGTATTTTATTTTATTTAATATTAGAAATAAGTATTTGCTCCTTCTAACTCTTAAGTATATTACCTTTCTTGTTTTTCATTTTTATTCAGGGGCTTTTTGTTTTGTTTGTTGTGATCAACTTTATTCAGGTGCTTTTTGTAACAAAAGCATTTCCATTTCAATAAAGTAAATTCTGATTCTGATCAGTCCACTAAAGTGCTTAAGGAAAATAACACTTCAAACTACTACAATAGTTTCTGCCCTGCAGGCTAACAGATACTAGATGTCACTGAGGGCTAGACCAGTAGGGGGTGGGGCTTATCTAAATGAGATGCAAATGAGCAGCATTGTGTTACCTGGCTCCCCAGGTAGGTGAGAATTCAGAATCGTTCAGGCTGGATTTCTCACTAAACTAGTTTGAGGAGTGCGTACATTCAAATGGCCACAACGTCTTCAAATATTTTCAGATTTCCATGTGTTTGACATCGTTGGAAAGCTTAGAAACTACACTTCCAGAATCTGTAAATAACTCAAAATGCCTCTCGGAAAACTTGTTCCTAGTTTTTCCATGGCTGGTCGCATTTGTCTGCAAAAAATGTTTACCGCAATTTCATCTGCTCTGCTTTCCCCGAAAGAAGGCAAGGACTAGATGCCATTTGGCTCTCACTGGCAACCTTAACCTGAAAAATGTTAGAAACATATTCTACCTATAAATAAAGCTTTTCCAGCAAGCTGAGCTTTACATCATATTCCAACATCCACCTAAACTGGTCCATACTGGACACCAAACAGTTGGTGATGATAGCTGGAAACAATGCCATGTGCAACAATTTCAATATGATCGTTTGCTCATACCACAACTGTATTTTCTCCACATAGGCAGCCACTGCAAGATGCCTACTCCAGGTAAGTCCGCCCCCACAGGAGTGCTTAACAATCATCCTCTAAACTGATAAATGTTAACTGCCTCGCAAACAAAGTGTATTTTCACCTAATTTCATGCTTGTCGATCATCCCCTCGCTGGCCTTTCTCAAAGATTTTGGGTCAGGGTCCTCTCTTCCCCCACTGCTACATACACATCAGACATTTTGAGGCCGCAGTGAAAGATCCCATTTTAGCTTTCAGTTATTAGAGAAAGAGGTCATTAAAAGGGTATTGTATCGGACCATTTAGTCTTCTCCTTCCAGGTATTTTCCACAACCCCAATAGGTGTTCGCACAAGGACAACTCAGGGAAGAAAGATTAATTTTCATCCACACCTTGCTCTAGCTTCTCAAGCATTCAAACCCTCATTTGGCGTGAGCCTTCTCATTGTCACTCGTCAGTGTTGATAATGCCATTAAACTAATAAAGCCAACATTTAAATTTGCTCTTAAATCGGTCACATCCACCCATCCCAGTGGAATCTCTTCAGCATTAAGTGAGATTGAAAATACAATTTTGTGGCGTGCCAGACTTTTCAAGTCAGGAGCAGCCCGTCCATATGCAACCAAGTTTTGCGGCGCTATGCTGGATTCCATTAAACAGTGTTAGGATCCCTCATTGCTTCACCTGCTGGATGATTACCTCCTCATAGATTCTTCTCATGACAGTGCAGGCTCATCCTGGCTAAATCAAAACACTGTTTTCAGGCTCTCAATGTCCCCCTGTCAGACAAAAAAAAAAAAACACAGGTCCCAACACTTGCCTGGAGTTTCTTGGCATCACACTGGACTCCGTTGAAATGAGAGCATCCCTTCCAGTCGATAATAAATCAATCAATAAATAAAATAACTGCGTGCATTAGTCTTTTTGCTTGCTGAAAACTGTTTTTCAGAGATGCCACTCCATCCATGGGGTTTGGGGAGTTCTTTCAAGGGCAGTGGTTGAAGTCGCCGGCCACCTTAATTCTCTCAATCTCAAATTGTCCTCAGCGCTATGCGAATTTATCCCTAGCCTTAGCTTGCCACATGTGGAGTCAGCGTTGGAAATGCCTGTGATAATTAGCCGTTGTCACCATCATCATTAGAAGACTCCGAGCATGTAGGACGTGTCTCCCTTTTGCTCCGCGAATTTATTATTATTAACACAGTTTATTTTCACTAGTTTGGCTGTTGCAATTTTTTGATTACTTGGTCAGTTTCGGTGTGTTTTGGCAATGGCAGCCGCACATGGAAACTCGGCTCGCACAGGCCGTTCCAAGGCTTCTCCCTCGACTGAGCCCGCATCTCTGCCGAAGGTGGTCACAGACCCCGAGTGTGCGCCCAATTTGGATCACCTCCAGGCTATGTTAGACCAGCTGAAGGGGGACATTTGCGGCGAAATAGACTCACAGCCTGGTGAGCTTCGAGCGGGCATTTCTTCGGTAAGGGAGGAGCTTAGGCACGCAATTGGACCGATGCAACAAAAACTTAGCTCCCATGATCAAGCTATCACTGAGTTGCAGCACGCGTGTTCTGACCACGGTGACCTGCTAACTTCACTGGATTCAACAGTTGCCACGCTGAAAGCCGAGGTTAAACTGCTGACCGATAAATGTGAAGAGCGAGGAGGAACAACATACGGCTACTAGGTGTGCCGGAGGATGTCGAAGGTGAGCGCCCTACCGTATTTATTGCCCAGCTGCTGATGGACTCCCTCGGCCTGGATGAGCTGCCCCTGCACATCGCACTATCCGACCCAAGCCCAGTGATGGTAATCCACCCCGACCCTTTGTGATTTGTGTGCACTTCTTTCACATGAGGAATGCCATTTTACGCCGAGCCGGCGAGGCTTCTCTCACTCTAATGTTAGGCGCCTTCTAAATGTGTTTCAACACGCAAACTGTAGTCAGGAGAGAATTTTATGTGTAGCTTTAGATGCAGCTAAAGCATTTGATAGAGTGGAATTTGAATCTGTTTGAGGTTCTTCAGAGGTTTGGACTCATGCCTGAATTTATTAAGTGGGTTAGGTTGCTCTATAGTGCCCCCATGGCAACAGTGCTGGTTAATGGCATCGCCTCTGAGGCCTTTCACCTTGGTCGAGGCACGAGGCAGGGTTGCCCCCTGTCCCCTCTGCTATTTGCTCTAGCTATTGAGCCGCTAGCTGAAGCAATAAGGTGTGCTGATAATATTTTTGGTGTCAGTCTCTGTGGAATGGTTCATAAACTTGCACTTTATGCAAACGATGTTATTCTCTTCCTGACGCAGCCTGAATCTTCTGTCCCAGCCCTCATCTCTACTATACAATCATTTGGCAAGTTCTCAGGTTACAAAATTAATTTTGACAAATCTGAAGCACTACCGTTGGGTAACTTTGGGGAGAAGAGGACAATGCCTGATTTTCCCTTTGAATGGTCTGACTCTGGCTTCACCTATTTAGGTGTCAAGATCTCTGCCAACCTAAACAACCTGTGTAAACTAAATCTTTTCCCCATCTTGTCTTCAATTAAAAGTGACCTGCTTCGGTGGTTTGACCTTCCCCTCTCCTGGATGGGTAGATTAAGTTTAATCAAAATGAATGTCCTCCCGAGAATCCTGTACCCACTGCAGATGCTCCCCTTGAAGATATTGATAAAGTGATTTTAAAATTTGTTTGGCATGGGAAGAAACCGCGTCTTAGCTTGAAGACATTACGCCTACTTAAGTAGAATGGCGGTCTTTCGTTGCCTGACTTTAAAATTTACAACTGGGCATGTCATATGTGTATAGTGTTTGGGTGGCTTAAACATTTTGTGGACCGTACACAGGAAGCCCAGATTGATGTCTGGCATTGCCCCTTGCTGTCTCCACTTAGCCTTGTTGTTAATGAGAAGTCTGTGCTTCCAGTCAATGTCAAGAACAGCCCCATTATGATGAATACAATCAGAACATGGGAGAGGATTGTTAAGCCCACTCAAAGTAGAGGTCCCTCACCAGCTCTTCACCCCATCACTCAGAATCAAGCTTTCCCCCCGGGACTTGATACTGATACGAATTTATTCCAGTGCTGGTTTGATCATGGTATTAAAATTGTTGGAGATTTGTTTGAGAGGGGTAAACTATTGTCTTTCAAACAAATAAGGACCAAATTTGGTGTTCCATCACAACATTTTTATGGCTACCTCCAGGTCAGACATTTTATTAACAGCTTAGGTCTCACTGGAGCCCAGCCGATAGCCTCAACTCTCGACTCATTTCTGTTACAATTTCAACATAAAAAGAAAATTATTTCCCATTTCCATAAGAAACTACAGTCCCTCAATTTATGTAATATTGACAAAATTAAAGGTCTGTGGCACAGGGACTTGGAAACTGAATTTGGAGAGGAAGCATGGCTGGATGCAATAGCATCAATAGGCAAGATCTTTCTATGCAACAGACTTACTGAGAGCCAGTATAGGATCCTTCATAGACTACAACGCACTCCCCAGTCTCTGAACTCTTTTTATCCTGAAATCTCACCCTTGTGTGGTAAATGCAAAAAGGAGGTTGGATCCTACATACATTGCATTTGGCGCTGTCCTTTGATATTTAGTTTCTGGGGAAAAATCTCACAGCAAATTAACTTAATTTTTGCTAAGAACATTCAAATAGCTCCTGGTTTGTTTCTACTGAATCTCTCAGAAGAGGGACTGTCATTGTCTGGCTTCCAGCAAAAACTTCTGTATAAGTTACTTCTGCTCGCTAGGAGATATATTTTATTTCAGTGGATCAAGCCCAGACCCCATCTGTTAATCAGTGGTATGGAGAGATATTTAAGGTTCTGTCAGTGGAGCATCTGAGTTCAGTTCTGAAGGGTAACGTAAGTTATTTTGATAAGTTGTGGGCTCCCTTTCTGAACCGCCTGCCGAGTGAAGTTGCAGACTTAATAAGTAGAGGCCGCTGCGATATTGTTTGGCGCCCCCCTTGCGCTCCTGTATCTTCCCAATGATCTTTCTTAGGTGCTGATCTTGTCTCATTGATATGGCTGTACAGTCCCTGTTCCATGTATATTATCTAAAAGGTAAACTTTTTTTCATCTCTTCATGTAAGGTCCATCATAGTATTTTTATTCATCATGTATTTGGTTTTATTTCTCAAGTGTCTTGCTTTGTACTTTGCTTATTGTTATTGTTATTATTATTAACATTAGTTATTTTATTTTACTTAATTTCATTTATTTATTTGTTTTTTTATTTTATATATTTATTTTTTCTATCTACCTTTCTATGCCTCTCTTTGTATATGCCATTTGTTTTATGCTTTTATCTTAGCTGTCATGTATGTTCTCTGTTCTGTGTCTGATTTGAAAATTAATAAAATATATTTAAAAAAAAAAAAACATAGCAAGGTTCTTCACCACTCTCAACAATTAGGTGCCCATATTGTTTTCCTTTAAGAGATTCATTTAAGATCTTCCAGCCATATCAGATTAAAGGGGAGGTGGCTCAGTCAAGTATTACATTCTAGCTTTAATGGTAAATCTAGGGGTGTTGCAATTTTAATTCCCAAATCAGTTCCTTTTGTGTGCTCTAATGTTATAGTTGACCCCAATGGAAGGTTTGTGTTTGTAACTGGGCAGCTATATAGTAATTCTGTGATTCTGGCCAATGTGTATGGTCCAAACTGGGATGACAAAAAATTTTTCCAATAAGTGTTCGCCAAGTTACCTGACCTGTCCTCAAATCTACTGATTATGGGGGGTGACTTCAACTGTTGGCTTAATCCTGTATTAGATCATTCTTCTACTCTTCTACTTCTACTCCTCTACTGCCCTCAGAGTCTTATAAGACCATTCTATCCATTATGGGTGAGTTCTGAGATCCATGGCACTTTCTTAATCCATCTGGTAAAATGAATTCTTTTTTCTCTCATGTGCATCATTCCTTTTCTCGTATTGATTATTTTCTCCTGGACAACTGATTTCTCTATTCTGTTCAGTCTTGCTCTTATGATACTATTCTAATATCAGATCATGCTCTGACCACACTGGAGTTATTCATACAGGAGCACAAACGTACATGCCCCCCTTGGCGTCTCAATACACGCTTGCTATCTAATGAGGACTTTCTTAAGTTTGTTTCTAATCAAATAGATTTTTTTCTTATTACCAACAGAACTCCAGTTGATCTCAGCCTCCCTTCTTTGGGAGACTTTGAAAGCATACATTAGAGGTGAAATCATTTCATACAGCAGCTATGAGAACAAACAAAGGGCAAAAAAAGAAAGTGAAGTGAGGTTACGAATCTCCCAGTTCGATAATATCTATGCTTCCTCTCCATCCCCTAACATATATAAAGATTGTCTCTCTCTCAAGGCTGAGTTTGATGTTCTTTCTACTAAAGAGGTTGAGGAGCTCTTATTTAAGGCTAAATATTGTCATTATGAATCGGTGGATCAGACAACCAAACTTTTGGCCCATCAGCTTCGACAGGCTTCCTCCTCTCAGCAGATTCCACAAATTCATACTCCTTCTGGTGTCACAACCAATCCTAAAAAAAAATAATGAACAGGTTAAACAGTTCAACTCCTCTCTATATGATTCTGAGGTTGAGTCTGATCTGTCAGTCCTGGATAGTTTTTTTGACTCACTGGAGTTGGTTAGGGTAGACGCTTATACTGCTGAGCAGTTAGAGGGCCCAGTCACCATAGATGATCTTAAAGGAAAATGCCACCGTTTTTCCATGCTGAACTATGTTCTTCCCTGATGTTAGACGAGTTGACACAAACCTTTCTCGCCTTCGTGCGTGCGCTCAATCACTCTAGCGTGCAACGCTACTTTGCTAGCATTTAGCTTGGCCCAGTACATTCCTTCGGTTCCATACGGGGGTGAAGTTAGAAGCGACCAAGCACTTCCACGTTTTTTGCTATTTAAGTACGGTTATGTGAGTAGTTACACGACCCAAGTATGGTTACACCAAATGAAACATGCCAATTTTCTAAGCAGATAAAAAGGATAACTATAATGTATGGCGGAATAACACCGAGGAGCACTTCGAATAATATAGAGAGAATAATAGCACTTGAAGCTGAGGGGGCACATCATGTCTTCATTTGTGTTGATGAGGCCGGCTTCAATCACTGTAAAGTGAGGAGACGTGGAAGGAACCTCATTGGGTACAGGGCCACAATCACAGTTCCAGGACAGAGGGGCGCCAACATAACCATGTGTGCTGCCATTTCCAATGACGGTGTCCTATGCCATATCTCCACTATTGGCCCATACAACACCGAGCGCCTCATAACATTCCTGAATGCACTTCATGACAGACTGATCCCAGCTGAGGAGAGAGGGCTGTTGAGGCCTGGCATGCCACTCTTCGTCATTATCTGGGACAATGTGGCGTTCCACCACTCTCGGCTTGTCAGTGAGTGGTTTGCAGTACACCCTTGAATGATGATGCAGTTCCTTCCAGTATATTCCCCATTTTTGAATCCCATAGAGGAGTTCTTCAGTGCATGGATGTGGAAGGTTTATGATCACCATCCCTATGAGCATATGCCCTTGCTGAATGCAATGACTGCTGCTGCTCAAGAAATAGGTGCAGAGGAATGTCAAGGCTGTATAAGGCATGCGAGAAGATTTTTCCCTCAGTGCATTGCAAGAGAGGATATTGAATGTGATGTGGATGAGGCCATGTGGCCCCATCGTCAAGACAGAAGAGACTGAGCATCAATATTGGCTATTTTTTATACTCTACAGTAATAGATTTTTATACTTTACTCTAATAGATTTTATTTTTACTTTCTTAATTTCTTGTACTATAATATTTGGTTTACATGTATTTTGTGTAATATTTACAATATTTCAGTTTTCAGCCACACTTTGAAAAAAAAAAATCAATGGAATCAATAAAATTTGCATCAAAGCATTTCTGATTCTGGATCCAGTTCTTTGCAAGAAGGCAAATTTGACAACAAATGGCACTGGCATGAAAGCTACGTACAGTAATAGGCTACAATGACAAACAATGGTGCACTAATTCACACTGAGTGCTGTATTTTGTATTTTGTTGTCCACTGTGTAATGATTGATTGGAAGAGTTCATACACTTTGCAAGTTGTGTTGTTTGAAGGAAAAACTAGCTTTTGTTGCATATTTTAAATGTTTTGGCATGGTGAGAGCCTTTTGCAAACAAAATGTGTCATTTTGACCATGAGTGCCACTGTTTCGGCCTGTGTGTTAACTGTTTTGAAAATGTGGAGTTTGAGTTGACTGCTGCATCAAAGCAATCAAGAAAAACTGTAACCGACCAGAATCTGCCTCAGTATCAGCAAATCATGTTTCTGCTGTCAAACATAAAACTGCTGTCCTCTTCTGCTGTCAGCTGTCATTTCAGGCAATTGTGCAACCCTCTTCCACTCCATTCTCCTACAGCTCCTCATCCAGTGGCTAGGTTCTACTCACCAGAATCAGCTCCCCCTGTCATCAGATCTCCAGGATCCTTCTTCGTCCATCACCTGTCTAGACTCCATCAGGGGGTATCCTATTCTATGCACAGCTTCATCACCTTACCAAAAATATTCTTCATCACGATGGAGTCTAACCACCAAAGACTTTCTCATTCACTTTGTACACATGGCATTAAATCATCTGGTTCACTCAATGAAAATGACAAGTCTCTCCTGATTTAACCACTTTCATTGTGGACAGACTCAGTTCATTCATGATGTCATCCATAACAACAGAGTCAACCCCTGCCTCTGTTCTTTAGGCTGGCTTCTCTGACTTAATTCCTAACTTTGGGATAGTAGGTGTGTTTCTAGCACATTACAATATGTTGTTGAATTATGAAGCCCCATGTCATCATTGCAAACTACCTCATGAAATTCCACAAACTTGAACCACCTAAAGTCTGTAGAAGCTGATTTAGATGTAGAAGTAGATAATGCAGAGCAGCCTGAATGGATAGTTTGCACTGATACCATATGAATGTAGCTGAGAATGGAAAACTGGGAAAAAGCTGCATGGAATTTTTATGGTGAAAACTTTCAGCCAAATGGACATGTCATATTCCATGCACCACTTAACACTAACTAGCTTATTAATGACCCTGTCAATTGCACATCAAGGGCGACACCCACAGAAGAGCAGAGCAGTATTCCATATTCGGAAACTTTCCCTTCTCCTGAGTATTTGAACCAGAAAATAATGATGAAAACATTACAGGCACAGCAGGAAGGATGCCCTTTTTTTGTTTATTTTTCTTCTTCTGTTTTCTATTATTACTTGTAATTTTCTATTGTGATCTGAATTTCCAATTTTGAATTTACCATGGCATTAATGTAGTAATGATTTATGTTATCACTCATTCTTTCTCCTTAACACCTGTGAGAAGGTGAGCACCCCCCCCCTTCTCACCGTCTCCTCGGGGGAACGCCATTGTGTGGCGTGGCCCACGAGGGAGCGAAGAGAGATCGGGTGTGGCGTGAGCCGTGCACCGGCGTCGGGAACACGGTGCGCCGCGGCTCGTGCTCACAGCACCCACAACTCACCTGTGACAGTTTTCACTCCTCTCCATCATCCGGGCGTGTAGTGAGGTACCCACTACTCGTCCCGTTCTTCATCTGTTCACTGGTAAAGACTCTGGTCCTGCATACATTCACATACACGCACCTGTATTCACCTCCACTCCTGGGGAAGTAGCCTGGTGCGAGGCTATGCTATGCTCCTGCCATTTTGTTTGCCTGGCTGTGTCCTCAGACTATGTATGTATTTTTTTGTTGGGTTTATTTTTTGTAAAATAAAAAGCCTAATCTTTTGGCACCTGACGCTTCGCTGGCTCTGTTTTCCACCTCCATCACCTGAGTCTGGCTTGCCCTGATCCCTGTTAGGTGGGGAGGCCACTCTGGTCCCTCACAACACCTCAATCACACACTCTTTACCCACCGCTAGTATCCACGTATTATCATACTCTTTTGTAGTATGACACATCACAGAATGACCTCCTGTGCTCCTATTTAGCTCCTAATTAGTAGCTTGGCTGTATTCCACCTTTTCAACCCTGCAGCTGAATGACATTCTCATTAAGTAAATGCAGGGTTTGCTAGCTTTTTCACTGGTGATCATAAACTTATTTTGAAATGTCTTTTAAATGCCAAAATACTCATGAGTTGTTTTGTCTGTAAGACACCTATCAAAAACTGCATTGATCTAATCTACAATATTTCAGGCTCTGCCACATCAAGTTTTCATCTGAGAAAAAAGGTCATCAAGGTGAACAATACAAGACCTTCTGTATTTGACTCACTGATGTGGGCAACATTAGCATAGTAATAGAAACTCCTATTGACAACACACAGTAGTCAAATCATATCAAATATCTACCCCAAAGTCATGAATGGCAATTTTCCTCAGGTGTTTTACCATCTGTACAGGGTATGGCACTCTCGCTCCTTAGCCCCAGATGCCACAAGGCATGTCTGTGTTGCATTCTGGCTACATCAGGGTCACCACAGTTGGTCCTGGCTATTCTAGACTAGCTTGCTGTTCCACTAGGCACGGCACAGCTTGTTTCAGCAACGTCCCAGAAGTGGCTCTCCACTCTGCACCGGGAAGAATAAACGGCAAGTGTATTTTTGACAGAAGCGGACAGAAGTTGCAAAAAAGAAAAAAGAACCTGCACAGAGCAGATCGAGCCAGGCAGGAAGTCAGACACAAGCATGGCAGAGAGAATCAGGTACATTTTCAAATAAAGCACTCTGTTAGGATCTACAGCACACCATAGTATAAATATTCACATTCAACACAGAGATACTGTGCTGAAGACGCTTTTGGACTGTAGGTCTGGCGGGACGCCATCTTACAGTTTTTTACAATTGTTTACACACTAAAATTAAAATTTCCACACAATTTGCAAAATTCTACTGCAAGGAGCAAAACATCTCCACAGATTTGCACAACATTACACACAATGTCTGCTTCACCCTTTTTGCAAAACATTACACACAGTGATTTGTAAAACTCTACACACATTTTCACACCTTAGACACAGATAAGGATTGTGAGGTTACTTCCTTGTCATTACAAAGCCCCGGATTGTCAATGACCACACTCATGAACAAACTGGATAAACACATCCACCAGGTGTGGAAGCACGCATGTGCTAATTTTAAAACGCAGCGCTCAGGTATTCTTGTTGCTTTTACAGTAGTTTTTCTTCAGAGTCAAAGTGTATGTACTTCATGCAGTAATTTTTATTTGTCTACAGATTTTATTTGTTTCATTGATTTCATTGTTGGTTGATTACTGTAACTGATTATGGTAAGAAATACTGTAAGTATCGAAAGAAATACTTGAAATATTCAGTCTGCAGCATCAGTGTTGTGCAGTGCTTGGTAAGTTTATAGTAGGCCTATTTGTGTACATTCTCCCTATATCTCAAACTAATCATAAAGAATGTTGTGGGTTTGTCACTATTTTTTTTTTACATCTAAATTATCCCTTACATAACAATGTCTGGCCAAAAATCTAGCGCATGCTATTTCCTAAAATGAGTTTTTTTTACAAATGTGTTTTGTATTTATCACAGCAGTGTGAAACTGGCTACAATAGTGTCTGATCATTGAGGACTGTGTTGGTTAAATGAAAACTAATAGCATTTTAACAAATATGTGTATATGTTTTGACTGAAGTGTGTCATTTTGCAAACAATTTAGGAATTGTGCAAATTGAGTGTGGTGTTTGGATAATTGTGATTATATTTTGAAAAAAAGAACCCAGTTTTCAAAATTGCGTGTAAACAATTGAAAAAAACTGTAAGCAAACATCAAGGAAAAATTATGAAATAACAAAATCAGAGAAGTCAACAATGTCAGACGTGCCTGTGTGCCATCTTCCTGCCTGGTTCAACCTGCTGCCCTTCTGAAACAGTTCCAGTTATGAAGATATGTAGAGGACAGAGAAAAACATCAAGGAGGATACATTTACTGTTAGCTTGGATCTGCACAGGGGACTTTTACCAATGAGAATTTACAATCAATGTTTTGGACAAAACTGAAAGTGAATCTCAAGTGTTCCTCCTTCTTTGTGAGACACTCACAGCAGAGCGTACCAATCAGGAGTTCTTTTTCATGATTGACTCGCTTCATGAGGACTGCTGTGATGAGCCACCCATTGGCAGACTATGTTTCATCTCAAGCCACCCTCATTTCTGGTCTCCCTGTTTCATCATATTCTTTCTCCCAGAACAATAGCTACAAAATTCTGATGAACTCCAGCTTGTTTGCTTAAGCATACAGTAGATTGTAATTTTCTTCTTTTGAACTATCTGATAAAGATGTGAAACTCACACACATCAATTAACTTTACACACACTTCATATGCATAATGTGTGGGTACGAATGAATGAACATAAAGTATAAAGATTATTTGAATGTATGAAAGTGATCTCAATAGTGTGTATGATGAGATTTCAGTGAAGTCTGTTGTTACAAAGGCTTTGTTTGGCAAATGTCAATTTGCCCCTTTAATATGCACCCATCTGTTCTTATGACAAGGCAGAATTTCTTTAAGAAAACTGTGGTGTATGTAAAGGCCAAAACCCCAAAAAAGTAAAAAATCAACATAACATATGACAGACATTCAACTTCAGCATTTTAACTAATTCATACATTGTAAGTACCATTTAATTATCTCATGAAGCTATTAACACTTAAAAAATGAAAAATGTATAAACGTAGTATTATAATTCACATATCGAATCCTGTGTGTGCTAAAGGAAAACAATGTGTGTATGTGTGTGAGTGTGTGTGTGAGTAGTGTAGTAGTAGAAGAGGTATTCAGTCCAGTTCCACTACAGTGATCTTGAAAGACCCAGACAGCGTCACAGTGATTCAGGCTCAGCAGCCACCTACCGGGCCACAGCAGCAATTTATAGCTTTTTAGCTAAGACACAGGACAAAAGAGAATGTTAGGCATGTGCATGTGTGTGTATGTGTGAGAGAGCATATAAAAGACATACTGTTATTCCCTGACCTTGCAGCACTCTGTTTGCTGCATATTTTATTCCATGCTATATTTAGGTTGTGGGCACGATTCAGCACATATCCCATACCGTGTTCCTACAACAACACATTCAAACAAGACCAGCAACTTGCAACAAAAATAGATAAAAATAAAATATCAAACATGAAGGGCTGCCACATGTTTGGCATGTCATACAACAGGTACTAGAGAACACAATACCTCATGGTTGAACAAATACCTGCTTTAAAGGAAAAGTTCGCCCAAAAATTAAAACTCAACCCTGAGATCCCAAATTGACTTGTTATAGTACAAATATATTGTAAGATGTTATTTACACCAAGCAAGAATTTTGCTTAAGATGCTAAGCTAAAACCAGTTCCTCTGAGATAGACTCAAAATTACTGCATATTGTACCTAATATCTATTTTGCTTATCTCGAAAGCTTGCGAAAGACGCTTTTTTACTTCTCATTTACTTCTTTACATCTGTGAGAACTCATCTTTCAGTAGCTGTACAGCATTTTCATTATCCAATATTTTGAGCCTGTGTGAGAAACATAGCTATGTAGCGTGTTGGACTGATGGATGGAAACGGACTGGAAAGTCCTGAAGAGGCCAAAGAGTATACCGAGGCTCAATCACATTTCCATTTCTAATTCCCATCCATCATCAGTTGTGGTTGGAGTTTATGTAAACAGACGCTACTGTCTTCAGCTGTGATTTCTCTTGCATTACCATGGCAATCCAGGTATTGTCACAATGAAAAGCATGGACTGAAACTGAAACTCTGCTGTCTGAGATTCCTCTGTCCTGATAGCAACAGGACAAAACACTTATCAATCACAGGTTAGAGGGCGATTTAGTGTAAAGAAGATAAGTCATGCTAATATTCCCCCTCTGTCTGAGATGCTGTGTTCCTGGTCCTGTCCCTTTCAAGCAAACCTGCCTGAAAGCCCAGTCTTCCTTTGATTGGTCAGCTCACAAACACCTGACCAAACATGGCTTACAACAACTAAACTAAATCTAAATCTAAATGTTAAGTCTAAATGTTAAATTTAAATCGAAATGTTAAACGTTAAATCTAAATGTTAAATATAGATGTTAAATATAAATATAAATATCAAATATAAATGTAAAATGTAAATATGAATGTTAAATTTAAATATAAATGCTAAATGTTAAATCTAAATATAAATGTTAAATCTAAATGCTAAATGTTAAATCTAAATGTCACGGGTGAAACTAAATATTTAGCTAACATGCAAATTTGGACTGCCTGTCATTTTACTATATTTAAGTATTTTATGTGCAATATATCGAATACTGGCTTGGCAACTAATGCACTTTTGTGTTTTCTTTTAAGGACCAGGCCAGCCACTGTTTTCTATTGTTAGTTTGTCTTTTTGTTTATTGATTTCTAGGCTGAGGCGTTTAGATATTTTAAGCCCATAGTGTATGTATGCTGTATGGTTATGAGAGCTAATATTTGTTCTCTATTTGGCAGTTCCACTTTGTGAAAGGCCGGGTCTGCATCAGCACAGCGCTCCTCCTGTGGTGGGCCCGCACGGGTGACACTCTGTCTGTAGTGGTGTGTAGGTTTGTAGTGACACTGCATGCAATTATTGTGATAAACTTATATTTTAGTGTGCTATTTAATGCGTAGTGTGTGGTGGTAGCTTTGTCTCCTTCTCCTGTCTCCCGCAACTTTATGGTCGCTGTGTGGAGCTGACCCGCCCTTACTATGATGAGAACTGTGGCATTTTAACTTCAACTCTCATAATTGTTCATTGCCTCATGCCTATATTTGATGAAGATTATATTTCTTGTATTTAATAAAGCCAACTTAACTTTTGCACTCTTACGCCTCGGGTAAATTGTTCCTGTTTGGGGAAGTTAAAGGGTTACAACTTGTACTAGAGGTTAAGAGTTTATGGGTTCCTCCTGCCCCTTACCAAGAGGTGGCGTCAGGTATTGGTAAAGGTAAATCGTAGTACCAGGTACTACACAATGTTTCCAGCTAAGTCGCTGGACATGGTGGCAGGCAACATGAGAGCACAGTGAGGAGACGTGACTTAGTGCAGCGCAATCACTCATCTGACTACCCGAAGAAGATCGCGGATAGCACTTGTTCATGTCAGTGAGCTTTTATGTTGGTACTTTAGGTGACAGGCAATGTGAATTTGCATATTAGCTAAATATGTGGTTTCACCCGTGACATTTAAATTCAACATTTAGCATTTAGATCTAACATTTAGGTTTAGATTTAACATTTAGATTTAACATTTAGCATTCATATGTAAATTTAACATTTAGATTTAGATTTAAGATTTATCTTTAGATTTAAGATTTAGATTTAAATTTAACATTTAGATTTATTTTTTCTATTTAGATTCAACATTGACATTATAGCTTTACAGGAGAAGTAAATATCACAAAGTTCACAAATATTGCTGTAAATCTGGTAAAAAGTAACATTTTGAAATTCACATGTTTTTTAAACATGGTTTGTTGCTAAATGTGGCGAAAAGTTGCTGTTTATTTAAGCATGCACTAACCCTAACCCTAACCCAACTTTACAATCGGTGCCCCATAGACGGAATATTGGCGTAATATTCCCTCCTTCAAAAGTCGGTGTGAATAGAGCTCATAGCACTGTGAGTGGGTGAGTGGGAGGAGGTGCGCATATGGGCGTACTGGCTGCAGTGGTGTGTGCATTTTAACTTGCTGTTTGAGAAAAGAGAGTGCAAGAAAGCTGGTACAGATGTTAATATGCAGAAGATGAGTATTGAAACTGTTTCAGAAATTCAGAATCTATATGTATTGAAAATGTGCAGTCTATTTTTCCCAAGCAACCAAAGAAATTAGACATTTTCAGCACTTGAAGCAAAAAAATTATCATTTTGGCAACGCTGGTGATTCAACTGATTAGTTCCCTGAAAGCACAGAGCATGTTAGGAAACCATTCTATTTCTAATTTGCAAGATATGAAACAAAAATTGATGTTGACACAAACAGACATTTTTTAAAGTTCTGGACAGGAGACAGATTTATTTTATTTTTGTTACATATAGTAACAAGTATGTTGCAATGCATTACCAACAATTATTAATAAACAAGATATGGATACCTAACAGGTGGAGTTACTTTTTACGTATTTATCTATCTTTTTTACATTGTACCTTTTCCAATGTTCGCATAAGCACCAGTTCATGACAGAAAAATGTGAACCTATCCTTCAACATGCCACTGAATAACAATGTTAGTCCACATGCATCAGGCCTATTGATGAAACTTGCGTGTGCTCACTCTATCTTTAAATGTAGGAATTACATTTTGATGCATTACACTAATAACATACTTTCTCATTAATATTTAATAATGATAATAAAGTCACTGATCAGGAGAGAGAGCAGAACATGTAGAGAGAAGGACAGGGGGAGAGGGGGAGACAGCAGGAGAGACAGAGGAGTGGAAACCGGTGTAAATCCCAGAACCCAGAAGTCATCAATCTTCCACTGAGGTGGAACAAGGCGAGCTGGCCCACTTGGAGCCACACAGAAACTCTCCACGCTGTCGATGTATTACACTCATTCATTTCCATCTGCACCAGCACTCCCTTCACCAAACCAAGGGCAATCTGACAGGTAATATACATAGAATTATTTTATTTATGTATTTACGTGGTCTACTCATGTATAGTGTTGCAGTCTTGATTTACAATGGATTGTCTGAATTGAATGCATCCTGCTTTATTTAATATATATTAGACGGCTGCTGAAGTTGAACCACTTGCAGCAGTAATACACCAAAACAGTAAAATTAAAGGAATTAAAACCAACAGCTCTCAATACAAAATTAGCCTATATGCAGATGATTTATTATTATACTTACAAACCCCACCCACTTCACTCAAAGAAACCTTCAATGTCATCAACAGTTTCTCAAAAGTCTCTCACTACACAATTGAGTGGAACAAATCAACTGTACTACCCCCAGGCTGCCAGAGCTTTTCAACCTTAATTACGCCCCACTCCTTAAAAAAATAGAAGACGATTACAAAAGATCGAACAAACTCACACTCATAGGCCGAATTGCAGCAGTCAAAATGGAAACCCTCCCATAGATCAACTATCTATTCTCAATGATACCAACCACCCCGACAGACAAGTGGTTAAAAAAACTAGACTCTCTCACCACCCATTTTTACCGGAAAGATAAAAAACCACGAATATCACTCTTAACACTTCAAAACAGAAAACATCTCGGCGAAGTTGAAGCACCAAATTTCATGCACTATTTTCTGGCTAATCAATTACAATACTTATATAAACTCACTCAACAACAGATACATACTGACCCATGGCTTGATTTAGAAAGGAAACTATGCACCCCCATTTCAATTGCAGACCTCCCCTTCCTACCACAGTCAATCAAAAAAATTGACTTCTATCATAACATCACAATATCCACAACTCTGACAGCCTGGTGGAAAGCCAACAAAATCACCAAAGCAACCCCAGCACCATGTAGGCTCACCCTCATCTAGCACAACCCTGACTTCCGACTGCACAATGCACCTATTCACTTCCCCAAATGGCAGCAAAGGGGCATCACCCACCTTCATCACGTCTTCGAAAACCACAAATTTATGTCATTTACCTCAATTATCCAGAAATTCGGGATCGGGAGAGACCAATTTCTTCATTACCAACAGTTGAAATCTTTAATCAAATCAAAAATGAAATTAACTAAACACTTTCCAACTTTCTAAAACCAGTGAATGGCTATTGGACATTGCTAACCACCCTAAAAACATATATCAAAGCTTTACAAACTCATATCTTCATCTAACCCCACAATAACACTTCCCAAAGCCAAATGGGAATGTGATCTGGCATTATCTCCCGACCTGGATTTCTGGAGACAGAAGTTCACAGAACTCACATCACTCAGAGTAAAATGTTTATAATGGGACTAACTGACACAGACACTTGCTCACAATGCACTCTAGGGAGCATTGACACCTATTTTCATGCAACCTGGCTCAGCCAACCTGTTCATTCTCTCTGGACCACAGTAACCGAGAGGCTATCCACAGTCCTGGACTGCAGAGTCCCACTGTCTCCCACACTCTGCCTTTTAGGAGACACTTCATATACTCCCAAAAAAATCTTGCCATTTCATCCATTGGACCATCCTAATCTCAGAATTCATATCAACAGAAGAAACTGCAGCACACAAAAAGAACAATATATCAGCCTTTAAAGATATCTGGGGTCATCTCATAACTTTTTTACAAATTAAACAGTAAATAAAATCCACGTACATTCCCATCACCCTATCTTCTCCCCACCCTACCACTTTTCTCCATTTCTGCCTCTACCTCCCGTTCCTCCCAAACAACTCCTTTTATTTACACACTGAAATACAGACACATGAACACTCACAACCATAGTACTACACTTTCTCTCACGTACACACACCCACACAATCCACATCACAACTCTAAATGCAGGTCTATTGCAAAGCTTCCAAAATTCAAACCATTCCCACTCTAGCCCAACAGCTGTCTAAGACTGTGATTTCAATCGTTCTAAATGTCTTGAATATTCATCTGTCTGTCGTAATCTCACTCTACATTTCTCTGTCTTCGTTATGTAATTTTTGTTCTTGTCCTTGTCTGTCTGTCTGTCTGTCTGTCTGTCTGTCTGTCCCAGTTTGTTACAGTTTTTCTTGATTGCTTTGACCTGCTTAAAGAAACTGGGATCCACTCGGTTTTCATCATCACTGTCTCAGCAGAGCACACGACACCTCTTGCAAATGTGTTAGCCCTTTTCCATTGATTGACACATTTTCCCCACCCTTATGCAGAACAGTTAACACGGATGTCATTCAAGCAGTCCAAACTCCATTGTTTTAGCTATGGTAACCAAAAAGAAACCATCTGTTCCTGACTATTAGAAACTACCTACATCAGTATGAAATCACTGGAGCACCTGTTTGACACTCCTTCACACCAGTCTTCAATGACCAATCAGTCTGCAGGCCTTAAAAGGTGCAGCGTCTGTGTTGTTCTTTGCCAACATGGATGGAAGAGGTCTAAGGCAGATGAGAGTGAGAGTAGATCAGGGCATGTTTAGGAACATCAACAATGTGAGCGTGACCACCATTGCCTGCATCCTAAGAAGGAACCATATGGCCATGAAGCAGCTCTGTACAGTTCCAGTTCAAAGAAACTCTGACGTTGTGAAAGAGGCCAGATGCCAATATATGGAGGTAAGGAAACATTACTACAGTATACTGTAATACCTTGTCATATCATGCAGTTAGAGTCAACTGGAGTCACGTTTCATTGTCATTTTGCCTTCTTTTACTTAGAGAATAATGGTGCTTGAAGCTGAGGGGGCACATCATGTCTTCATTTGTGTTGATGAGGCCGGCTTCAATCACTGTAAAATGAGACGTAGAAGGAACCTCATTGGGTACAGGGCCACAATCACAATTCCAGGACAGAAGGGCGCCAACATAACCATGTGTGCTGCCATTTCCAATGACGGTGTCCTATGCCATATCCCCACTATTGGCCCATACAACACCGAGCGCCTCATAACATTCCTGAATGCATTTCATGACAGGCTGATCCCAGCTGAGGAGAGAGGGCAGTTGAGGCCTGGCATGCCACTCTTCGTCATTATTTGGGACAATGTGGCGTTCCACCACTCTCGCCTTGTCAGTGAGTGGTTTGCAGTACACCCTTGAATGATGATGCAGTTCCTTCCAGCATATTCCCCATTTTTGAATCCCATAGAGGAGTTCTTCAGTGCATGGATGTGGAAGGTTTATGATCACCATCCCTATGAGCATATGCCCTTGCTGAATGCAATGACTGCTGCTGCTCAAGAAATAGGTGCAGAGGAATGTCAAGGTTGTATAAGGCATGCGAGAAGATTTTTCCCTCAGTGCATTGCAAGAGAGGATATTGAATGTGATGTGGATGAGGCCATGTGGCCCCATCGTCAAGACAGAAGAGAATGAGCATCAATATTGGCTATTTTTTATACTCTACAGTAATAGATTTTTATACTTTACTCTAATAGATTTTATTTTTACTTTCTTAATTTCTTATACTATACTATTTAGTTTACATGTATTTTGTGTAATATTTACAATATTTCAGTTTTCAGCCACAGTTTGAAAAAAAGAATCAATGGAATCAATAAAATTTGCATCAAAGCATTTCTGATTCTGGATCCAGTTCTTTGCAAGAAGGCAAATTTGACAACAAATGGCACTGGCATGAAAGCTGCGTACAGTAATAGGCTACAATGACAAGCAATGGTGCACTAATTCACACTGAGTGATGTATTTTGTATTGTGTTGTCCACTGTGTAATGGTTGATTGGAAGAGCTCACACACTTTGCAAGTTGGGTTGTTTGAAGGAAAAACTAGCTTTTGTTGCATATTTTAAATGTTTTGGCATGGTGAGAGCCTTTTGCAAACAAAATGTGTAATTTTGACCATGAGTGCCATTGTTTCGGCCTGTGTGTTAACTGTTTTGAAAATGTGGAGTTTGAGTTGACTGCTGCATCAAAGCAATCAAGAAAAACTGTATCAGCAAATCATGTTTCTGCTGTCAAACATAAAACTGCTGTCCTCTTCTGCTGTCAGCTGTCATTTCAGGCAATTGTGCAACCCTCTTCCACCCCATTCTCCTACAGCTCCTCATCCAGTGGCTAGGTTCTATTCACCAGAATCAGCTCCCCCTGTCATCAGATCTCCAGGATCCTTCTTCATCCATCACCTGTCTAGACTCCATCAGGGGGTTTCCTATTTTATGCACAGCTTCATCACCTTCCCAAAAATATTCTTCATCATGATGGAGTCTAACCACCAAAGACTTTCTCATTCACTTTGTACACATGGCATTAAATCATCTGGTTCACTCAATGAAATTACAAGTCTCTCCTGATTTAACTACTTTCATTGTGGACAGACTCAGTTCATTCATGATGTCATCCATAACAACAGAGTCAACCCCTGCCTCTGTTCTTTAGGCTGGCTTCTCTGACTTAATTCCTAACTTCGGGATAGTAGGTGTGTTTCTAGCACATTACAATATGTTGTTGTATTATGAAGCCCCATGTCATCATTGCAAACTACCTCATGAAATTCCACAAACTTGAACCACCTTAAGTCTGTAGAAGCTGATGTAGATGTAGTATTTGAACCAGAAAATAATAATGAAAACATTACAGGCACAGCAGGAAGGATGTCCTTTTTTGTTTATTTTTTTTTAAAAAAAGATGGCTGCTGAAGTTAATCTGAGACAAATTAATTGCTCAATTATTGAACTTCACAGCATGTCAACGCAGAAATAAAGCTATACATCATATAGCTGTCCCAGCTATATGATGTATATGATAGCTGTCCCAGCTATATGATGATGATAGGGAGGGCGAGTTAACTGTACACATATCTTTTTTCGTGGGAAAAAAGTATAACTCTCCCTTTCGACAGTGTACATAGCTAAAGCTAGCATTAGCTACTATCCGGCCTTGCTATCCTTGCTAATGTTAGCTAACACAATAGAAATAGTAAAACTACATATTGTACACTATAATGTGTCAGTTATCACAGCAATTTAATGTTAATTTAAACCACTAAATTTTTATTCTTTATTCTTTATTTCAAGGATAGCCCCTTGAGATGTAAATACATTTGCTTGCATGCACTAGTAAAGTATACAGTACATATTTATATACAAATACACACATTACAGTGGACAAGCAGAAAGCAGATTGATCAGAAACAAGAGCAGGATGTTTGAAAATGCGTAATTAAAGATGATTTGAAAATATCAAAAGAAGTGATAGACCTAAGTGAGGAAGGAAGGTTGATCCAATCTGATGGAGCTTTGAATTTGAATGCTCGACGACCAATTAGTTTGCTGATTCTAGGTGTAACTAGATCAAGATGATCCACGTGCTATAGGCTGTATTGAGAACTGAAAGGGATTAAAAGTAGTTTTAGATATGAAGGGAAATTAAAATAGATACATTTGAAAATAAATGTTGACCAATGGATTTGCCTTCTGGACTTAGGAGGAAGCCAGTTCAAGGACTCATTAGACAGTGATGGGTTCTATAAGGACACCTGAGTATAAATCTACAAAGACTATTATATAATACATTAAGTGGACGGAGGTTTGTTTCAGATGTGTTACCATAGATAACATCAGCGTAGTCTAATATTGGGAATATTAATTGCATTATAATTATTTTCCGGACTTCTTGTGAGAAACAGTCAACAGAACAATAAAGTGATTTCAGACAACCAAATATTTTCAGGGTTCCTCCTGACTAGTGTTGTAAAAAAATAAATAAATAAACATCTATTCATATCGATAAATATCAATACTGACTTTTCCAAACTCTTTCAATACTAAGTTTTCACAGTATGTTTACTAATACCTCTCTTCTCTCTGTCAGCAAGTTGACATAAAGTGTCCATATTGGGCTGCTCCCTCAAACCCAGTAACTTAATGTGCTTCTGTGCTTATCACACAGTAACAAGCCTTGCTATATATATATATATACACACCGATCAGGCGTAACATTATGACCACCTGCCTAATATTGCATTGGTCTCCCTTTTGCTGCCAAAACAGCCCTGACCCATCGAGGCACGGACTCCACTAGACCCCTGAAGGTGTGCTGTGGTAGCTGGCACAAAGATGTTAGCAGCAGATCCTTTAAGTCCTGTAAATTGCGAGGTGGGGCCTCCATGGATCAAACTTGTCTGTCCAGCACATCCCACAGATGCTTGATTGGATTGAGATCTGGGGAATTTGGAGGCCAAGTCAACACCTCAAACTAGTTGTTGTGCTCTTTTTTTTTGGTTGTTTTTCTACAATATTGATATCTGTCAAGTTTCTGTTTTCGATCAAGTTTCTGTTTCTTTTTTTGTTTTGGTTAAGTCACTTCCTGTTTTATTTTGTAGTCCTTGTGTTCCATTTCTTGTCCTCCCTGTCACTGTTCTGTTTGATTACCTGCACCTGTCCTCTTGTGTCTCACCTGTGTCTTGTTCCCTCGTTGGTGTCTTGTTATTTAAGTCCTGGTTTTCTGTCCAGTCCTCGTCGGTTCATTGCATGTGTTTGTTTGTACTGTTTGTATGTGTTTGTATGGAGTGTTTGTAGGATAGTCTTGTCATATCTTGCCACGTTTATGTCGCCTTGATTTTTTGAGCCTTTAGGAATAAAATTATTATTTTTGAATCCCTGCAACCTCAGTCTGCTGTCTTTACATCTGGGTCCTCCTGCCTCGTCATCTACTGCCACCTGACAATATCAAGGTATTTGCTTGCTGCCCAGTCCTAATATTATGCAGTGCTTTTAAGGAGATTTAAAAATATCACCATATCGCCCAGCCCTAGCTTAAAAGTTCAGATGTGGTAAGGATTTGTCATGTAAATGGCCACAGATTTGCTCCAGATTTCATCTTCCAGTCTATGAAAATTCACATTTCAACAATGATGTCATGCACACAGCCAAGAAAAAAGTTTGATGCAAATTTAGAATATAGAAAAACCCAGGAACATATGATAAGTGTGGTATGCAGGCCTGGAATAAGGCCACTTGGCCTTTTGTGTTGTCAATTTTTGAGGGGAAAAAAGGCCAAAAGCCAGGGCACCAAGGCCATAAAATAAAACATGATTTTTAGTCCATGTCCATATTGAATTTAATTTGAGGACTAATGGTGCTTCTGAGGAAGACTGGAGTCTCAGTCGAGTTTTTACATGTGATTATGTTTTTTATTATATGTTTTTATAGTTGTCTATTTTTTAACCTGTCTACAAGCCAAGTTCCCCTTAGGGGACAATAAAAGCAACTGAACTGAACTGATGTACATAGGAAATTATGAAGTCTCCACCCACAATTTTTGCTCAACTGACACCAAATGTGCAAGGCATGAATACATAAAAATTACACATTACGGCAGGAACAAGCAGCTCGACAAAGGAAAAACTTGACAGCAAGCTAGCAAGCGTTTGTTGAGTTAATGTTACAGGCTATGGTCGGCACCTTAAAACTGGGTCAACGTTGTAGTGATATAACGTTACTTTACAAGCAATTTAACGTTAACTAACTTATATGTTGAAATTCCTATCTTATTTGTTCACTAATTCATCACACTGTTGTTTTGATTAAGTCTCCTTAGCCTGTGATAGATTGGTGTCGAACTGTCAGTAACCCCAGTCACACAGGAGAAGCCGCATTAATGCCGCAATATAAACCCACGGACAGTTTATAATCATATGAATGCTGTTGTAATGTGTTGTGATTGAGATCCTGACCCACCAAACATCCTGGAAAGTGACGAAGTTACGTTTTTCACTCTGAATTACAAAATTAAATAATCACCATCAGTAAACTGGACATTGTCTGACTCTGTCACTCGCGGGGACAGAGGCTGTTTTCTGGGGGAACTGAAGTCTTGGTCCATAGGGATGACTGTTGCAGTGATTTATTTTCACCACAAACATTCAGTGAGTTAAAATGTTTTGCCGATGACAGACGCTGTTTTTCGGGCAGAAATGTGACGAGGAGTCTGTCGGACAGGCGGAAGGACAGATGCTTCTCCACTTATATCTGCGCTATTTTTTTCCTCATAAGTTGCCAAAGACAGTTACAGTTACTATGTTTCTTTTGTTTGGACATTGCTTTGTGGGACATTTCTCTGTATTAAGTTGAGTGAAGGACCTGTGTAGTTAAATGACCGTCCAATCGGCACACCCTCGATACGCGCCCCCGGCTCATCCGTATAGTATAGTATAATATGGCCTGTCCGAGCGGTTCATGCCAGGCTGGAATCAAACCCACCACTGATGATGAATGTCATCAAAAGACGCTTTTTTTCTCAAAAGATGCAGGTGTCAAAGCTGTGTTGATAGAAAAGAGGCAGACTAGAAAACCGCAAAACCAACTGAGGCAGTGCGGGCGGGGCATCACCATGGCGTGAAATTCCTGCCCTGGTGATGAGATAAGAAAATCAAAAGCATATGCATGAGAAAGATTCATGCAGAAGAGTCATTTCCAGGAAGTGTTCAGTGAAACCTTTGAGTCACACCTACACTGTCAGAAGAAATACAGTATTTTATACATACATACATATAAAGGTTTAGTGTTCCACTTCATATCTTGATTCATTTGTGTTTGCGGTGCAGTAAAAATAGTACAGTAATTGTATTGTTGTCATAATGTGTAAGTCATTCAGTGCTTGGTTAAAATATTGAAAATCTGAACTCACCTGACTGGAGGTGAACTTCTTTGCAACCTAACAAGCGAAGAAATAGTCAATGTCTACCACTATTTACTTAAGTGGAGTGCCGCCTTTCAGTTTTTTAATGCTGTGAATTGACCTTTCCATAAAACATGGCTGGCCTTGCCATAGAAAGTCACAAATATGTATGAAATTGGTGCTACATGACCAGAGAAAACAGAGGAAAAAGGCATTGGTATTCCCTTTTGTTAAAAAGGATGAAAACCTACAACAATGCAATGCACTGTGCCACACCAGACCAATAAACACATCTGCTTATGGGTGACCTACCACTTTGGTTTTGGCTTGTCATGCATTTTGAAACAGGAAACAGTAAGTCAGCCAGCTGGTAACAAACGATATTAAATCTCGACAGTCTAAACACAAAAATATTTTTTGGAAAACATTTTAGACAAGAAACAGACAAAAAACAGGATAGTGGTTCAGATTGATCAGAACTGCCTTATTTTACAGTTTGACCTGAGTTTTTCATTGTCTGGTTTCACAATACAGAGGCAATATAGCAGCCACTTTCAGTTCATGATCTTTCTCAATTGCAGCTTAACAGAAACTTTCTGAAAACATTTTAGGTAAGAAATAGACAGTGCAGTCACAGAATCTTGATTTATATAGCTCTCAGTGAAGATGAAGCAGAGTGACTGAGTTTGTGTAAATATGTGTATTGTCTGTGTGTTTAACGCCAGGAATAAACAGTAAAAACAGGCTATTCTAAGGAAAGTGCTCGCAAGCAGAGAGTGCTTGCAAGCAAAAAAACATAGGCACCCCCTTTCCTACTGATGGAATAATTAACCACATCAACCAAACAAAAAATTATATAGCAACGCACGACATTTGGTTGCTGAAAATTGTGGGAGTGACGGCAGCAAAAGACAGACAGCGTTAGCGATAGTGATAGCGTGAGCGAGTTTTCAAATTTGAGAGATTTTTGACATTTAGCGTATGTAGTGTAGTGTGTTTAGTGTGTAGTGTAGTCATTTTATGTTTTGTGTGTCAAAACAATAAGGCGACGACTGAATGTGGAGCAGGCAGTGCAGCTCTTCTTTGAGCTGGGAGGAGCTGAAGGAGACACAGAGCCTGAGGCATTGCCTGCATTTTAATGTAAATACTCGTATATAACTGTAAATTTAAAAAATGTATGTACAAATTTAGCAAACAACTTTAAACAGTTTTTAAGGTGAAATATAAAGGTAAAATCAAAAGTAGTCAAAAACGGCCAATTATACCATTGACCCAAGAGAGTTAAACTGACTATTTTTTGTCTCCCCTAACAGCTCCCATCCCTAGCTATGCCCATGTAAGTTCCAGGCTGTCCAAGTTTTTTCTTTTTTCTTCTTTTTTTTTATCACTGAGAGGTAAACCGTTCACTTGCTAATCTAAAAACCTA
Organism: Lagodon rhomboides; assembly: GCA_039737535.1. Classification (NCBI taxonomy): domain Eukaryota; kingdom Metazoa; phylum Chordata; class Actinopteri; order Spariformes; family Sparidae; genus Lagodon; species Lagodon rhomboides. The sequence goes on from CM077797.1 coordinate 1,673,435, forward strand.
AGGCTAGCATGTATGAGAAAGATAGTATGGTCAGTGGACGAAGTAGGCCTGGTACATAATACCAGTATTATGTGTTATACTCTTTGGTGTACAGTGACTTTTTCAAGGGCACTGCCACTTCTCTCACGCTGCCAGTACTCATTTCTACCCCTTGCAGATGTTTCTCCTTTCAGAGGATGCCATTACCGCGGCATTAAAGGTGCAGCGACACGGCAGAAAAGGAGGGGGTACTTTTATTTTACAGTGAGTAACAGTCCGATCTACAGAGCCACATGGCATAGGGTCACATGGTAGAAAAAAAATGGATTTGTAAACCAGGCTGTCAGATTCACAATCCATGCACAGATTTTGCCCTCTTCTCATTGATCAGCTGGCGGCACCATGGATACAAGCAATCTAGCACAGTTACCAACAGTCCTATCTTTCTACATGGAGTTTGCCTTTGATAGTGATCAATAATCAATAAAGATGATGACAACAACTCTGTTTGACTGTATATAAGCAAAATGCTCTATTTAACTGGAGAAGGAGGAGCGCTGCGGTTTGTCTCTGTGTGCGTATGTGGTGCCCAGATCTCAGGACAGTTTATAAGAACTATCATTCTGATAAATAGGAGATGGGGTGTGGGTGGGTGAAATAATTAATCTTTGATCTTTCATGATGAACATATTAATAACATAGCCGGCAGCCATCCTCCAGCATCAGGGTCCAACTTATTCCCAGATGAAGTAGCACACAGTTAACAAGAGCATTTCATTCAACGTAAACTGTTTGTAAATTATTTAAATGTCCTTTATTGCTCAACAACATGTAGGAATACATTAGGAATCAAAGACAAATAAAAATTAAATGTTTTATTTATTCACAAAAATTAAACACTTCTGTGTGAGTGTATTGGTATGGCAAGAAGTGGCAACTGCACATATTAGCAAGTTTAGCCCCATGTTCTGAATAACAATTACCCATAAAATTATAATTTGGCATATTTGAACAAAAAAAAAAAAACAGCCACTAATAGCCAAAGTCCAGACAACCTAAACTAATGTGTTGGCATGGGTTAAATTGTCAAAATTAGAAAAACAACAACTTAAATCTCTGAGGAGCTAAATTAGCATTCGTGACGGGTGCGTCCAAGAATGCAGTTACCTATATTTCCCTCAAACAATGTAATGAGATGCGCATCAGAGGGGATTTAGACGTGGGGATACACAAGGCTGACTGAAATATAAGAAGTTATATGCTGTGTAACTGCACAACTGCTCAAAGTTATCTCACAAGTTAATCTCAGTGTACCACACTCTGCCACAGCTAATTAACAGCATCATAAACATATACCTCAGACTGTATGTTTCACTTATAGGCTTATGCAAGTACAAACAGCAATTTAACATTAGACATCTTTAGTTTATTTAACTTAGTTCACAGAAGAACTGTTAAAGTTAAATATCAGCCAAAGCAGTAATAGTAGCGTTAGACTACGTACATCCATTTCTTGTGGAGTCAACCAGCCGAAATACAGACAGCATCACTCTGCCATTGCTGAGCACATTGTGGTCAAACAGGGTAAATAAAATCCTGTCATCAGGATTTTACTGTCATTATCAGGATTCAAGTACTTTGCTGCCACCTATCATCTACCGTTATCAAGTGCAGCCCCCCCATCACCACGATAACACAGCAGCAAACAGGTTGGAAAGGAGACACATCTCTATACCTGCTGTATTATGGATATTCATCCAGAAAAGTGGTTAATATTAAACAAATGTCACATTTAAAAAAAAAGTTTTCCTCATTAAGTTCAGTGTAGTCTCTTGACACTCTCCTGCAGGATTTTCAGGGTTTTTGCGAGGCCAGCACTTCTCGCTGTAACACTGTTGCGATAGGCATT
>CM077797.1:1682822-1876242 GCA_039737535.1 Lagodon rhomboides
CCCCACTTCACTCAGTTTGCCGTTGAAAATGGATGATGTGCCAAGCAGAAGAAATTAGCTTTCAAATTGCACTCAACTTGGTGAGACTTTCAGCTTTATTTGAAATTTGCCCCCTGTCCAGTAGGCGATATGAGGGTGGATGCCATCCCCCTTGTTAGCAAAAATACCGAAAGCATCCCCCTTGTTAACCTGCCATCACTCTCCATCCCCTAGAAGCAGATAGTAGCCATTTTTATACTGGGCCGTAAGCCACCAATTTGCCGTCCTTTTGGTGGCTCGCTCCGCGGATTTAGACAGAAGGCGGCAAATTGGTGGTCTGTTTTGGTCCGCCAATTTTGCACCTCGGAGGGTACACTTATTTGCACCTCCATTGCTATGTAAATCCGAGGCGGCAATGTGGTGGCAAATGCTGAGATGAGCGGTCAATGACGTGCACTGCTGTGCACCCACAGTCGGGAGTTTTAAAACCAGGAAACAGCTGATCATAGCAGTCAGTTCGTCACTTCATCCACAAATATGAGCAACTGGAAAGCTGCTGAGATCTGGGAGATGCTAGCGTCTCCTCAGCTGTAGCTGTCTTGGTTGTCAGCTTCTTGTTGTAGCGGCAAGCTAATAGTGGTCACTACTTTCAAGTTAAAAGCCCCCCGCTAAGAACCCAGTTCTAAACTCCGATGGGGTGCAATGTAAAGCTCTTATTTTGAAGACAAATTCTTCACGTCATGTCACATGTTTACGTCTACCCCAGTGACAGCCAAGTGGTGGCTTTTTCGAAAAGGAGGAATATTACACGTCCCTTTTAGATAGACAAGGCACCACATTGCAGCCTTTACCTTACTGCAAATGTGGCACCTTTTCTATCTAAAAGGGGCTAGTGTGAAACAAATCACTATCGGCCGCGATCAGCTCTGGCGCACAGTGGAGTCAAGCTGTGCACGACTACTTTGCGATCGGGCTGCCTGGTCTATTTTTGACGAAAGCTGCAACAGGCTGCACAGAGAAGATCGCGTCGGCGGAAAGTCAGAGACAAAGGAACGGCATAGAGCATCCGGTTAATTTTCAAAATAAAACACCCTGTGCAGACTCCCAATTGTATAAAAACAAAAAGTGACTAGATCAACAAAATTTGAGCAAGTCAACAAAATCGGGCAGGCAAAAGGCTCCACTTCTGAAAGGTTCCCGCTGGGGTTCTCTTTATACATTCTTGGTATGATGCCGTCCGGAGGGCAGAACAAAACCTGTAGCAGACGCGACGTCATAGAGCAGCTTCCGCTGTCCAGCGTCCTATAGAGGAGGATGTCAGAGGCATAGACATAATATATGTATATTATGTCTATGGTCAGAGGTACACAGCAGGAAGACAAGCAGCATCGCTAGCTTTGTGAATTTGTGGCCAGAATGATATCAAAAAGAACCACACAGCTTGAACTTCGTTTATTTTAAAAAAGAAAGACAGGTGAGAAATTAGCTTGGATTTGATTCCTCTCCAAATAAATGTATGAAAATCCACTGTTGTTAGCTAAAGATGAACTTACAGGGTTTCCTCGGGGTCTTAAAAAGTCTAAAATTTGACAATCTCAATTTTAGCCTTAAAAAGTCTCAAAGACATCCAAATTTTGCATATAGATCTTAAATTACATTTAGTTAGATCATTTACCGCTTCCGTCGTCGCCTTATTTTGTTTTTTTTTGTTTTGGGAAATGTGTTGGTGAGATTCACAGTTAGCTCCGTGTGTTGTATGGTACTTTTTTCTGAAGTATCCAGGAACGTAAGTGGCATTTTGCCAACATCCCGACCAAAATCGGTCAACAACACCAGTTGGCCTCTAAAAGTCTCCAGCGTAGTCACACTATCACACACTTTTGTACGCCTTTGTCATCAGTTCTCGGTCCAAGTGCTTCCAGTTATGCTCGACCTGAACTCCAGCGACATTCAAACCGTCTTCAGCTCAACTACGACGTTGAAAGTTAGTGCCTTGGATTTTGAACACTGTGTGTGTAACACACACACACACACACACACACACACACACACACACCAGGGTTATTATATTTAACTAAATGAAATTCCTAGATAAAAACTAAACTAAAACTACTTAATCATGTCTTAAACTAATCAAATTCAAGCTGAAATGGAAAAAAAAACTAAATTAAAATAAAAACTAATGGAATTAAAAAACTATAATAACCCTGACACACACTCGGTGATTATTTGTTTTTTTTAATAATAATTAACCTGTGAGTTACCAGTCAATGGGTGTTGGACAACCAAAAAATTACCCAAAACTTACAATCCTAAAATGAATGTTGTTCTGTGTCCATTGGATGAGTAAATGTGCAACTATAAACACATATAATTATGTGACAGTATGTGGTGTTTAAATCTATTCGCACTGAGCACAAGTGGCATTACACAATTAATGGCTTTTAAAGTGACACTCAAAAGAAACTAAAAAAAAAAAGAAAATAAACAACAGCAGCAGACGATCTTGCAATGGGATCACAACAGCTATAACAGCAATGTTGTAAGACTACACCTTTCTTCGAACTTGGTCTTCATTTTGATCTAAACTACACACCTGTAAAGTTTCCTAACTGTATATTCTGTATATAAACAACTGGCAAATTTGGCAACTGCTAATAAACTGCCTCTGTGGTAGTACTTTCTACAATAGGTGTCTCTAGTACCACATTTTTCAGTGACTACACGCACAAACACACACACACACCGAAACTCACACAACGAAAGCAATACCATCCACTCCGTTGCAGCTGGTAAAAATGTTGTCATTCTTTTGGCTCAGTCAAACTGTAGAACAAACCCAGCCTCCAACTCATTCACTGTGCTACCTGTTGTATAAACTTATTTTCTTTTCTTGCCAATTCCTATCATGATGTACATCCATAAATATGTACTATGTGTTCTATATCACATACACGACACAGACAGTGATATTGGGGATATCTCAGATACAATGTTAAATATAAAATGACTCTCAACAATCACAGTGTTTCTGTGAGGAAGAGTAATATTCCTCATTCAGCAGGTGAGTGTTATTAAAAAGATTTAACCATCAATGTAATATAATGCACATAAAGATTTAATGTAATGATGATAGCATTGTAATCGGATAAACTAAACCCATCTGTTCTTGCAATGTAAGATGACTATACAGATACAGTAACAACATAAATGAGGGTTATTACATGAATAGGGAATGTAAATGAATATTTACAAAAAATGCTCATGACTTACTGTATAAGTTAAAGATGCAATTAAGAATTTTGTTACTGTAAAATTTCTCTGCAGCTCAACTCAAGTCATATTCAAGTTGTCAAAGAACAACAGTCAGTTTCTTAATGTTTCATGAAAAGGAATTATATTGCACAAACAAGTAATATAGAACTGGCTTCACTGAGCTTCACCATTCCATGTCTTCACCAACCAGTCTGCTCCACTAAATACTAACTTCTTTTGTCCATGTGACTTATTAACAATCCCTACATCTAGCTTAAAGAATACTGGACTTCCTGAGAAATAATAAAAAACTCCAATGAAGCATCACATCACATCACATCACATCACATCAACATAAACGGATCAAAGAGCTTTAATCACAGGCATGTTCTTCCACAGAGAGTGAACAGGCTTTCCCGTTTAGGGATGCACAACATGTCCTGGTTGCAGCTCCTCTACTGTAGCTGTCACTTCTTTAATTGATTTAAGAGAACCTAGAAGCCCCAACCACCTTCGGCTTAATGTCCAGCCTCTCACGTTGAATACTTCAAGAATAACCTTGATACTTGGCAACACGTGAGCGAAAGCATAATTTAAATCCCAGTGTAGAGTCAGTGCCCTTTTGTTCAATTTCTCATTAACAAGCAGTGTTAGGAGAGGAAAGCAGAGCAGTTACCTCGCCAAGCCTTTCAGTGTCCCTCGGTGCCTCCAGTGTCTTAGTCCAAATATTTCCTATTACTCTCTCTGTGGTGATTTCTCTGTCCGTTAGTTCATCCTGTTTAACTACAAGCACACTCTGTCAGCCCTGTTCCCTCTTTACCCCTCTCTTCTCTGTGGATCCTCAAAGCGCTCACTCTCTTTTTCCCTTTAGGTCCCTCCCTCTCTCTCTCTCTCTCATCTCTGCATCACACTTTTTAAAAGAGAGAGAGAGAGAGAGAGAGAGAGAGAGAGAGAGAGAGAGAGAGAGAGAGAGAGAGAGAGAGAGAGAAATCCAACTTCTGTTGCTTCAGCTTGCTCACACACTCATCCTCAGCCTGTCTCTAGCTTGCTAGCAACATCCTCTTGCTGTTAGCTGACTGTGAGGCTGAACAGTCTTCCAGTGATTATTCAGGTTACTTTTGCCATTTCTTGCTGCAGGTAGTTTTTCCTGTTCTCTGATAACTAAGGAATGGAAGTGGCCAACATTGGCCTTTGGAGCAGCAAGGGCACAAGCTAAATAAGGTTAGATCTTGGACATTAACCTACACGGGTGCTGCTTTTAGCCTCCTCACACAGTGCAACCGCAACAGGGCAGATTGACCTGAAATTGGTCAGCCCCACTTCAAGTGATGCTGATGAAGACTAAAATATATCAAATGAGACTTCCATGCAAGTTGATGTTGATGCAGGTGACATTATAAACAATCAAGTTGCCTGTAAATACACAATGGACATTGCTAAGTATAAGTACCAAATGAAAATGAAAAAAAGTCTATGGATGATGCAGTAAAGCATAGTTTATGTCTATAATCTCCTGTCATTGCAGTATTTGTGATCATGGAGAGAGTGGAGAACAAAGACAACACATTTATTTTACAGGTCTAATGACATAATGAGAGTGGACACTTCCCTTGCTGCACAGTGTAAAGGAGAACAACAGGATCTGAAAAGGCCTTCAGACATGTGGTCACTGTAATCACATTTTTGGGAGCATAATGACTACCCGAGGTGATAAAAACTTGCACAAATGAAACCATTTCAGTCTGCTTGAACGAACAGTGTGTGACTCCTTTTTAAAGGAGCACACTGAGAAGCATGGCAATAAGGCTACTTTTTACTTGTCCGCAACTGTATGTGAAAAATTAATTTCAGTCATGGGTGAAAGAACTAAGCAAGCATTTGCAGAGAAAGTCAGACAAATGTGCCAAACCTTCGGGTTATAATTATCAAACTATTGGGGTCAAGTTTTGATGATTTGAGCAGCATGTCTGGCGCCTGAAAGCCCACTACCTGATTATACACCATGCCCTGCCCATTCTTTGCACACTGGAGTCAGCAGCAATGATAATTACTGTGATGAAGTCAACTCTTTTTTTTTTATTTGTTACAGGCTATGTATACAATAAGCAATGACTCAACCCATCGCTGGAACACAGTATTCCTTAACAGCAACCTATACATTCACTCAAAACCCTTCGATAGTACAAATTTAGTCTTACAGCAGACTCCACAAGTGCTCTCAATGAAAACTACAGGGCACCTAAGGCCCTGACACACTTGGCCGATGGTGCGCCATTGACCAATGCCAGGGGCCTTCAATGAGTGTCTGTGGTACTAGTTTTCACCTAGTGTCCTCCACCATTGGCCTTTGTCAGCAGCTTTTTGGCAGCTTTTCATCCTGAGCATGTTGAACTTGCATAGGAGCCTGTGAATAACCATTCATTTAACCAAGTGAATCAGTACATGAGAAGAGAAATGGAATAAGGAAGGGAATGCCCCTTTGTATATCCACAGTCCTGAGTCTAATGGTTTCCAGCAGTCAGCCCTTGTCGCCACTGGTCGTTGATGTTGGTTTGATGTGTGAAATACATTGTGCAAAATAGTGATGTGATGGGAAAAACTCAAACCAAAGTGCTAGCTGTATCCTACGGAGCCCCTAAAGGGACATGGATGGACTTTTTTTTTTTTTGCGAGATCTCGCAAGTATTGCGAGATCTCGCAAAGTATTGCGGGATCTCGCAAAAAGTATTGCGGGATCTCGCAAAAAGTATTGCGAGATCTCGCAAAAGTTTTTTCTCCATTCAGTGAACCGGAAGTAAAACACGTAGCCTAAAATAAGAAGAAGAAGAAGAAGAAGGGGGAGGAGGAAGTAAAATAGACACAGCATGGAGGAGCCTACCCATCATCCGTGGGAGAAGTTTATTGATTTCTATTTCAGGATTGTACGGTAACAGAGCACGGATGATGTGTACGCTCCTCCATCATGTGTGTCTGTTTTACTTCCGGTTCACCGAAGTAGGACAGAACTTTGCGAGATCTCGCAATACTTTGCGAGATCTCGCAATACTTTTGCGAGATCTCGCAAAAAAAAAAAGTCCATCCATGTCCCTTTAGGGGCTCCGTAGTATCCCACTGCCTCCAGTCCGTATAATAAGCGAGAGCAACCACGTCCTCACTTAATTCTCTGCTTAACTTACAGGCATAGCAATCTTTTCATTTTACTCTTGGAAAGAAAGTATCAAAGCATATTTCCCAAAAATATAGAAAAAAAAAAAAGATGTGAATGTGTAGGGTATGAATTGTAGTAGTAGCTGTAGTTAGTTCAAAGTTAATCATCATATTAATAAAATAAAACAGGAGATATTCTGAATGTAACAGATTCTCTCCACCTCCGTGCTACTGTTTCTCTTTCTGCTCAGTCCATGTCACAAAACTTCTATTTCTCTCTTCCTCTGGCAGAGCCTCTGCCTCTTCCTCTCTTTTCATTTTATCTCATTCCCTTGTTCCCTCTTTCTCCTTCTTCTCCTCCCACCCCCCAACACCCCCTCACGCATCCCTCCTGGTAAAGATATTTCAGAGTTGTTGACAGAGTATCAGTTGTGAAGATTCCAGGCAAACGGTCTGTTTCTCTATCGGCTGTTTCGCTGTATTGTAGCTGAGACGCTATCTGACTGCATCTCCCCTGATCCTCTCAAGCAGGATTGCTCTCCCAGCACTTAATCTCTCTCTCTCACTCACACGCACACACACACACACACACACACACACACAAATACTCACAGTCTTACAAGTAGGCCTGTTATGACAGCCAAGCGCACAAACATTGGCTCCTGCATAAATATGAGCACAAACACGGGATGACTTTACCCGCTAGTGTGGTTGTCCATGAAAAAACGATGGCATGTATGCACACAAAAGAACATAAACACACTAATAAACATTAAATAACCCAAACATTTGTTATGTATGACATGTATGCAGACGTGTGCACACTAAAACGCAGGCAAACAAACTTTTGATGTGACATGCCTTCATGGCCACACATGCAGCAGGTGAACAAACAAAGACAAAGACTAAATTGTGGATTAACGTCACCCCCCTCCCCCATCTTAAAGCCTAACACTGCAGGTCTCCTAAAGACCATGCCTTTCTTAACCAATTACAGACTTAACATGTGAAGAAAAGCATGTGTGTGTTTATGGGGAGACCTTGTTGTCACAGCGAATACATTATTCAAATGTTTGTGTTTTTCGGTGAAGTACATGCAGCCTCATTACATGACAGCAGCTCCTTGGCTGAGTAGTTTGACAGATGATCAGATCAGCTGTTCTATATCTCTTTTTAATCTAGCTGCTAATCAGAAAAGCTGCAGCTCTTGCGTTTTTGATGGAAATTTGATGGATGAATGTCCCTCACTGCTAACTGACCTATATAACAGTCATTAACACTCACAACATTTAAAAAAATAGATAGAGGAGCAGTGGGGGAAAGGAAATAGAGAAAAACATTAATGAATAGATTCAATCAAATATAACAGAAAACAAACAAAAAAGAGCAAAGAAAGAAAGAAAGAGAAAAAAGATTGTAGGGTGTTTAGCTCACTATTTAGCATCTGAAGAATGTTTTCTCCATTTTGGTAACGTTTGCAGTCAGACTAGTGGAGAAATCAACATTAATTGATTTTTCATATTTTCAAAAATATGGCACGATATACCTCTGATATTGCCATGGGTAGCTGTTTTGTCACGATGTAGTGGATGTGCTGACAACATTTCAGTTCTGTAGGAAGTATGTGTGATTTTTAAAATATTTTTTGAAGTCTGAAAAGTTAAGGGTTACTTCCTTCAAATTTGGCCAGGTGCGCTTTCAGGCCATTTTGACACACTTTATTGTGAAACAAATCTATTATTCTTCAGGCTGACTCTAATTAAACATGCAAGACGTCTAAGTCATGTGAAGTTTGGGGAAGATTCAACCATCCACAGTGAAGTTACAACAACTTCCTTTTTCATGATGACACTTTTTGATGACACAAATTAGCTGGGCTGCCACGCCCAAGCCATTTAACAAAAACTCACAGTTTTTGGTATGATGCATCATCAAGGCCTGAAAGTCTTTCTGACCGAATTTGAGGTGAATCTGTTCAATCCAGGAGGCGTAGTACATCAAGGTATAAAACATGTAATTTCCTGTTACCAGTAGGTGACTATGACTAAATCTGAGCAATTGGCTGTAGTCACACCTATACTCAAAATTTGGGGTCGATTTGAACATGTACATTGTTTCATATTTCACTTCCTGTGACATTATCAAATTTGATGTCTTGCTACAAGTGCCATTCAACGAAATCACAAGCTCATTATAGCTTTTCATCGAGCTGGATCAGATCAGTCCCCTAGGAGAAGCTTGTTGAAGAATGACCCCTGGAAATGGCGAAAAATGCACTACATTTTCAAAAATAAATTAAAAATGACTTAAAGCTGCAAACAGCGATTAAACAGCATCAGGCTCTGGTGCTGTTAGAGGGCGCGTGCCTAGATATCTGCTCACCTGTTACTTGCATGTCATGTTGTAGTGTATGATGTGTAGAAAACAAGCAGTAAATGTCATGTAAATCAGATGATGCTTATCTGACTTCCTGTGTCCAGCGGGTGATGCTATGGATATGACACAGTATTGATGCATAGATGTATTCAGGGCGACACCCTCCACATGTGTGAGCAATTTAGTGTAGATGGGAAATTGTATGGTGAAGTTATTAGGACTTGATGCTTTATGGTGAAGGATCAAATGGACTGCACCACCACGTCCAGCAGGTATGACGTAGGCGAAAGCTTTTGATAACTTTTGATCTTCAAGGTCTGTAGGACTGTCAGTAATCTGTAGGAGGAGTTTGTTTAAGTACGAGACATGGAAATGCATCAAAATAGTGGGGGAAATTAAAATGGCCGACTTACTGTTCAAGTGAGGGTATGGGTCCAAATGGGTTTTTTGTGTGTCTGGTCATGATACATATGCATAGCAAATTTTGTTGAAGTACAGTCATGGACGAAAGTATTGGCACCCCTGGAACTTCTACAGAAAAAGCACCATTTTTCCCAGAAAAGTGTTGCAATTACAAATGTTTTGGTATACACATGTTTATTTCCTTTAAGTGCATTGGGACAACACAAAAAAGCAGAAGAAAAAAGCCTAATTTGACATCATTTTACACAAAACTCAAAAATTGGGTCGGACAAAATCATTGGCACCTCAAATTGATATTTGGTTGCACACCCTTTGGAGAAAATAACTGAAACCAATTGCTTCCTATAACCATCAACAAGTTTCCTACACCTCTCAACTGGAATTTTGGACCACTCTTCTTTTGCAAACTGCTCCAGGTCTCTCAGATTTGAAGGGTGCCTTCCCGTAACAGCAATTTTGAGATCTTTCCATAGGTGTTCATGATACATATGTATACTGAATTTCGCTGATGTATGTGCATGTAGGAGGCGGTTCAGCAGGGGGCGCTATGGAGTCCCCTGGCCACACCCACACCCAATGATGTTGAATTATCAAATTTTTTGCCACATGTGATGTATTTATCCCACTTTGGTGAGTTTTGGGGTATGTTCAGGCCTCCAAAACTGCGTTTACTTTTGAGAATAAAAATAATAAGAAAAAGAATCCTTACAGATTCAATAAGTCCTCGCACTGGTCAATGCTCGGGCCCTAATGAATGACTGAATTTCCGTTGATGTTACAGATGTGGACTTCAATTTGAAAAATTGTTTGGGGGCGCTATTGAGCAAATGTATATGCCTGAGACTCATATCTGACATTAATAATCATGGACTTTGACAACAAAACATTTCGAGCACCTGTAGCACCCTTTAATGTGATTAAGTTAAAGTTGTTGTGATTAAGAAAAGCAGCTTTTTTGACTCTGGATAGTGCCTTCACATCTTCATTCATTCAGGCCATTTATTTGGGGAACGATCTTATAGTCTGTATTTTCACAACGTCATCAACACATTTGCTGATATATGTCTTTGAAGATGTATATTCTTCAAGATTAATGTTGTTATCCTGAGTGGCAACATCTCTTAACATTTGCCAGTGTGTACACTCAAAACAGTCCTGTAGGGCTGCTGTACCTTCATCTGTCCACAGTTAACAGTTTAACTCATAGTATGACCCTCTGAGTAAACTCTGAGTAAGTAGGCAGAAGAAGCAGAGAAATGTGATCTTATAGTATGTGGCGGGCATCGTTGCTGCCGGGAATATCTGCATACACATGGTCCAGGATATCTTCACAGACATCAGCCGAGACTGGAGAGGGACCTCAACACCAATAACAATAAAGATATGTGGCAGGCAATTCAAAATGTCCCAGGCTACAAAAGCAGGAGTGCCCCTTTCATGTGAGAGGCCACATTGCAGATGAGCTGAACACATTTTATGGTAGCTTTGATCTCCTCAGCAAAGACTCACCTGTCTACTCCGCCTCCAGAGGACCAGCCACTGTCAGTAAGCACAGTGGATGTGAGAAAAATCCTGCTCAGAGTGAATATACTAAATAAGGCTGCTGTCCAAATAATACTGGATACCTGGCCAGGTACTAAAAACATGTGCCAATCACCTAGCTGATATTATTACCAACATTTCTAACATCTCGCTGTCACAGGAGACTGTTCCCTCCTGCCCCAAGACAGCCATCATCGATCTTGTAGTGCTCTGAGAGACTGGTTCTCTTGCATATCAAAGACAACATCCCTGCCAGCCTGGACCCTCACCAGTTTGCTTTCAGAACCAACAGATCCACAGAGGATCTCATATTTACTGCTCTTCACTCAGTCTTCATGCACGTGGAGGAAAAGAACAGTTATATCAGAATTCTTGACTTCAGCTCAGCATTCCACACAATCTCACCCATGAAGCTGATGGAAACTTAAAACTCTGGGTTTGAGTACAGCACTTTGCAACTGGATATTGCACTTCTTCACAGTCAGACACCAGAGATTGCACTCCTAGACAGTAGGAGAACTATATTGTGAAGTATGCAGATGACATCACCATCATTGACCACATTATAAACAACGATGATAGTTCATACCGGGAGGAAATCAAAAATCTTGAGGAGTAGTGCACAGAGAACAATCTACTGCTCAGTGTCAGCAAAACAAAGTAGCTGATTGTTGATTTTAGAAAAAAGGAGGCAAAGAATCACACCCCTGTCTATATCAGTGGAGGTGATTTGGAACAGGGGAATAATTATAGGTTCCTTGGAATTACCACCACAGTGAACTGGTCATCACACACACATCACTACCCTAGTTAAAAAAGTACAAAAAAGGCTCTACCTCCTACGGAACCTGAGGAATGCTAAATTCCTGAACCAGATTCTGGTCAACTTTTAAATAGAAAGCATCCTGACTGTAAACATCACAAACTGGCACGGTTCATGCACGGCCCAGGACAGGAAGGCTCGACAGTCGATGATTAAAACAGCCCAGAACATCACTGGTACCATCTACAGAGCATCATCGAAATTGGTGAAGTAAAATGTCTGCACAGAGCCTAAAGGATACAAAACATTTTCAGTGGATTACGCAATTTTCTTTCTAGCTGGTGCATATATGTTGGTCCACTGGTGATTTGATGCTGAGGACACAATGAATTTGGTGACACATAAACAGAGAAAGGATGGTTAACAGTTTTATAGATTTTTAAGGCATTTAGGATTGGAATCATCCACCAGGTCTGTAGCAGTCACACCTGGGTTGTTGAAGCCTGCCATGATGACCATCTGGAGAACTACCACAAGGATGTGCACAAATACTTGACCTTCGGGTTATTTTGTTATTATACATGTGCAACATCCTAATAATTACAAATGAATATATTTGAAATGTTTCTTTGCTAAGCTTGAGGCATTCCAGAACAGACCACCTATGCTGTCTAAAGATGGCAAGAAGATTTTAGTTCACATGCACACAAGGAAATTGAAATAAAAAATTCCAAGAACACATTCAGATCAATATCTATTTTTCTCTCAGTATTTACCGTTAGATTAAAAAAGAAAAGAAAAAAAGGAGCAAATCATATGGCTTGCAAGTGAATGTCCTTCATATATAACAGCTAAAAAAATTATTTTTTTTTAAATGACAGTGAAGTGTATGCTGTGAAGACTTATAGGTACATCAGGTGACTATAGGCCACGATTATGACAAAGAAACTGTCCTCAGGACCAAGGATACCCCTCGCCCAGATGACCCACGAAGGCTTGGCTCACTCCCACCAATCCATTTGGAGAATATTGTTTTGTAATATGCCTTAAAAAAAATCCATCTTGACACTTCGTCATACATTCTAGGGGAAAGTCCTGTGTATGAGCCATCCAATCACCCCAACTCAGACTTGTCTTGCTTATTTTATACTTATGCATTTGAAAGGTACTTCCAGTAAATATAGAGCTGCCAATAGAGCTAGAACTAGTGTCATACTTACAGTATGAGAGTGGGACCACTGACCAAGCTGCTGTTTATGACGCATTGGGAGTGAGAACAGGCTGCAGTTTCACAACATGTGATGCAAGCTGTTGCCCTGTTTGACACTTCTTGCTGCAATTAAAAATTAAAGAAAACTGAACGCGAATTAAGCAAATTAAATGCCACATTTCAGCAGGGAATAATTTCACTGTGTATTCTTTAATTCAGTGTGCTCTTTTTAAATGACTTTCAAACCATCCTGAAAGTGTGTCTTACACAAAAAGGCTTTTCATGCTAATACTACCAACAACAGGTGCTAGTTTGTATGTAATCTGAATGACAGCTGTACACAACACGTTGCAATTTCGACACCAATGATGGTGCAGGAATATTTGGGAACAAATGCAAGAGTTTGGTTACTGGGATCAAAATGCAGGTAAAGGTAGAGATGGGATTTATGGCTCTTTGGAGGGAGCCGGATCTTTGGGATCCGTTCATTTCAAAGAGCCATTCAAAAGACTTATTCACTTTTAAGAAGCCAGCCTGGGCTTAATTCATTTTATCCTGGAAATAATCACAGGGAGGAATGATGGGCTGAGATTTGGATCAGAATAATTTCAAACTCAGATTTCCCACCAATATTTGAGTATGAATTATTCTGAAATATTGATTATAGCTTCATTTGACATGTGTGGACAAGATTTTAAAGTCTGATATGGATTCATTGTAAATATTCCACTGCCATATCCCTCTGAGTTGACAGTGAGATCACTATTTACCCTTTGTATAAAGTGTGTGTATGTGTGTAAAACTACTTTGACTTATGTTATTCATGCAACACCTAAACACTTATAAATACACAATAAAAAACAAAGCAGGCTACAATGAAGTTCCATGCAAAAAGTTTTAGTGCAAAATTTCCCACACAAGAACATTTTTAACAATACAGAAAAACTCTAAACAATATTTTAAAATTGTCCCCCTCCTACAGGCTGCTCTGCCGACTCTGAGGCACTTGCTTTTTTTTTTTCACTGAGACACTCACGTGAAGGGAGCGTGCCGTGCACAACTCATTTGCATATGAAATAAGCGCTCCTCCCCATGCTCTCTCAGTCTACCGATTCCGACGCACTTGCTTTTTTTTTTTTTAACTGAGGCACTCACGTGAAGGGAGCGTGAGAGAGAAAAAAAAGAACGGCTCCCAACCAAACGCGACTCGGTTCCCATCGTTCATGTTAATGAGCCGTTCAAAAGATTCGGTTCGTTCGTGAATGTCACAACTCTAGGTAAAGGTCATTGGTGGGAGTAAGTCACACATAAGCATTAGTCAAAAGCAAGTCTAAAATGTTAGCCTTTAGCCACTAGCTACCTGGCTAACATTTGACAATAAGTTAATGATCACAAATTAGCTATCTCAGTTAGCCAAAAAGAGACATTCCTGTAGCTTTCTTTGTAACTTTTGGACTGAGTGATAAATTGCTGGTCATGTCACAGATTTTTTAGCAGAATACCTTGCAAACAGCTCTTAATACAGTCAATAAAAACATTATCCTTGAATCAAAATTTTATTTTTGGACTAGCCCCCTTGTACATCTGGCTCTGCTGGTCTGCCATGTGCTAGCAGGTCTCCAGGATGGCATATATTGCACTACAAATCATCAAATCATGTTAAAAAAACAAAAAGTAACTTCTCAGTATCTAAAAGTCAAGTCCTTCTGAGTCATCTGTCTCAAGTCAAAGTCAAGTCACAAGTCCTGAATGCATAGTCAAAGTCAAGTTGATTCTTTTATCAATGTTAGTGAAGTGATTAAATTTGCGACTTGAGTCAAGTCATGTGAAAGCAGTCCCTTACCTCTGGTTAAGGTCCTGCCGTTCTGAAAAGAAAAGTCCCTGTAAGACTGTATTAAAGTATTGTCCTTCAAATGAAACCATTAGACACCCAATGCTGACTACTGGGGTTTGAAAACTGAATGAGAAACTGTTGAGAACATTGGGAGAGGTGCAGCCAAAAACATTCACATCTGATGTCATAAAGAAAACATGAACACTCAAGGTTAAAAATAGAGTTTTACAAAAATATAAACACTGGGATTAGGACAGTATTTTGGTACTAAACTCCTAATAAACGAATAGCATGCATATGGGGAGGTCAGGTTTATTTTCTTAGTTAATGGTCTATCTGTCAGTCTGTTCCATATTTTTCCCAGTTCTTGTTTCTATTCAAGAGTAATCCCTTCTTTTAATTATGTTCAAACTTACAGGAAAAGAAAGCCCAGTCGGCTCATTATGCAGTTGTTCTCTAAGACAGACCTGCCAACATGTACGCATTTCTCGTACTCTGTACGCATTTTGACCCTAAGTACGCTTGTACGCATTGCTGCTCTCCAGGTATGCATTTTGTTGCATCTCGCAGTTCGCCAGTTTCAGTTTCTATGCAAGTTCAGTCTATGTAGTTTATTCTACTGCTGAGCACAGTGAAAAAAAAACAAACAACAACAGTGAAAAGCTTTTGACCAATCAGAGCGCTGCATTTCAACACCCTCGCCACCTGCCCCTCCTAGCCAAATGCTCTGCGCGTCCTATTCAATTCAGTGCCTCAAACAAGCCAGGCTGGCCGGCTAACTGATCCCTCTTGCTGTCACTGCCAATGCAAACAGCATTGAAAAGGTAAAATTAAGACGTTGAGTTTACCCGACTGTGTTGTTAACCACTCGTCAAAGTTACCGTTCATCGATGTTGTGTGTGTGTGTGTGTGTGTGTGTGTTGCAAATAGCAGGCTAACCGTCACGTTTCCCTGAATCCATTACTGCCACAGACAAAACTGTAACGTTAGGCTTGCGTGCCATGGCGGAACCGCCTCAAAAAAGGTTTGGAAACCACAACGATTTCGTGACAGCTATCGGGAGAGATGGCCTCCCCTCCACACGCTACCCCATCACGCGTTCTGCACCGTGTGCAAGACGGACATTGACATCAGTCACCGAGGGGCTACAGGTAACGAGCACAGTCCCACACACAAATACTCCCCGGCCCCGAAAAACATAATGATATTAAAAATAAAAGGATGATAAGAAAAAAACGTTCATAGTGTCAATAGGCGAGCCTATCACACCCGCCAACCTTCCCATTAGTGGGGGGGCAGTTAGAAAAGTGGTGAAATGTCTAGAAATCTAGAAGGTTTTAGACAGGCTAGGTGCTGATTAATGTAAGATAAATAAATAGAATAATTACAGAATGGCATTTAGGTTACAGTTAGGCTATTTATTTATTTTTTTTTTGCCTAATTGAATTTATGAACATAAAAAATGACCATGACATCATTACAGGGAGTCCAGCTGTGACAAGCTATTGTAGGTCAAGTTAATGATGCATAGCATAGGTCTATTGGCTAAGCCAATGTGATGGCAACTGACACATTAGGCATTTAATGCAATGTCACCCTTTTAAAATCTGAAATTATCTGACCCATGTTATATATTAGCCTTTGTGTCTCTGCCAGGTTTATATCTTGTGCTTTTGTAGTAGTTGCTTTAGGCCTATTTAAAGTTGGTGCTTTAAGAGTAAATCATTACTTAGACTACTTAATTTCCCTTCTGTAATCAGAAAAACGCTATGTGTTAACTTGGTCTGACTCATATCTTTAACACAGAAGTACTTAGGCCTATGTACTCATAAAATTTCTTCAAGGTTGGCAGGTCTGCTAAGATTGCCATACTGGCTTTTAATGAAAACAAATTAACTTAGAGAGACAGCGTAAAGCTCATGGACAAGTCATCAGTCATACACAGTATTTTTTAATATATGCTACAGTAGAGCAGGTTCTTTGTGTTGGCAGAGGTATTATACATCTCTGAAAGGCATTAGTAAATCAACTCTCTCCTCCATCAGCACAAATGAATTAAAAGCTACCTATAGATTGCACTTAAGCCATACTATATGGTCGCTGCTGAATTGTGTGAATTGTCTTCTCTGCAAAGTCAGTTAAGGTGTTCTATGATCAAGTCATCATGAGTAGACTCAACAGTGCAAATATGTGGTGTGTGTGTGTGTTCTCAGGTCCACCCCTGCACAGATGGTATGGCGTTCCCCTTTAGAGATGCACAACTTAATCCCTCAAACACATGGAGGGCTTAATCAGAGTGTGTGTGTGTGTGTGTGTGTGTGTGTGTGTGTGTGTGTGTGTGTGTGTGTGTGTGTGTGTGTGTGTGTGTTTCAAGGGAGACAGAGACTGTGTGTGAATGACACAAGGACATTGTGTTTCTTTATGTGTGTGTATTTGGAGGGTTGCTGGTATGTAATGCACACAAATAAGTGGTAGTAGCTGTTAATATGAAATGTTAATATTAGTATTCTGGGTGTGACATGAGTGCACACCAACTTGTCAACAAACCTGCTGTATTACATAATGCTCTTTGGTTTTTCATAAGATGAATTAATTAAGATTGGTTAATTTGTGTCTGTGCTCCCCATCCACACACATCCATACACACAGCTTTCCACGAAAGTGTGCAATATACTATATAATCCTCCAACTTGTAAAATAACTAGAGCAACAGTGCCCCCTAACTGGCTGTCAGTATAGTCAGTGGTGATGGTCTGTTTGGGTGAATGAAATGCTCTGGTTGGAAATGCAGCCTCACACTTTATTCTACAGCTTTGGCCCTGCCATACAGTGGCCAGCAAAGGCAAACATGCAGCAACTTAAGAAAACACGCAAATAAATAAAAGACAAGTGAATCAAGAAAAAATCAATTTGTCAACAACTGCGCAGCATTTAGGAAATGCACTGCAAATACACACAATACAACCCAACACACTAATGTGCTGCAAAGGCCTGAAAAATTTGGGCCTTTAGGAAAAACATACAAAAGCAGCGCAAGGTCAAAACACATGCAAGAAAGAAATGCTGCATGTCCAGTCAACACAACAAAATTGCTCTGTGAATAGAAACAGAGCAGGGCTTTCCCTCAAATTGCAAAAAATCTGAATGTAACAGACTACAAGTGGCTGCTGTAGTTTCAGTTTCAGTTGGACTTTTAATGGATCTATTTTAAATCTAAGCATATTCAGATGATGCGTTTCGAACACCAATACAGCCATACCAGATACACCAGCTGTTGGCACATATGTGGCCCGCCACGAGAAACCCAGCAACAAGTCGGCCCGTCACAAGTCGGGCAAAACAAAACAAACAAAGTAAACAAAGAAAAAAAAGATTATTTTTAAGAATAAGGGATTTTTGTTTTTTTGCAGAATGTGTAAGTTGAAATCATGAAGAAGCCGCTCCATGTTTCAAATAAAAGTATTGGTGGCCTTAAAACCATAAACTTTGTATTTGAATTTGAGTCGTTTTACAGGAAATGCCCGCTGATAGCTGGCTCCTAGTTGGGGGTGTGGCGATACAACAGTAAATTTGGATACTGGCTTTCTTTGGCTATTCACAGGCTTTTGTACTTTTTTCGGCCAATCAGCTGCACGTTAAAAGGGAACCACATGGCTACTTATGCAGCCGCTCCTGCATATAAATTAACTGCTACGTCTGGAAGCTGCATGTGTTTTCATCATTGAATGAAGATGGACCAGGAAAAACGGATTGCAGAAGAGCTAAATCGTGGCTGTTACAGCGCAAATCTTTGGCAGTACATCTTCGACAAGACAGATGCCTCTGGTTATGCCACCGAGAATCAGAATCTCACTTCTGATTCTGAACCCGAACTAGGAGATGAAACTGACGAAATCGATGAGAGGGACTGCATTATACTGGAGAACATCCCTAATCTACAGTTGACCTTAGCCGAAGATGAAGACACCGAAGATGAAGATGACGAAGAATCCCTCGGCCTCGCAGCGGAGGAGCTGGAGCGTAAGATATCAGAAGCTATATCTACGGTAACATTTGAAGGGGATAAAGACAGCGAAGGAGATGATCCGTAACTTTGCTGCAAATGCTAGGGAAGAAGACAGGAGAATTCTCTCCTTGGGACACAGTCGTGTAGCCACAAACTTTCTCCAGAGCTTATGTATAACATACGGATGGATTCTCTAGCTGCCGAAAGAGAGTGGCAGGACATGATAATAATTGGACACTGTGGATTCTATATCCCAATATCCCACTGATACAGCAATACAGTAATACCGCCATATGATATATTACTTGCTGATATGCATTAATCTGCTTGTGTGCCATAATGATGTGTGACTAGGCCTGTTTGTCCCAAGTATGGTTTAACTCATCATGCATAGCTTGCAGAGTGCATCCAAAGGGCAGATACTTCAAGGGCAGATACTTCTCTGTTTTAATTCCAAGAAGAAACCCCCGCGCTACAGGCGAACTCAGGAAGGGGCCCAATCTCACTCCCACAGGTGGCTGTACTCTCTATCGAAACCACACAGCTATGCACGATAGAAGGGAGCTTACTGAGACAAACACCCTACAAAGGTAGAGCACTAGAGCCCTCCCTTAAGGAGGAGTTCCTATTATACATAAGTGTATGCATTTCCTTGTTTAATCAGATCTCACTTGGCCACGGCCTGTAGCAGACTTTTACTCTGTAGTGACATCTCCAAAGATCTTTGCTCAATAAAATAGCCTGCTTAACTATATCCTTGTCTCTGACTGAACTTCTTCACATCCTGAACACGGGTGGAGCAGGCTGACTCCAACAATTTGGGGGCTCGTCCGGGATGTGAAGAGTTTTTTTTATTCGGCAGAAAGAGATCGCGGCGCACGGACAAAAGGCACTGGTTGACCTAAAACTTAAAGGTAAGCAGAAACCTGTTACAACAAATTCTGCATATTGAATATAACTAAAATAAGTGCCTGAGTCTGAACGCTAAAATCTCCTAAATTCAACAGAGACTTTTGTCTTTTGTGTTGGGTTAGAGTCCCTCCAGGTTAGAGTCCCGGTAAATTCTGGGTTAGAGTCCCTCCGGGTTAGAGTCCCGGTAATTCTGTTGGGTTAGAGTCCCTCCGGGTTGAAGTCCCGGTAAATTCTGTTCCAGGTCGTGGTGGACCCCCCTATCTTCTGACGAGGAGATAGAGCCGAAGGCGGCAAGCTGGGTTAGAGTCCCGGGGGCTGTGGGAACCCCCCAAATTCTTCTGGGTTAGAGTCCCTTGGAGAGGCGTCTCCATAAATTCTGGGTTAGAGTCCCTCGAACCGGCGAGTTCGTAAATTCGGGTTAGAGTCCCTCAGAGCAGGTATCTCTGTAAATTCGGGTTAGAGTCCCTCAGAGCAGGTATCTCTGTAAATTCGGGTTAGAGTCCCTCAGAGCAGGTATCTCTGTAAATTCTGGTTTAGAGTCCCTTGAAGCGGCGACGTCATAAAGTTCAAGTACTCGGTGAGTATTTTGTGTGTGTGGTGTGACTGTGTGAGACGTTTCAGTGCAGGGCGCAAAGAGGAAGAGTGTCAAGGTTGATAAGTTCAACCTAAAAGTCAGTTGCTCGGGTGAACTCCATACAAACTGACCGGCTCTCCTCTATAAAATAGAGAAAGGAAAAAAGGATAAAAGATGGATGGAGAATTTGACAGAGAGTTAAACGATGATGGGTGGGGTCATCCAGGAAACTGGAAACCCCTACGAGTGCAGATAGGGAAGGTAGTGAAAGCGAGCGAGAAAGTGACGAAGGAAAAAGAGAGAGCGGATAGAGCAGCGAGGGTGAAGCTCTTATTAGAGGAGGTTGTGAAGGAAAAGTGCAAAAGCCTAAAAGACAAAGACTCACTAGGAGTGCTGATTTGGAAAAAAGAAAGGGAGCTAAGCCAAAAGGTTAAAGAGGCTAAAACAAAAGAGCAACAGGCAGGGTTTTTTGATAAAGTTAAGTGCAAAAAGAGGTTAAGAAATTAGATACGGAGTTAGCAGAATGGTCTGAGCTGGGAGTTTGGTGGCAGGGTGTAAATCATTTGCACGAGGAAACAGAGACGAAGAGGAAAGAGCAAAGTTCAACTGCGACACCGGCCTCCGCCCCACCACCGTATGCTTCTCCCTCCACTCCAGTGGCAGCCCCAGCCGGCATATACCCCGTGCTCGACGTCACCGGAGGTAAGATACACATCAACGCCACCAAGCCTGACATACATAACATGGGCGCACATCAAGATGACTCAAACTCCCAATACAGCAGTAGCTGCCACCAAGTGAAAGAGGGAGCGGGCGAAGAGCAGATACGTGAGTTTACATTCAGACGGGAGGAAAAATCTCCCCCTTTATCTGACATGTATTTCCAACCTAGCCCAGTCTCCCCTCTAGGCTCGATCTCACAGACAGGATCTGCCCGTGGACCAGACATTGGAGCAGGGGCGTTTGCAGATCGACGGGAGCGAGAGCTCATTGCACTAAGCGAACAACGGGAATGAGGCATCCAGGAACTGCAGGAGCAGCGACACCATGCCCCCCTACAGGACCAGGAACAGAGAGAGCGGCGCCACCACCTAGAGGGGAACGGGCCCCAGGGGCCCGGGTCAGGGTACTGCTCCAGCGATTATCAGGCCCCTACATTTCCCCCCATCTCTCCAGGTAAACCGCAAGAGCAGCAGTCAATGCCCCAACCACTCAGGGCATCAGGCCAGCCCGGACAAAAGGTAACTCTCCAGGCAACGCTTGACGGACACTGGGTAGTGAGTAGAGAGCCAGAGGAAGACGAAGAGGGGCTAGACGGGGCTGTGGGAGAAGTACAGATAAGGGAGGGAGTAGGGGAGAGATTACAGGAGTTACAGCAGATATTAACTGCACATTTAGGCGAAGTACAGGAAAGAGTTAACTCTCGCCAACCCTCTGCAGCATTTAATATGACTCTCAGACCCAGACCTCCCCGCGGAGGAGACACTGTCTCCTCTTTTCCACTATTGGCATCTCACAGCGGCCCTAGATACAAACCATGGGGATTAGGTGACTTACAGGGACTCATAGAGAAATTACCTCCAGTGGCCGAAGGGGGGGACTGTGGTTGAGTAAACTTGACAGCCTGACAGTGGGACAGACACTGGCCGTAGGTGACATAAGGGCTATTTTGGGGAGGTGTTTGACGGGGGCCAATCTTAGAGAAATAAAGGAGGAAGCACGTACGAAGACCCTCCCAGACCAAACATCCTTCACATGATATGTTGCAGACATAGGCAAAGCTCTGAGGGAGAAATACCCGCTTCCAATCTCTCTGTAGTTCCCAAGCTGAAATGGGAACATAGCACACACCCGAGAACATATTTGGATAATTGTAAAGACGTGGTTAAAACAAACAGGTTGTCATCCGGGGAAGGAGGGGGTACATCGAGAGTGGTTCAGACAGGCGGTGTTGAGGGGAGTGCCTGATAAGGTAAGAGAAGCTATGGAGACAAATCCTGATCTTCCAGGTAGTGAATCGCATGTGTGGGAAAGGCACTTGGTGCACCACCTAACTCTCGCCAAAGATACTGCAGACAAAGAACAGGAAAACATTAAGGAGTTACACAACACAACTCCTCAAGTTACAGCTAAGTAACGCCAGACAACTCACTAATGAGAAGAAGAAAGCTAAGGGTGATAAAATTATGATGGCTGTTGATGGTTCTAACCCTGATCTCTATCCCACTCCTCCCTGGTCAAAACCACAACACGCGCAGTCGGCTCTGCGAGGAGGGCGCGGGGCGGGTCAAGGACGTGGCGGAGGACGGGGGAGAGGACGCGGTGGAACAGGAGGTGGGTACAGAGCCCAAGGAGGAGGCGGAGGGAGGTGTTACTACTGTGAAGAAACCTCTCACTGGGTGCGAGACTGTCCGTACATTCCCCAGAGAGGAAGGGGAGCCCAGGGCGGGGGCAGGGAAGTCTGGCGCGGAGGTCAGTCTCACGCACCTGAAGCTCAGTCACAATACCCGGCAATGAACTGGGAGGGCTGTGACGGGTGGAATGAAGAGTGACACACCCCACAGAGAGACTCAGGTAACATCACCTTGGCAGACCCGATGTTGCCAGTGAGCGTCGACCAAAAGACACTGCCATTTCTAGTTGACACAGGTGCTACATGTTCCACCTTAAATAGCACACACGCCACCACACTGTCACCACTAACCACGACAGTCATAGGTTTCTCTGGGGAAAAACAAACTCTACCGATTACCAAACCACTCCTCACGAAGGTGGGAAGACAGACGACATTGCACACTTATGTTTTCTCACCCACGGTCCCTGTGAATCTGTTAGGTAGGGACCTGTTGATCAAATTAGGGGCTTCTATTTTGTGCAGCGCAAGCGGACTCACCGTTACATTTCCAGACGGCACCTCACTGCCCTGTTCTAGAAGTCACACGACGGGGCAGTATCTGCTCAAGCCAGTTGAAGAGCCGCTCGCGGACATCTACTGGGCAATGCTCCAACCTGAAACCAAAGAAGGCGGGGGAATCCTGTCCACGTTTCACAAATGGCGCCCCTGGATCACGTGCCTCGAACCCTACGTCGCTCCTCCTGACCCCGCCCATGTGACCCTCTTCTACGACAGACTGCAGACTGAGTGGTACCAGGAGGAGTTCGAGGAGGAGTTGTTGGGTGAGTCATGGCAGATACACACCACAAACATCTATGTAGCTCCAGAAGGCGTAGCAGCGCTGTTGATTTGACCCCAGCACAAAAACAGTGGTACAGGATGGGAGAGGAGGCAGTTCCTCATATCTCCCTTGCATTACACCCCAAACACCAAGCTAAGGAGTTAGGAGGTATGGTCAAAAGGGCCCTTAGTCAAACTGATTGGGCCCCCACCTCCGTCCCTCAGGTTGATTACTCAGCTGAAGGTAAATCATACAGAATCGAACTTAATGCGTTAGACACAGGCACCCTTGAACACGCGCAGATCACCAGACATCACGGCAGGGAAAGAACAGATCACCCATTAGCGCAGAAACTGATAGACGATCTGCCTGAGCATCTGTGGGGCCCTGGGCCTCGCCCCGTGCAAACCAGTCACATTTTCAGTTCGAGCAGATTGGATCCCATTTGGAGACCACAATACTAACACAAACCACAGGCAGAGGCAGGAATACAAGACACAATTGAAGGCTTGTTAAAGGTAGTGGTGTTGGAAGACTTAGCGTCTCCATGGAACACTCCCATTTTGCCTGTGGAAAAGAAAGGGACAGGTAAATAACGTATGGCGCATGATTTGCATGTTATCAACGACATTCTGACCACTCCCACTGTACCTGTACCTAACCCGTATGTTGCATTAACGAATCTGGACCCCTCACAAACTTGGTTTACATGTATTGATCTGGCTAACGCTTTCTTTTGTCTCCCTCACGCGGAGAGCTGCAGAGATATCTTCTCTTTCACATACAAAGGCAGACAGCTGCGGTACACTCGGCTCCCTCAAGGGTTGGCACTCTCACCTGGCATCTTTAACCAAGTCCTGTGGGAGGCCCTTGTTGACTGTAAGTTACCTGACAACACAACACTCATCCAATATGTTGATGACCTTTTGATAGCTTCCCCCACAGCCGACACCTGTTTAGAAGCTACAAGGAGTGTTCTCACTCATCTCGCAGAGAAGGGTTTCAAGGTCAGTAAATCTAAACTACAGGTGGCCCGGAAACAAGTTTCGTTCCTGGGGAGGGTGATATCACAAAAGGGGGCGGGAATGTCACCGTCCCACAGGTCAGCCATCCTCCATCATCCGAAGCCACTGAAGGTAAAAGACATGCTTTCCTTCCTAGGACTGACGGGCTATAGTAAAAACTACATAGCTGATTACACTGGACTGACACAGCCGCTCAGAGCGTTGGTGAGAGAGAAGGGCATGCACAATCTCAATGCTGACTTAGAGTGGACACAGGCTGCTGAACAGACTTTCATCATACTGAAACAAAGACTGGCGCAGGCCACTGACTTGGCAATCCTGACTACAAACTCCCTTTCTACCTTGACGTTTCTGGAACAAATGACGTCACAAACGGCATTTTGTTCCAGAAAAAAGGGGGAGAGAGAGTAGTGCTAATGTTCGTTAGCGCCATGTTAGACCAAATGGAAAAACGACATCCAAAATGCACACAACATGTAGCAGGAGTAGTTAAGCTAATCCAAAAAAACAGCACACATAGTGATGGGACATCAGCTACAATTACTCACCTCACATAGTGTAGTGACATATGTAAACTCGCAAGCATTCACACTGACCACACTGAGACAGCAGAGACTGAGCAAAGTCTTAGAAGCACCCAACATCACTTACACCCACGAGGGCATTAACATGGCTGATAGGGTGGGAGCTGGGGAACCACATGAGTGTGAACAGGAAGTTATAAAAGACACCAAAATAAGACCAGACAGAAAATTCTTAAAGCAGAACCAATTGAGAATGCCAGAGACTTGTACACTGACGGCTGCTGCTTTAAGCATGACACGGACGGACTCAGAGCTGCCTACGCAGTAGTAGAGGACATAGGACAAGACCACGTGACAGTGAGAGCAGAAAAGCTCGAGGGACAGCAGTCAGCCCAGAGAGCAGAGGTGCTAGCAGTTATTGCAGCACTACAAGAGGGAGAGGAACAGGAAGTGAACATTTACACAGACTCAGCATACGCAGCAGGCGCAGTGCATGTAGAATTAGGACAATGGCTAAGGGCAGGATTTGTCACCGCTACAAACAAACCAATCAAACATGAAGCCGAGATGAAGGAGCTAGCAGAAGCCCTCATGCTCCCAAAACAGGTAGCGGTGATCAAGTGTAAAGGACATGATGCAGGGGATTCAAAGACAGCCCGAGGTAACAGAGCAGCAGATCAGGCAGCTAAGGACAAAGCAGTGTATCAGCTGAAATTAATACTGATGTGCTCAGAAACTGAGATCCAACAGGAAAAGGACCTCGACAGACTCAAAGGACTCCAAAAGGGGGCCTCACTGCAGGAGAAGACAGTATGGAAGGCGAGAGGAGCAACGGAGGTGGACGGACTGTGGAGAGGAGCGGATGGGAGACCCATTCTGCCCCCAGGTATGAGAAAAACAGCATTAGAAGAAGCTCACGGGGTGGGACACGTGGGTGCAGCCCAGATGATGAGGAATCTGGACAATTGGTGGCATCCCTTCCTGAAGGACATGACAAAAACTGGGTGAAAACATGCAAGCTCTGTAACCAATACAACCCCAAACCAACGCTCAGACCAGAAGTGGGTAAGTACCCTCTAGAGGCCAGAGTAGGAAAATAAATAATCATAGACTACACAGATATGATTAACTCAATCCGAGGTTACAGGTATTTGCTTGTGTGTGTGGATGCGTACACAGGATGGCCTGAAGCATATCCAACCAAAAAGGAGGACAGCAAATCGGTGGTAAAGTTTTTGATTAATCAGTACATTCCAAGGCACAGGTTCCCCGAAAAAATCAGGTCAGATAACGGAGCTCATTTTAAAAACCACAACCTCCAACAGGTGGAGGCAGCGCTGGGTTTGAAACATGCATTTGGCACAGTGTATCATCCTCAGTCACAGGGTAAGGTGGAGAGAATGAATCAGACTCTGAAAAACAATCTGGGCAAAATCTGTGCACAGACAAAAATGAATTGGCTTGATGCATTACTGCTTGCACTCATGTCTATCAGAAGCTCAGTGAATCAGAGCACTGGCTTCACCCCACATGAGTTGCAGACGGGGCGGGCCCTCCCAGGGCCACACACAAGGGTTCCAGGAATTAAAGGTGACGAACAGAATCAGGTGAACACAAAAGCACATTTTCGTGAACTGCAGGCTCTCGTTTCAGCTTTCTCCAAACAGGTCACTGATCAGCAGTCTCCCAGCCTTACCCCTACCGTTCCGACGGCTGAGAGTCATCAAGCGAAAGTGGTCCGAGCCCAGGTGGACAGGACCATACCAGGTGACTGAGAAAACATCACATGCTGTGAGGCTGAAAGGAAAAGGAGAGACCTGGTATCATTGGAGCCAGTGTGCAGCAACAGGGGGACCTGAACGGTCCCTAAGACAGGTCCAGGAGGATCTGGAAGCACAGAACCCTGACCCGGCTGGGTCAGAGAAATAAGGTTCACTGATCAACGGGGCAGAATAATCCCCCAGTGAACCTGAGTAGTAAGGGGCAGTCTACCCCCTCTACTGAAGAAAGAAGGTGATCGAGGATAACAGGGAGGAGGTGAAATAGTGCTCCTCTCCTACAAGTGGCGTGCCAAGCCACTGCCGTGACTTCGTGGGACACCAGAGAACATGAGTAACATACTGATTGTCTGCTGGTTGTTTGTTACTATTATTTTTATGCTAGCTTTGTTAAAATTGCTCCTCACAGGTACCACGAGGTTTTGAATATCATATTATATGTTATTCTTAATTATCGCTTGGATATTGATATTTTCTGTTCTCATTTATTGCCTCATTGTTCTACATTTCCTAGAATAGGGGTGTGCAGGTAAAACATGCACCACATGTTTGGTAGTTGGAAATAGGCAACAGGCCTAGGATGCCTGTCTGCCACAGTAATTGTGATTGTTTTTCTGTTAACAGGCGAAATGTTTCACTCATCCAGGGAAGACACGCGGGGTAGACGAGGGCGGCGGCGCAGAAGACACCCAAGTGTTTTAAAAGGTTTGGCGGCCTCGAGTTGAAATATACGCCAGGGCGGGTTTGTATTTCTATTGCGGGGGTAGTAGATTGTTCACTCGTATACCAATCGGAGGCACGGGCCTGGGTGCCATGGTGAGGTTGGGGACACCTCTTATATTGGTGGGCTGGAACCTCACTCAGGCACACACAGCAACAACATTGTCATCTCTCACTAGGCGCAGGCGACGTCACGTCTTTCTCAAACGCTCAACAGGTTCCGTCGCTTCCTTCGGCTTCTCCGCAGGCTCACCGACGTACATCGACGCCTTCGGGGTGCCTAGGGGAGTCCCAAACGAGTTCAAATTAGCCGACCAAGTGGCAGCTGGGTTTGAGAATATTCCCATTATATCTGCATTCTACCCGGTAACTCCTAATAAGAATGTAGATAGAATTAACTACGTGCATTACAATGTTCTGAGACTTGCTAATTTGACTAGAGATGCCGTGGAGGGCCTGTCTGAACAGCGGGGGCCTACCTCCCTTATGGCTGTTCAGAATCGGATGGCTCTGGACATGCTCCTGGCAGAAAAAGGTGGGGTGTGTGCCATGTTTGGTGATATGTGTTGCACTTTAATTCCCAATAATACGGCCCCCGATGGATCAGTCACACGCGCGTTAGACGGCCTTCGGACTCTCTCCAAAACTATGCACGAACACTCGGGTATCGACAATCCCCTAGATGAGTGGTTCACTAACGTGTTTGGTAAATGGAAGTCTTTTATCTTGTCTGTTTTGATTTCTTTGGCTGTTTTTGTAGGTATCCTTGTGACGTGTGGTTGTTGCTGTATTCCATGTATCCGATCACTTGCAGTCAGGCTCATTTCCTCTGCCATTGAGAAGCATGACGTGCATGCTATGATGCCCCTATTGCTGTCTGACGAGCCGGAGGATGAGGAAGATGAGTCTGACAAAGCAATGAGAAGCTCGGTGTGATTTTCACGCAGATGATCTCTCGTTTGAGAGATCAAAAGGGGGAATTGTGGATTCTATATCCCAATATCCCACTGATACAGCAATACAGTAATACCGCCATATGATATATTATTCGCTGATATGCATTAATCTGCTTGTGTGCCATAATGATGTGTAACTAGGCCTGTTTGTCCCAAGTATGGTTTAACTCATCATGCATAGCTTGCAGAGTGCATCCAAAGGGCAGATACTTCAAGGGCAGATACTTCTCTGTTTTAATTCCAAGAAGAAACCCCCGCGCTACAGGCGAACTCAGGAAGGGGCCCAATCTCACTCCCACAGGTGGCTGTACTCTCTATCGAAACCACACAGCTATGCACGATAGAAGGGAGCTTACTGAGACAAACACTCTACAAAGGTAGAGCACTAGAGACCTCCCTTAAGGAGGAGTTCCTATCTTACATAAATGTGTGTATTTCTTTGTTTAATCAGATCTCACTTGGCCACGGCCTGTAGCAGACTTTTACTCTGTAGTAACATCTCCAAAGATCTTTGCTCAATAAAATAGCGTGCTTAACTATATCCTTGTCTCTGACTGAACTTCTTCACATCCTGAACACGGGTGGAGCAGGCTGACTCCAACAACACCTCAAGCCGAACAGACGTACAGTAGTTACTTCTGAGATGACTACATCCATCAAGAAGCCCCCAACGAAAAGAAAGCACCCCCGAACCACTTATTTCATCGGAGGCAATGAAGTCTGCAGGAATACTTTTCAGTTTCTTATGGGGTGAGTTTTCTTTAACGTCCAAGTTATCTACGTTTCGTTAGTGGTCATTCAAAGTCACATACAGGGATTACAAACTGTTTTTTCATGGCTATACCTTACATTGTTATTAGCTAGCTCAGTACTGTCGTTTTAAAGTGCAAATGATATGTACATCGAAACTAAGCTGTAATGGGAAGTTTATATAGGGTAATGTGAGCATCTGCTATTCATTTGAATAACACACCAACCTGATGATGTGCTTGAATAATGCACCTTTGGGTGCATGAATCACACACCCATGGGTGAATAAAAAGTATTGACTGTGATGCTAATGATTTAGCAACTAGCCTACCTGAGGGCAGTTTGGATGAATACATCCAGAGTCAGGTGACAAGGTGCCTGTTAGCATGACCCATGATCTGAAACTTCTTTGTTTTCCTTTTTCAGAATTGGCAAAGACACTCTGACTGACATAATCAAACACTGATGAGAACGGTGCAAGACCACGGTTAAGGAAGAAGAGCTCACAGCCATGGGCAGCCAGGTTAATCAGCCGTGAACAAATCAACAGAGTTGTGGAATTTATGAAAAACTACGCAGAAGACAATGCCATCATGCTACCTGGCCGACATCCTGGGCATAGGGATTGGCATGTGAAGTTGCTGCCAACCCATGTGTCTAAGGCCTCAGTGTGGCGTCTCTACGTTAAGTCTGCTAAGGAGCTTGGTATGTGTAAAAATTTGTTTCGAATCTAATGCTTCTAATGTGAAGCACTATTAGCAATTAAAGTACAATTAACCATAAATAATATCAGTTTTTTCAGGTGAGCGTGCAGTTTGTAAATCACGCTTCAAAGCACTGGAACCAGCTCCTCCCACACATCAGAGGCTGCAGGCCACGTACAGATCTCTGCTGGCAGTGTCAAAACAATAACGAGCAGCTGCTACTAAGTGCAAACCTCAGAGATGATAGAAAGTCTGAAGCGGTCAAGAAGCAACAAGATCATCTTGCCCTTGTGCAAAAAGAGAGGGCTGTGTACAACAAGATGACTGCCGCCTGCAGAAAGACATGTGCTGACTCTCAGTTGTCTTTTGGACCTCCCCTATCAGCAAGCAAGAAGATCAGGATGCATTACAGTTATGATTTTGCACAGCAGGTACTATTTATCACACGTTATTTACGTCACTTGACTTTATTAAATGCAGAATAGCAGCAATATAACAATCACGGTTATTTTGTTGAATAAAAGTTTTTTTTATTTCTATAATTTTCATAGTGTTTGATTTATTAGACTGTTATGAATAGACATAAACATCTTTCATTTGATCTAATCCCCTTTCCCTCTCTGTCTTCTTCAGATGCACTTTCCCTCAAACCCTCTTCAGCCAGGGCCAATGTACTTCCTGACTCCATGGAAATGTGGCCTTTTTGGTGTCTCCTGGAAGGGCTGCAAAAACAGGTGAATTTCCTGATTGATGAAGGCATGTTGTCAAGTAAGGGGAGCAATGAAGTCATCAGCTACATGCATCATTTCTTCAGTAACTTCAGAGATGGAGAAACAGACATGGATCTTCATTGTGACAACTGCAGTGAGCAAAACAAAAACAACTTCATGCTTTGGTACGGTGCCTGGCGAGTCACCTCAATATCCTACAGCTTGTTGGAACGGCAGATGGCACAGTGACAGTCAAGACCTCCGACTGGCAGACGCATCTGAGTCCCTACTTCCGAAGGCTCCCACAGATCAAGAGTTATCAGCACTTCATGTATTTATATTGAAACTTCCACATTGTGTACATATAAAAAATAATTTCATGGATATGATAGTGTTTTATGAGAAAACAGTGAGCCATGTTTTAAATATCCTGTTATGTGCTTATATTCTGTCACAGCTTTGATGCCAAGAGACCAGGTGTGGTGCTTGCTAGAACTCACAGTGATGCAGAACCTGTCGAATTTCAGCTACTGTGCAATCCAGGGGTTCTGCCCCCTGTTGACAGTCTTCCTGTCCTGGCCCCACCTGGACTGAACATTGACAGGCAGACCTATCTTTTTGATAAAATCAGGCCTTTCTGTGCTGATGAGGCAAGAGACATCACATGCACAGCGCCAAGGGTCACATCACAGAAGAGTACGCAGAAGACGGTGCGGGTGTGATATCACCAAATATTGGACTCTCCTTCACACCCTCTCCACAATGTGCTGATCAGCCACAGGAGCTAATTCAGCAACAGACTGATCCATCCACACTGCACCACAGAGTGACTTAAATGTATTTTATTTAATATTAGAAATAAGTATTTGCTCCTTCTAACTCTTAAGTATATTACCTTTCTAGTTTTTCACTTTTATTCAGGGGCTTTTTGTTTTGTTTGTTGTGATCAACTTTATTCAGGTGCTTTTTGTAACAAAAGCATTTCCATTTCAATTAAGTACATTCTGATTTTGATCAGTCCACTAAAGTGCTTAAGGAAAATAACACTTCAAACTACTACAATAGTTTCTGCCCTGCAGGCTAACAGATACCAGATGTCACTGAGAGCTAGACCAGTAGGGAGTGGGGCTTATCTAAATGAGACGCAAATAAGCAGCATTGTGTTACCTGGCTCCCCAGGTAGGTGACAATTCAGGCCCCGTCCACATGAAAATGCTGTTTTGTGTAAACGCATATGTTTTGCATCGTTTTGGCCGAGCGTCCACACGGATCCTATAAACGCAGCGCCTGAAAACGCACTTTTTTGAAAACGGGTCTCAGGGTGGAGAAATTCGAAAACGCACCCCACGGACGGCGAATCCGCATACTTTTCGATACGATGACGTCATCGCCCCACCTAGTCCAGGCAAACTTACTCATTTTGGAGCCAAAAATAGAAGTAATTGTAAAAGAACTTTTTTCAGCATAGATCATTTCTATGAGGTGTCCAGAACAACATACTAAAAGTCCTAAGAAATCCTAGTTGAGGAAATATGTTTAATTCTCATCAATCCAAGATGTGTGCCAGTAAGGCCAGACAACAATACACCCCAATGGGGCATTTTTTTCCTTTACTCCTATCAAAATAAAACTTAATACAATGAAAGTATCCATGAAAAGTAACATTTTTTGTGTTACAAGTTTCTTTGAAAATGAATTTGAATATGCAAATGAGCTATACACTAATCGAATATAGGCTACCCAAAATATACCTGCATAGGCTTAATTCCTTTACTCCTATCACAATCAAACCTCACACAGTGAAAGTAGCCTATACATGAAAAGGAACTTTTTTGTTTTACAAGTTTCTTGGAAAAATCTATTTTAAATATGCAAATGAGCTCAACACTCGGCCTAATTGACTTGTCCAATAAGCCATAAAGTCACAAGTAAAACAGGGGCCAAATAACTAACACATTCATGTCCATTCAGTAAGTTAACCTATGCATAAACACAATAACTTTGACATCACTTTGCCACACTTACCTGGGTCACTTGCCACAAAAAGACTTATATTGACCTTAAGAATTGATTGTGCAATCTTGCCTCCAGTTGCTTTCTAAACTAGAAACATTTGCATTTCCTGCGAAAATACAGTGTGAATGCTAACAGCTGAATGGATTTGCGAAATCTGCTGAATTATACTGCAGGACATGCATAAAACTATAAGAATGAATGGTCAAGAATTTACAGAATAAGCTTGAAAATGCAGAAAGGCTGAAAAGTAGTATCTTGAATGGGCTAAAAAAGTTGAACATTTTGATAGCTGAACATGAAGCTGAATGTATGAAAAGCTGAAAAGGCAGAAAGCTGAATATTGGAAAAAGCTGAAAAAGCAGAAAGCTGAATGTTTTAAAAAGCTGAAAAGTTATTGGCTGAATGGGCTGAAAAAGTTGAATATTTTGATAGCTGAACATGAAGCTGAATGTATGAAAAGCTGAAAAGGCAGAAAGCTGAATATTAGAAAAAGCTGAAAAAGCAGAAAGCTGAATGTTTTAAAAAGCTGAAAAGGCTGAAAAGCTGAAGAGTTATAAGTTGAATGGACTAAAAAAGTTGAACATTTTGATAGCTGAACATGAAGCTGAATGTATGAAAAGCTGAAAAGCAGAAGGCTGAATGTTTTAAAAAGCTGAAAATGCTGAAAAGTTATTGGCTGAATGGGCTAAAAAAAGTTGAACATTTTAATAGCTGAACATGAAGCTGAATGTATGAAAAGCTGAAAATGCTGAAAGCTGAATGTTGGAAAAGCTGAAAAAGCAGAAAGCTGAATATTTTTGAAAGGCTGAAAAGCTGAAAAGTTATTGGCTGAATGGACTAAAAAAGTTGAACATTTTTATAGCTGAACATGAAGCTGAATGTATGAAAAGCTGAAAAGGCAGAAAAGCTGAAAAGTAAGAGGCTGAAAGAGCTTAAAGGGGTGAACAGTTTCTCTGGCTGCACATATGCTGAAGGTGCAGAACCAAAGTTGAAAATGTTCCCATATGAATGGATGGGAAAATGCCTCCCAAACCCCTGCAATTTTTAAAAAAAGTATAATGGTTATGGCCCAAATATTCATATAGAGAGTAACAGGAGACATTGCTGAACTCTGTGATGTCTTTTTTATTTCTGTAGAATGAAAAATGAGGGTAACAGAGCGAGAGACAGAACAGGTACCATCTGCTCTACTCCAGAAATTTAGGCTCAAAATTAACATTACGGCTTAAGGGGGAGTTGCTGGAGTGCTTGTCGCTCTAGGGCTTCTACAGCCAAAACCGTAAGTCCTACATCTGAAATAAGACCATCAGCTGAAAGCGAACAAGATTTCCTACATTTCTGTGTGTATATTGTC
This sequence comes from Lagodon rhomboides, assembly GCA_039737535.1. Classification (NCBI taxonomy): domain Eukaryota; kingdom Metazoa; phylum Chordata; class Actinopteri; order Spariformes; family Sparidae; genus Lagodon; species Lagodon rhomboides. The sequence goes on from CM077797.1 coordinate 1,716,557, forward strand.
TATGTGAAGTAAAAGATGTGGGATCCAAATCAAGTTGAAGAGATTTTTTTCTCCACTTTTTCCAGCTGCTCTCCACTCTAGCGATGATGTCACGCACTCTAGCAAGATCTAGGTCACACAATACAAAATACAATACCAGGCGGGCCACACATCAGACTTCCACCATTTGTAAAGTAGCTTTGCAGTGTTATGAGAAGCTAGCGACAGCAATATCTAGGCTAGAAACCCAATTGGAACATTTTAAGTTACCAACTCCTTTCTAACTTGACATTTTACTGTAGACACATTTTGCTTAAGGCCGAAACTACTTTTCATCTTGAAGTAGCATCACCTAGCCTACTGAAACAAACTAACGTTAGCTTGCTAGCACTAGCAAATTCTATCGGGCCTAATTTCATTGCTAGACAACACTGTTTTCTTTTCTTTTTTTGTTTGTGAACCATATTGTGCAAAGTGGATGAAAATTAAAATAAAGGAACACTTTGGAGATAGAGTAATGATGACTGGCCTGGAAAATCAATGTGTGGTCACTTTGCGAGAGACAGCCCACTCAATTCTTCGTGAATTTCACAAGCAACAAAAATCTAATAATCCAGAAGACGAGAAGCTGAATATAATTAAAACCGCTGCAAAGTTAATTGGAAGTGATGTCAAATCCATGGGAGTCCTAAACGATTCTTACCCAGACTCAAGTGACATTGCAGCTGCTGCAAGCTATGTTCCAGAGTCACTACAAGTTCTACTGAGGAATATGTTTGCTGGTAAAAACATTGATACAAAGGTTGCATCAATCGGACAGTCCATCATGCAAGCAATAAGACCAAGGACAATGATTGCACCTCTTCAGCTTGGCCTAGGGGTCCAGATGCATCACCATTTTGCGTCACGTTTTTTGGTAAACACACTCCATGAGCATGGTTTTGCCTGTTCCTATGCAGATGTGATGAAACAGAGTGCAGCAGTGGCACAAGGGACTGAGATCCCTGGATTCACAGAAGAGCATTATATACAATATGTTGCAGACAACGTCGACCACAATGTGGCAACCATTAATGGTACTGGGACGTTCCATGGAATGGGTATAATAGCTTGTATTACACCAGGAATGCAACAAAACAAACCTGTTCCAAAGATCCAAGTGACTGCTGCAGATATTGCTGCGGTTGGTCGCATAAACATTCAGTACTTTAAGATTCCTCCCATACGTGAACCTATTGTGAATCAGCCACTGGCTCTGTTGCCAGCAGATAACAAAACATCACAGCTGGATATTTTGTGGAAGACATCCCTACTCTTTCACTCTCAAAGGCCATCATGGCATGCTGCAGATGCTGCATCTAGGTGAACACCCTGGGAGAGCTTCAGTAACATTCCTTCCAATGATTGATCTTGATCCCAGTGATGAATCCTGCATATACTCAACATTGAGGTTTGTGGCAACTCAAGCTCTGCAGTATGATGTGACCCCTGTTCTGACGTTTGACCAACCCCTTTTCTGGAAAGCCTTGACCATTATCCAGTCTCAGCCAAGCAACAATGAACTCAAGCGAATAGTCCTCAGGCTTGGGGGATTTCACATGCAAATGAGCTTCTTGGGTAGCATTGGACATTTAATGGCAGGGTCTGGACTGGAGGAGCTACTAGAGGTGGTGTATGCTGGAAATACAGTGTGCCACATGATGTCTGGCAAGGCTGTGTACAGGGCAGTTCGTGGTCACATGCTAGTGGATGCCACACTTAACACCATGTTGCTGGCTGATGCTTACAATGTGCCACTACCAACCAAAGACACAGTAGAACAACCTCCAGTTGAGATGACGACTGTCGCTGATGCTGAGCCAGATGAGGAAGTACCCGATACCCAAGAAACAGTCACAACTGACTTGAGTATTGCAAGTGAGCTATATGACCAAGTCATGTCCTCTATTATGCCGATAGAAGAACTTTGTTCTGCTGAGGTTTTCGAGAGAATCCAGAGTGCACTAAACAACAAGAAGGAAACAATGCATATGAGAACAGCACAGCTTTGGCTGTAGTACATGGACATGATTGATATTCTGAGAAATGTATCAAAGCTGAGAGGACAGGCAACTGGAGATTGCACCTTCAATGTGTTCATGATATGCTACCCTACTTTGCCGCTTCTGGACACAGACTATATGCAAAGTCAGCCTATGTATACCTGCAAATGATGACAGCCCTACCTGAAACACATCCAGATGTCCACAAGAAATTTGAGGAGGGATTTCACGTAGTGAGGCGGAGCAACAGGTATTTTGCTGGACTGTCCACTGATCTCATTATTGAGCAGGTGCTCATGAGAAGTGTAAAAACACATGGAGGCTTAACAAGAGGAAAAGGATTTACAGAGACTTAATGCTTGGTGTGGGTCCTCTCAATGCCAGCATGTGCAAACATCAACAACGCTATGCAGTCCTTCACGGGTGTCTCATATGAGACCAGCGACCAACATAAAGACCTGTCCAAGGCCAGGCAGACAAGAGATGTCAGTGACACTCTTGCCCTGGTCACCTATCTCAAAGAGAAAGACCCATTCACTGAGAACCCTTCCCTGCACAACATTGCTAATGGTATGACAGCCCAGCAGGGAGTCAATGTTGAGAAATCAAGAGAAATTGGGTGCAAGATTTTGGAGTCTATGGTAGGGAAACCAGTGGAGGAATTCACCTTCAGGAAAGCTGACCAAGCAGTGACACTTGCATCTAGATCAACTGTCAAGATCAAAGGAGAGACAGTGGTAGTGGATCCACAGCTGTTATTCCAGCGGCTTGTAGCAGTGAGAGACCGTTGTGAAGATATGCCATCACTGTTCAAGTATGAACTCTGCAGTCACCCGCCTGCTTTGTTTGAATCATCCTACCTCCCCCTACAGGCAAACAAGGCAATTCTTGCAGATGTCCTCTGGAAATCTATTGAGCAGCAGCAAAGACAACCCAGCAGTGATGTCCAGCATGTCCTTGATGGGGGTGCATTACTACATCGTCTACCATGGCCACAAGGGTCGACATATGACCGTGTGTGTGAAATGTATGTCAGATATGTCACACAGAAATATGATACGGCTACTGTCATAGTCTTTGATGGCTACAAAGAAGAACCAACAATAAAAGACGCCACTCAACTGCGTTGAACAGGTGTTACTCCCGGTGTGACTGTACACTTCTCTGGTGACATGATCATCCAACCCAAAAAGGACCAGTTCCTTAACAATAAGGAAAACAAACAGCGGTTCTTGGTTTATCTCATTGATAAACTTGAGAGGGCTGGGTGTATCACAGACCATGCAAAACACGATGCAGATGTGCTCATTGTCCAAACTGCCATTGCCTCTGCAAGAATAAAAGACACAGTCTTAGTAGGTGATGACACAGACTTGTTAGTACTCTTGTTGCATCATGCTGATCTGAATGCACAGGAGCTGTTTCTGGCACCAGAACCAAAGAAAGCAACAAAAACAAGATGGATATGGTGCATAAAGCAGACGAAGGAGTTACTGGGTCCCAAGGTGTGTGACAATCTTCTCTTTATCCATGCCATGTTAGGCTGTGATTCTACATCTCGTCTATTTGGCATAGGAAAGGGAATGGCACTGAAAAAAGTAAAGAACGACATTAGCTTTCTCAAACAAGCTAAGGTGTTCAGCCAGTCACAGGAAAATGTGGGAAAAGGCATCATCATTGCAGCAGGTGAAAAAGCTCTAGTATCACTGTATGGGGGCGAAAAAGATGAATCACTGGATATGCTAAGATACAGGCGGTTCTGTATTAAAGTAACTCAGAACTCATCTGCATTGGAACCTCAATCTCTCCCTCCAACTTCAACAGCTGCAAAGTTCCATAGTCTTCGGGTCTTTTACCAAATGATGGAGTGGAAAGGGGGAAGTGAACGTATGGACCCAAAAGACTTGGGGTGGCATGTTTTGGATGGGAGATTTATGCCAATAATGACCGATCAGCCTGCGGCACCACCAGAAATATTAGATGTAGTCCGCTGTAGTTGCAAGAAAGACTGCAGCACAAAGAGATGCACATGCAAAAAACATGGACTCCCTTGCACTGACATTTGCGGAGAATGTCGTGGTACTAGCTGCACAAACTCACAGTTGCCTGATTTATCAGATGAATATGACCCAGAGGGGAAGAACTAAGCAAAAACACAAACCAGGAACTGATATAGGGGGTGCCAGAACCAAGAGCCACAGAGAAGGGGTCGAGGATCCAGGCTGGATTGAAAAAAAAAAGAAAAAAAGAAAAAAGTAAAAAAAATGTAAAAACAAAAACAAAATCAAAAACACCGAAAAAAAACAAAAACACCAAAAAAAAACACCTCCCCTTTTGTTGCTACCTTGTCGTGGTGGGGAGGCTCGTGTTCCTCCGTGACCCTGAAGACTATACCGGCGGGGGTTATACCCCTGGCAGGTACTACCAAGCCAGGCAGTTTTCAGGTTAGAGGCCAGTCTAAAAGCAGCAGGATGATTGGATCAAGATTGGGCTGATATATGTATCATACATATGATGTTTTTTCCTAGGCAAATTAGGACATATTCAATAAGTGTGGAGCTCGTGTGCATATTCAAATTCATTTCAAAAGAAACTTGTAATACAAAAATTTTTACTTTTCATGGGTACTTCCATTGTAAAGTTTCATTTTGATAGGAGTAAAAGGAAAAAAATAGCCCTATTGGGGTGTATTGTTGCCTGGCCTTATTGGCACACATCTCGTCTTCCTCAACTAGGATTTCTTAGGACTTTTAGTATGTTGTTCTGGACACCTCATAGAAATTATCTGAGCTGCAAAAAATTCTTTTACAATTAGTCTGTCGTAAAACGCTACTTTGCCTGGACTAACCCCTCGACCTCTAGCCTTCGACCTCTGAACCCTGTGACGTCTCATTACAACAACAACAGCAATGGCGGACTACATGCTTGTGTTCATGCTGCAGAAGATATTGAGCCTGTTAGGGTTACTAGGGCAGAATATTGCACTCCTCTGCCACTACGCTGAGCAAAGAAGGATTTCGGACAACAGTATACGCCAGATCATTTTAGATCCACCACGAAGGGCTACCAGGAGGGCAACCAGGAGAAGATTTTGGGTGAGACCAGGTAGAACCAACAGTTGGTGGGACAACTTCATCAATGGCGTTGTTGTGGATGATGAATGGAGGGCGAACTTCCACATGTCCAGAGCATCTCTCGTCGCCCTGAGCGAAGAACTCCGTCCATATATCGAAGGGCAAACAACGGCCATGAGGGCACCGATTGAGATGGTCAAAAAGGTTGCATTGACGCTCTACTACATGAGTGACGAAGGACGGCTACGGAAGACTGCTAACACCTTCGGCGTGTCGCGGCAGGCTGTGTCCGTCATTGTCAGGCAGATTTGCAAAGTGATCGCTATCCATCTTGGACCGAAATACATTAAGCTGCCTTTTACGGAGCCCGAGGCCGAGGATCTGGTTTTGGGCTTTCATCGTGCTCATGGCATGCCACAGTGTTGAAATAAAGCAGCCATCTACTAACTCCATGGACTACATCAACCGGAAAGGCAAGCATTCCCTTAATGTACAGGCTGCCTGTGACTACAAGTACAAATTCATGGATGTCGTGATAAAGTGGCCTGGAAGTGTACATGATGCATGAGTTTTTGCTAATTCAAAGCTAAACTCATACTTCAAGACTGGCAAGATCCCTGCTCTGAAAAAGCAGATTGTGGACGACGGCCATACCAATTTTCCTTCTTAGTGACCTAGCCTACCCTCTGCTGCCTTACTTGATGAAGGAATATCCCAGTGGTGGCTCCACACCTCAAGAACAATAATTTGGTCTGTGTTTGTGTAGGGCACGCATGGTCATCGAGTGTGCTTTTGGTCACCTCAATGCCAGATTTGCTGCACTGAAAAGGCCTATGGACATAAATCTGCAGGACCTGCCCCATGTAATTCATGCTTGCTTTGTTCTTCATAACTTTTGTGAAGACAGTAAGGAGACTGTGGCTGATCACTCTGTGATGGGAACAATACAATGTGATAACGACTTGCAGCCATCCATACAACGCAACAATTACATCACAGACTGTAATGAGGGGGAGGGAAAGAGAGTTAGAAGAGTACTCACAAAGTACCTTGGCCCTTAACAAAAGACTGGCCAAGACTGTGAATAGTGTACTGATTGCCATTTTGAACATGTTGTGAATAATGTTTGTTTGGTGAAAATAAACAATTGACTGCAATCACTTTCACAAATCTTTTGTTTTTATTAAAAAGTAGTTTAGTAGTAGTAGTAGTAATAAAAGTTTTTTCCAAAATGTGCAAATGTAACAAATACACACACACCTACACTATGAACTATACACAAAGACATAGTAAATGTCCATAAAGTGCAACAGGGCACCAAAGTTGAGGACTGCAACCAATCCACGTCGTTTCTCATTAGTGCTCTTCAGTATTAAAAGGTGGACTCTGGGCTGCGTGTTGGTGTAGGTGTGTATTGTCCAGGTTGGTATGCAGGCTGATTGGGTGTAGGTGTGTGCAGAAAGGCTGGTGTTGTGGGGTGTGGTGTGGTATGAATATATGATGGTGAGTACCCGTGGACCTGTTCGCTGCTGCTGTGGGGGTGTACATACCGGGGCCTTAGCAGCAGTAAGGAGTAGGGGTGTTACGATTCTCCAAATCTTCGATTCGATTACATTTTCGATTCTAAGGTCAGGGTTCGATTCGATTCTCGATTTTTACATGTATTTTTTTATGCCATTTTAGACTAGACTTTTATGCAATATAATATCTGATCTTTGTTCGCAATGAACCACACTACATTGTCAAATTTAAAACATTTATTAATAATATAATTGTCACAACTTCAGCCAGGCTTTAGTTTTTAATTTGTCTGTTTCCTGTTTTGCCACACTCACTCTCATGTCATTTCAGACTCTGCCACTTCCTCCTGCTCTGCATTACCTGCTGATTTCATTCACCTGGCCTGCCCCACCCCCATACTCACCTGCTCCTCATCAGCTAATCAGCCCCTCAGTATATGTACTGGTCCATTTCCCTCAGTTCTTTGCTAGATTGTCTAGTGTGTTCACCTAGCTCTCCAGCATCTTGAACTTCTGATTGTGTATTGACCTGCCTTTTTGGACTTTGGACCTTCCCTTTTGCCTGCTCCTCCTGGATTTGTTTGCTTCACAGATTGACTACCTGGTTTTGACCTCTGCTTGTGGATTAAACTCTGTTTCTGCACCTGAACAGTTTTCTCTGTCGTGCTATTGGGTTCTTGTCTGCCATTTTGTGAAAACCTTACAATAATGTAACAATAACATATCTTCAGTCAATTGGAAACTTAAACGAATTAACCTGCAGTCTAGTTTCTCTTTTGTAACTGCAGTCTTCTTCACAAAAGATGACATTCAAGTTTACAACAAAACAAAACAAAAAATACATATACCACACAGATAATTGTTGTAAGAGTGGCGTAGCCCCTTTCAGGAATAGGGTGGTGCGTGAGGTATGAAAGGTGTGAGTGGGCGAGCGAGAGTGAGGGAACGTGTGTACGTGCGGACAGTGAATGAATGAGAGAGAAAGGAGTAGCAACAGGCCTGGATTGGCCATAGGGAGTACCGGGAGTTTTCCCGGTGGGCCGGTCAATAATGGGCCGGCAGTGTCTGCCTTTTTTTTTTTTTTTTTTTTTGCTGCAGCCCAGGGAGAGAGACATGCACCAGCCCACAGAGCTCAGCTGCAGCCCACAGAGGCCCAGTGGCTTGTCTGTCTAAACAATACCTCGCCCAGTGGCCCTATAGGCTACAGAGGCCCATAGTCCCACCCACGCATTTTCCATACCCCTCATCGTCCAATCACCTTTAATAATGAGCAATCATTACGAGAGAGAAGAGAAACACACACAAAAAACAAAGCGAAAATGGAGAAAAAACAAAAAGGCGTTGCAGAAAAGCTGAGGGAAAAGAAAAGAAAAGCTCTCTCTACTGATGCTGCTAAGAGCAGAAACATGTTAAACATGTTTGCTGCAGCGGGGGCCGGCGGCGGCGTGGCCTCCGGCTCCGGGGCTTCGGCTGCGTTGGCTGCGGCGGGTCCCTCTCAGCAGGTGTCGCAGGCGGACAGTGAAAGTGAGGCTCCCGCTGCCATGGTGGTACAGGAGGAGGTGGAGGAGGAGAGAGACGTGACCCAGCAGGGACAGATTGAGGAGGAGGTCAGAATAGCTACTGTCAGCCCGGTAAGAAGTAGCCGAAATGTTAGCAGAATGAAGAGGGACGTTTCATGTAGGGAGGGCCAGTGTTGGGTAGTAACGCGTTTTTAGTAACGCCGTTACTTTTTTCAGTAACGCGTTACGTAACGCGTTGTTTTTTAAAATTCAGTAACTCCGTTCCCGTTACCAAACGCTGCGTTACTCTGTTCCTTTTGGTGAGGTTTTACAACGGCACACAGTTCCCGATCAATAAAGTTTAATTGAATTGAAAAACGAAGCACTTGTCACCCTCTAGCGTCACACACGCAATCAAACACGCGCCATGAAGAGGACTGGACAGGTCACGGCATGATGGCGAGCGAGAAGGGGAAGATACATTTCTACTCGTGGAAATCCTTTCTACGGCGAACAACAACAACAGCAATCTGCTGAAGCACCTAGAGAAGCGGCATGCTTCCACAAAGTTAGCAGCTAAGGTAACGTCAGCTAACGCAGCATCCGAGACCGACAGCAGCGAGCAGCACACACCCACTCCACCCAAGCAGCAGCGGTTGGAGTTCGAAAGACGGACCCATAGCCAGGCACAACTTGATAAAACAATTGCACGGTATGTTTGATTGTTTATTTGGATCTCTTTATCAGGCTATTATTCCAAGAGTCCAATGGTAAAATTGGAAGAATGTTTTACAGTAACTAAAAAGTTACTTTCTCAGTAACGCATTACTTTTTGGTTTAAGTAACTGAGTTACTAACTGAGTTACTTTTTTACAAAGTAACTAGTAACTGTAACTAGTTACTATTTTTCAGTAACTAGCACAACACTGGGGAGGGCGGAGGGCTGTGTGTGTGTGTGTGTGTGAGTGAGTGAGAGAGAGAGAGAGAGAATAATGTTTTCAAATAATGCTATGAGTAGACTTGGTGTCCAACTTACAGTGTTATTTTAGCTTGCCATAAAGTTACAGCTTACAGTTATTATTATCATGTAATATTAGTGAAACATTGCTTTGCCGAAATGGATGATTTATCATTGGTAGGTAACCAGAGAAATAACACTAGTAAAACTAACATTATCTTTCTCTGTGTTTAGTCAAGCCGGACTGTTGAAATAGGAGTGGAGGAGTCACAGGGAGATCAGGCAGTTGTAGACTACTTTAGCCGTTTTTCATACTTTAAGTTGCCACTTTGGTGAGGAGATCTTTATTTTACATGGATTTATTGTCTTACTGTGGGCATAATTGTGTATTTGTATAAACAGTATATTTCATTAAACACTGAAAAGTCATCTCTAGCAGTGTTTCTTTGACATCCACTTTCGCTTCAAGATGGAAATTGTGACACTGTGGCCATCTCTCCCAAGATGAAAGTCTCTGTGAGTAGTGAATATCAAGCATATCAATTTTTTTAACATGGTACTCTTTTCCATGTAGGCTACTGCGCTTTATTTAAATTTTTGAAACAACACAATGTGCGCATATATCCTCTCGTATGTCGTGTGCCTCGGCATATCGTATAAATAATAATGGTGGGCCGCCATGACCAAAAATGCCAGGGCCATTTTTTGGTCCCAGTCCAGCCCTGAGTAGCAATAAAGTGTACAATATAGGCTGCAGTTTGGCTGTGAATAAAGGCGACGGCTCCCTGGCATTATTTCCCGATCAGCTTAACACGTGAAAGGGGGTTCACCCTGAAGGTAAACAGAAACTTCGGCCCTGGAGGAAATCATCTCCCCTGTGCTTACCGACCACGGTCCGGAAGCCGAACAGGAATAGTGTAACACCATGATATCGTTTGACTGGTTGTAGCTAATAGCTACTGGCTTAGCTAGTAGCTAAGTTAGAGGAGGTTGACTCGCAGCACTTCAACACGTGTGTTACGAACAGACGTTACATGGGGGCGAGGCAGCATCGACAATTCCATTTTTTAATTCGAAGTTCGAGATTGTGATTTAATTTCGGTCGATTTCGGAATCGTGACACCCTTAGTAAGGAGACTGTGGCTTATCACTCTGTGATGGGAACAGTACAATGTGATAATGACTTGCAGCGTTTGTACAATGCAACATTTACATCACAGACTGTGATGAGGGGGAGGGAAAGAGAGTTAGAGTACTCACAAAGTACCTTGGCCCTTAACAAAAGACTGGCCAAGACTGTGAATAGTGTACTGATTGCCATTTTGAACGTGTTGCGAATAATGTGTGTCTGGTGAAAATAAACAAATGACTGCAATCACTTTCACAAATTTTTTGTTTTTATTAAAAAGTAAAGTTTTTCAGAAATGTGCAAAAGTAACAAATATGCACACACACACACACTATGAACTATATACAAAGACATAGTAAATGTCCATAAAGTGAACCAGGGCACCAAAGTTAGGCACTGTAGTCAATCTTAGTCATTTCTCATTAGTGCTCTTCTGTATGAAAAGGTGGTCTCTGGGCTGCGTGTTGGTGCGTATTGTCCAGGTTGGTACGCAGGCTGAGGTGTCGGTGTGTGCAAAAAGGCTGGTGTTGTGGGGTGTGGTGTGGTGTGAATGTGTGATGGCGGGTAACCGTGGAAATGTCCGCTGCTGCTGTGGGGGTGTACATACTGGGGCCTTAGCAGCAACTCAAAAGCCATCCTGTATGGTGCTTGTTATATTAGCAATGTTGGTGTTGATCTGTGCCATGTTCTCTGAGTGAACTCTGGCAGACTGCTCAGTCAACTCCAACATCCTCCTCCTAATCCTGAGGTCCTCCTCTGCTGTGTTAGCCTGAGCTTTCCTCTTTAGACAGTCCCCTCTGTGGATGTCCAGCTTGGCCTAGAATAAAGCAGAGCAGAATTACATTACTATTGGGTAAAACAAGTTAAGGACACAAGTATGTTGTGCATTATGTACTAGCAACACACCTACACACAAATGCATCCGTCCTAATGCTCACAACAAAAGGCACTGTAGCATACTGTAGCACAGTGATTCCCAAAGTGTGGGCCATGGCCCACCAGGGGGGCCGCGGCCCACCTGCAGTAAAGTGTGGGCCGCGAGAGGTCATTTTCTATTTTGTAATTAAATTTTAAGTTACCATTAAATCAGGGCTGCATCCTCTTAACACCGTTAATTTCTTTAACGCGCGATTAACGCTCGTATAAAAAAAGAAAAAGAAACGCGCATTGTATGATTTACGTCCGTCGGTGGCACCTGTAGTCTTGAGCCAGAACCCCACTCACACAGGATAAGTCGCATTAACGTCGCAGCGGCAGTTCGCCAATTCTCCGCCGATAGTGATTCACACTCCGCATTAAAGAAGAACTGCGTGAATTCACACAGAAATCCGGCGCTGCGGCTGCTAAAGCGGCGTGACGGTACACGTCATGATGATGACGTCGATGTGTTTTCAAGGTGTTTCCCCGGTGTCCCCCCTGTCAATCTAAACCCGCCGATAGTTTATAATCATATGGAAGCTGTTATAAAGTGTAGTGATTGAGATCCTGATCCACCAAACATCCTGGAAAGTGACGAAGTTACGTTTTTCACTCTAAATTACATAATTACATAATCACCATCAATAATCTGGACGCTGTCTGACTCGCGGGGAGGGAGGTTGTCTTTCGGGGGAAAGTTCACTGAAGTCTCAGTCTGGAGGACTGATGGTCGCGGTGATTTATTTTCATCACAAACATTGTGAGTTAAAGTTTTTTGCCGGTGACAGACGATATTTTTTGAGCCTTTTATTTTCCCACATGATTTGAAGTGTTGAATGAACATTTTCATAAAGCAAGCATATTTGCCCTTTCTTATGTTGTTAAAAGTATAAAGAACATGGAAAAAATACATTGAGGTACATTTAGAACAGAAAAAAATTTGACGAGGACCAGAGGGCGGGAGCACATTACACCAGTTTTAAAATCGCTGCATTGGCTCCCCGTACGTTTCAGGATTGATTTTAAGGTTCTTTTAGTCGTTTTTAAATGTCTTAACGGTCTTGGGCCTTCTTATTTATCTGACTTACTTTTACCGTATCAACCCTCACGGACCCTTAGGTCATCCGGCACTGGCCTTTTAACCATACCACATGTTAAATCTAAAACACACGGGGAGGCGGCTTTTAGTTATTATGGCCCCCGATTGTGGAACAGCCTGCCGGAGAGCCTCAGGGCCGCAGAGACTGTTGATGTTTTTAAAAAGAGGCTCAAGACCCACCTTTTTAACTTGTCTTTTCACTGACTTGCTTCTAATCGTTTCTGGTATTTTACTTGATCTTAGGTTGCTTTCAGGATTTAATTAATTATTTTTCTATCTTTATTTTATTTATTCATTTAATTATTTTTATTTTATTTATTTTTGCTAAGGTTTTATGAACTTTATTTTAGCTTTTTAAGTCATTTTATAACTACTTTTAACTTCCTTTATTGTTGAATTTTACTACTTCCTTTTATCTTCTAGCTCCAGTGTTATCCTCACAGGGGGCCCTCCACACCGGGAAAGTCTGATCTGCCTATGGGGTTTCACCCTTGGGGGCTGTCTCAGCCTGGATGGATGGGGCGGCACCGCGCCGTGGCTCCACAGCCATGGCGTGGGCTCTTCCGTCTGTCCTGGCTGAGTGGTTCCGGGGTATGATTCCCGGCGTGGATGGCTCCCCAACAAAGGCTTTCCTCACCTGGATCCTCAGTGCCAAGCCACCCTGTATCTTAATGTGTGTATCTTAGTAGTTGTGTGTGCATGTCTGGGTATGTATGTAGAGGTGTGTGCCTGCATGTTTGCATATGTGTGTGTGCGTGTGTGTGGGGGATCGGGTCTTTTAACTGTTAAAGCACTTTGTGTTGCATTTTAATGTGTATGAAAGGTGCTATATAAATAAATAAAGTTTGAAGTTTGAAGTTTGGATGGTTGGCTGGTTGGTTGGTTGGTTTAACATTAGTGTGTCTTGTTTTTGTAAAGTTTTGTCAAGTCTGTTGATACCGAAATCAGTACGAGGACAGGTGCAAGAGCACGTTATGAGGAAGAAGACCGCTGCAATGATGCTGCTGCTACTGCTGTTATCATCTAGCATTTGCTGCTGGCAACACGACTCCACTGTTACCAACGGCAGATCTTCTGGGCGATATGATCGAGTGCTGCGGACCTATGGTAAAGACGAGCTGCTGTCCTTACGAGGAAGAGCTGCACCAGAACCAGGCCTGCTGGATCATGTCCCGGAGGTGCTACTACGACGGTGAGGAGACAAGCAGCCACGGAAACGGGACAGGAGGGGCGGTATTCTACACCGGCTCGTGACAGACCAGCGCTGCCATCAATTCTTCTCAGTAACACACGTTCCCCAAGAAATAAAATGGAAGAGCTGCGCCTCAACACAAGAGTAAGCCATGAGTACCGTGAGTCCTGCCTGATGATTTTCACAGAGACCTGGCTGCAGGAGGACTTCCCAGATGCATTAGTTCAGGTACACAGCAAAGTCGGCAGTGTTAACTTTTCAGTGTTAGTTGAAATCAGCAACCTCCAGTGTTATTTTAAGACTTAATTTAGCAAAACTAACACTTTCCAGATTAAATCCATGGAAGTGTTGGTGTAGATTTCTGACGTTAATGAACTTTAACACAGCCGGTGTTGAGTGGACCACACCTCTCATTTCCGGTGAAGAAGTTTTCTCCACAGTCTGCAGTCGCCATTTCCCTCATGGGGGCCGGTAAGTTTTATTTGATTAAATATTATGTTTTAGGGCAATATTATCTTAAGTAATATCACTAACTGTGAATTTAATTGTATTTGAATGGCAAAATATAATATGAAAGTGTCTAACCCAATTTTTCGCCGTGTTTTGTCACTGACAGCTAGCATGATTTTGGTAAAGTCGTGCGACCCAACAATAATTTAGCACTCTCAAAGCGGAGAATATAATGAATATTGGTGGCTGATATCTGCAACAAATTATAATAAGCGTGTTACGTTCGATTTTCTTCCAAAAAACGTCAGTAAGTGGATAAACTACGTTTAGAAATAGCTTCGGTAGCCAGAGGAGGATTAAGGTAGTCATGGGCCCCTAGGCTATTTTTTATGTGGGCCCCCCCTTTATTTTGCACCATGTGTAACAGTGCAGGAGAATATTTGGCAAACATGATCCACACACACTCCAGTTAGCACACATTTATTTTCTCAATCACATTTTCTCCCAGCACGCAGGATCCGAGCTCCAGGTAATATTAGCAGGATTGCCGGCGTCTTGTGCACTCTCTGCAGCAACAGGTGATGCACTCACGGAGGGATTAGCAGAAGCTAGCATATTGTGGCTACAGTGTTTCCTTTGTGGCAGCGGTGCTCTGAGTCGGTAACCTAGCAACACAAGGGGGGTCTGGAGGCATGCCCCCCCGGAAGAAAATTTTGATGAATAACCCTTTAAATGGTGACTACTGGTGAGATTTTTGAGAAAATTTTTTGACAGATTGAGACTTACAAAATGAGTCTCATTCTTACGAATGACATAACAATCAACAGATTCAAGGCATCTGCTGAGACCAGATTATTGTACAAATGTGTCTTGAACTGGGCAGAAACAAAGTTCATAATTTGTGTCTGGGCGTAGTAGCGTAGTGTTTTGCCTAGGAGTGTGGACAGCAGGTCTGAGGGGGCTTCAGACGGCTCTGTCAAGTTTACCTAGCTATAGCTGCTAGAAACTTTTAATGCGAGTGGGGTTGCTAGCTGGCGCTGCGGCTCCTAAAGAGGCGTGACGGTACACGTCATGATGATGACGTCGGTGTGTTTTCAAGGTCCCCAGATGTCCCCCTGTTAATCTACATCTACATCTATGTTGGTCAACCACAATAAAAAAAAAAGGGGTCCCCCCCTGTCAATCTAAACCCGTGGACAGTTTATAATTATATGGATGCAGTTATAATGTGTTGTGGTTGAGATCCTGACCCACCAAAAAGTGGGAAGTGGAAAGTGTCAAAGTTGCGATTTTCGCTCTAAATTGCATAATTACATAATCACCATCAGTAAACTGGATGCTGGCTGACTCTGTCACTCACAGGGAGGGGAGGTTGTTTTCTGGGGGAAAGTTCACTGAAGTCTCGGTCTGGAGGGCTGACTGTCGCGGTGATTTTTTCCGACACAAACGGTGAGTAAAAGTTTTTTGCCGGTGAAAGACATTGGCAGAACACTGTGAGAAGAGTCGGTCAGACAGGCGGGAGGACAGACACTTCTCGACGTATCTGCGGCAGGGCGTAGGAACCGGGGGGACGTGTCCCCTCCAATATTGGAGACAGGCGCATTTGTCCCACCCAAAAATTATACCGCGGAGCAGAAAAATATTTGATTTTGAAATCTTCAACTCACTTGCTTTTATTTTGAAAGCGCAAAACAGTGTCTTGTCATCTGCCCGCCCCCTCAAAGGCTCAGACTCAGGCACTGCTCAAACTGTTGGGAAGCGAGAGTCTGCAGCTGGCAACGACAATCCTCTGGGGTCGACGGACGCGCCGACGTGACCAAATCATGTGACCGATGTAAGATGATGTAACAGCAATGTACGCAATGCTCTTTCGCGAATATTGCCGTCACATTTGGTGTGTGCTTGATGCAGGAAGAAACTGTAAAAAAAAAGACGGGCTTTTCTCACGAAAGTGTCTGCAAACAGTAGGTGCTTGCAAGGACAAAAACACGTGTAGGAAATAGGATAAACATGGACAATAGGAAAGGGGGTGCCCCTTTCCTATTGGTGGAAAAAAACAACATCAACCAATCACAAAATTATATGGCAAAGCACGTGATGGTGCGGTGGACGCAAGGGGGCTCTGCAAGGATGTAATGGGTCTGTATAAGCCCCCTTGCGTTGTGTCAACGTGAAACATAACTTACGTTTTAGTGACAGCGAGTTTTGACAGTTGAGAGATTTGTGTCATTTAGCGTGTTTGGAATGTATAGTTAGTGTGTAGAGTAGTGTGTAGTGTAGTGTGTTTAGTGTGTAGTGTAGTCGTTTTTTTGTTTTGTGTGTTAAAAAATTGAGGAGACTGTGGAGCAGACAGTGCAGCTCTTCATTGAGACATTGAGCCTGAGGCATTGCCTGCATTTAAATGTAAATAGTATAACTTTTTAAATTTCAAAAACTTATGTACAAATTTAGCAAACAACAATTTATATTTGCATTATAAGTAATAAAAATGGTCCGTTAAACATATTTGTGGTTTTCACAGTAAATAATCTAACTTTTTCCTACGTGGATTTTATGTTTTTTGTGTGATTTTAGGTACAGTGTGTTAATACAGTCTGTCAAAATGATAAGATAACTGTACAGTCACACATGTGAGGTTGTGCTGAAAAAAATTACACCAAACGAGGCAAGGTAAACAGTTTTTAAGGTGAAATAAAATGGTAAAATCAAAAGTAGTCAGAAACGGCCAATTATACCCTGGACCTCTGAGGGTTTTAAGATGAAAAGACAGCAGCAGCTCAGTTTAAGTGGTTTCTTTCTCATAGGGAAGAAAATAAAGAAAGGAAATGTGAGTTGATAATAATTTTGTCCAGGAGGATAATTATATTTTCTGTCTAACGTTAGACTTGTTGATGTTAAGCTGATGTTGTGATTCAACATCTAATTAGTACACTCTTGCTAGGTAAACGTACTATTAACGTTACTAGCCAAAGTTGGCTGGCGAAAATATGGCAGACTTTGCAGTAACGTAACGGACAAAAGCGATTTGACACTAAAACAGTATTTAAGATGATTGTAAAAGAACGTGATTTTTCTTTTAACTTAACCCATGTAACTTGAAAACGAGTAACATTACACATCTCCCACATCTAGAAAGGAGTTAGTCTGTCTGTGTGTTTTTCGCTTGTATTAGACATTCCCATCAGTATTTTTCTATACCTTATTCATCTCCACTGCTTTCATATTAGAGACGGAATGGATGGAAACTGGAAACTGGTGAGGGGGGGATGCAGGGGGGATGCAGGGAGAGCCATCACTGCAGAGCTGCAGGTAGGTGCTATATGAAGCCTGAGGTGATTTTAGTTTGTTGATCATGAGAGGAAGGTTTGAACATCATAAGAAGTGAACACGGTTGAATTTAAACAATAATATAACAAACATGATTTTGATATTGCACTAGCTTTCCCATCAGTATTTTTCTACAGGTGCTGCTGGTCATATAATTAGAATATCATGAAAAAGTTGATTTATTTCAGTAATTCCATTCAAAAAGTTAAACTTGTATAATGTATACATTCATTCCACACAGTCTGATATATTTCAAGTGTTTATTTCTTTAAATTTTGATGATTATAACTGACAACTAATGAAAACCCCAAATTCAGTATCTCAGAAAATTAGAATATTGTGAAAAGGTTCAATATTGAAGACACCTGGTGCCACACTCTAATCAGCTAACTAACTCAAAACACCTGCAAAGGTCTTTAAATGGTCTCTCAGTCTAGTTCTGTAGGCTACACAATCATGGGGAAGACTGCTGACTTGACAGTTCTCCAAAAGACGACCATTGACACCTTGCACAAGGAGGGCAAGACACAAAAGGTCATTGCTAAAGAGACTGGCTGTTCACAGAGCTCTGTGTCCAAGCACATTAACAGAGGGGCGAAGGGAAGGAAAAGATGTGGTAGAGAAAAGTGTATAAGCAATAGGGATAACCGCACCCTGGAGAGGATTGTGAAACAAAACCCATTCAAAAATGTGGGGGAGATTCACAAAGAGTGGACTGCAGCTGGAGTCAGTGCTTCAAGAACCACCACGCACAGACGTATGCAAGACATGGGTTTCAGCTGTCGCATTCCTTGTGTCAAGCCACTCTTGAACAAGAGACAGCGTCAGAAGCGTCTCGCCTGGGCTAAATACAAAAAGGACTGGACTGCTGCTGAGTGGTCCAAAGTTATGTTCTCTGATGAAAGTAAATTTTGCATTTCCTTTGGAAATCAAGGTCCCAGAGTCTGGAGGAAGAGAGGAGAGGCACAGAATCCACGTTGCTTGAGGTCCAGTGTAAAGTTTCCACAGTCAGTGATGGTTTGGAGTGACATGTCATCTGCTGGTGTTGGTCCATTGTGTTTTCTGAGGTCCAAGGTCAACGCAGCCGTCTATCAGGAAGTTTTAGAGCACTTCATGCTTCCTGCTGCTGACCAACTTCATGGAGATGCAGATTTCATTTTCCAACTGGACTTGGCACCTGCACACAGTGCCAAAGCTACCAGTACCTGGTTTAAGGACCATGGTATCCCTGTTCTTAATTGGCCAGCAAACTCGTCTGACCTTAACCCCATAGAAAATCTATGGGGTATTGTGAAGAGGAAGATGCGATACGCCAGACCCAACAATGCAGAAGAGCTGAAGGTCACTATCAGAGCTGGGCTCTCATAACACCTGAGCAGTGCCACAGACTGATCAACTCCATGCCACGCCACATTGCTGCAGTAATTCTGGCAAAAGGAGCCCCAACTAAGTATTGAATGCTGTACATGCTCATACTTTTCATGTTCATACTTTTGGCCAACATTTATAAAAATCCTTTTTTTTGTATTGGTCTCAAGTAATATTCTAATTTTCTGAGATACTGAATTTGGGATTGTCATTAGTTGTCAGTTATAATCATCAAAATTAAAAGAAATAAACATTTGAAATATATCAGTGTGTGTAATGAATGAATATAATATACAAGTTTCACTTTTTGAATGGAATTACTGAAATAAATCAACTTTTTCATGATATTCTAATTATATGACCAGCACCTGTTTACCTTATTCACCTAACCTTAAAGGGTTAGTAAGGGTTAGGGTGCTTGTAGTAACTGCAGTCTCATCGCATTGTGTGAGGGTAAGGGTTTCTAATATGTGTCCCCACCAACATTAAACTCATTCCTACGCCCCTGATCTGCGGTATTTTTTTGCCCCATATAAGTTGCCAAAGACAGTTACAGTTACTACGTTACTTTTGTTTGGTCATGTAACGTTGCTTTGTGGGACAATTTTCTGTATTTAGTTGAGTGAAGGACCTGTGTAGTTATCAGACTGTACAATCGACACGCCCTCGATACGCGCAACCTGCTTATCCGTTCACACTGGTTTGGTTTGGTTCGCCAGCTGCGCCCCTGATACTACTATTTCCATCAGCGGCGGAGCGAAATTTCACCCATCGCCGCCTCCGAGAGATTCAGTGGAGGCGGGGAATTGGCGGAGGATCCCTGCATCCATATGGATGTCTTTTTTTTTCTTTTTTTCTTTTGCAGTGGCACTGAAAATCCAGCAGCGGATGCAGAATGCATATAGGGGAAACACTGATGGCTAACTCCAGGGACACTGGAGGTCAAAGCTGATGTGTCCGCTGGCTCTGTAGTTGATGTGCCCGCTGTCTCACCCTCCTCACTAGCCAGAGAAGATGACGAGCCGCGGTGGTGGCGGTCAACGTCCTCCACCTCCGCATCTTCTTGACCCGACAACCAGCGGCCTTAAAATATACTGTTAATTTGGGAATCTTCGCTAATAGTTCTTTGTCCCTTTTTTCTTTCTCCCGCTGCACTTTCGCTTCTGTGCCCCACTGGGTTTTTTGTCAGACATTTTGCCGCTGCAAAGTTTTGGATGACAGGTAACAGTCGGTGATGTAGGTAGGTCAAATCGAATCGATGAGCTTGATTGGATGAGGTGACCCATGTCTGCCCAATCAGTGCTGTTTTGTTTGTTTATTACCCCACGAACCAATAGAGGAATGAATTTTTCCATTAAAGTATATTTAAATTTCTAAAAGATAATCGGGGGGGGGCTGAGGTGTGTTGCTGTGGCCATGTCTCTACCTGCTGAATGTAACCGCTGTGAAACAATCAGGAAATATTTTTTTATTTCTCTGATTAATAACAGCTTTATCGAGGCCGCTACTTGCTCTCAGTTATTGTTACTCTGTCTCTCGACCAAAGCGTGTCTCTCTCTCTCGTGCTCTCTCTCTCACTCTGTCTCTCTGTCTGTGTGACACATGTAAACTAACTTTGTGTATTTCAGCCATTGTAAACGTGATGGATGTTTTGTTAGTAGATTTTGTGTGTAATATTATGTATGCCATTCTTTCCTTTTGAAGGTGAAGAAGATGCTGGTTCCTGTAGGGTACAATGGAGTGAGTAAATGGGTCAGGGTTCCAAAGACAGAGGATGTCTACAATTATGATGAATATTTCAAAGGAGGTAAAGTACAATTAAGCTATTTTATTCTTCTCCTTCAAAATTGCAAATATTGTACTCTTTACTCCTGTATTTATTTGATAATTTTGGTTACTATTAGTTACTGAACAGATGTTTTAGAAATACAGAATACAGTCATAAAGAAAATTATGGTCTCATGTTATAGATGAAGATATAACTTAATTGACAAATTTCTTGACCTATTGATAACACATTTAGTTACCAGTTAAACAGTATAAAGTTTTTAAATCACCTTTAACCAGCTTAAGTATTAATGTGGCACTTTTACTACCTCTACTAAATCAGTACTTCTCCCCCTTTGTTTGAGCTTTGTATGTTTATTCATGCTCGTTAGTGTATGCTTAACTTCAATTCATGGTATGTTAAAATTCTCAGTGAAGTTGTCTTTTCTGTTTTAGTGGTGGCAAAATTCAGTTTGCCAGCTTTTACCAACTAGATCCTGAAAGAATCTGCTGGAGTGGAAGTGGATTGTGACATTTTTGATGAACTTTTAAAATCCTCTCAAAAGTCATCTCTGTCTTTCATCGCCTGCATGCACCACACTGAAGAGTGCAATGGTAAGTAATTGGAGTAAAAATTATGTTGCATTTATATTGTTTCATGTAATAATTTATAGCTTGTGTATTTGTTATTTTTTAAACTGAATTCTGTAACACAAGGCTGTCTGTATTCTTAGACAACAGTGTTGAGGGGTCTTCTCCAGGGCCCTTGTCTTCAGAGTGGTCACCATCACCCGCATCTGAAGGGTCACCAAGTTGAGACTCCACAATCATACTTGAATCTACTAAAATCTGAGAAAAAAGGCTGATTGAGGGACCCAGTGACAGCAGCATTGCAAAGGATGTAAGTATCTTTTAAACTACAATTTAATATGTTTTAACTGAAGCCTTTATTATTATTATTATTATTATTATTATTATTATTATTATTATTATTATTATTATTATTATTAAGGATGACAAAAACATTGCATGCTGAAAATACCAAATGGGACATTGTCTTTAAGGTGGACAAGTAGCCAGTGAGGAAAAGGATGGATATGCCAATATCTGATGTTCCAGAAATGTTGATAATGGTCCCAATATATTGATCTTGATTGAATTACTCATGAACTTGTTTTCACAATGGTTGTTTCAGTCCTGCATTTTCTGTAGGTTTGTCAGCCTCAATGTATGTTTTGTATAACATGAGATATTAATGTAGGCCTATATGAATTTCATGTATTTTTTGTTTCAGACTGTCAAAGTAGCCCTGCATTCAAAGCCAGGTGGTGACCAAAGAATATGAGCAAACAAAGTGTCTTTCTGATGGCACAAGAAGAAAGGTGGTTAATATTCTTGTGGCAGACATGGTAGAGAGTCATGGGTAAGTGAATGTGCTTTTTTGTTGTTGTTGTTGTTGTTTTTAATAATGTATTGGTATGTACAACTATTCACATAGTGAAGTGTTGAGTTGTCAACATTTTGATCAATTTCTCAACGAGCGACCAAAAATGTGATCCCAAATGTGGTTGCAATTTCTGATTACAATGCTGTTGATTAGGAGTGAATAACAATAACAAAACAGACATGGCAAATTCTCAAAGTACTTCAGTGGTATAACCTTAAGTCTTAGGTATGCAGTAATTTGCCCAGTATGCTCTTTTTATATATTTTGCTGAAATATGTTTAAAATCATATCTTGAAATTGTCACATGAACAAACATGCCATGGGGCCCATTTTCACGAAATTAATTTGAACACCATGCAGGCATGTGACACAGTCATCATTAAATAAGCTGTTTAGCACTGTTATAGTAATAACACGCAATGCACAATTACTTTGAGAATTTGTTGCAGATATTGTGTTGATTTTACATGCATCAACACTTTTTAAAATCAGAAATTAGATTTTTTTTTTTCCATGAAGGCAGGAAAGGTTTCCTCAAACACTAAAACTATGTGGGGTAAGTAATTGATATGAATGTTGTCTTTTGGTATTACTTTGATGATGCATTTGTCTCTTTTCAGGAGGATCCCTCCAGTTAATGTCCGCATTAAATATGCACTTGGCATTACAACCTTGTTCCCGAACTTGAAGGATTCAGATTCAAAGAATGGCTATGTAAGTATTGATATTAAGATACATCCATGCTACCATTACTTTCTGAAAGCACTGCAATCTTTCATTAAAAATTAATTAATTTTGAGCGATTTTGAATTGTACCTGATATCATGTATGATAAAACCAAAGTTATACTAAACATTACACAATTTACTCCAATGAGTGTTAGTAACAGTATTTGTTAGCAGTAGCATGATAGCTCTTCTGCTATACTACAAGCGTACATGATTGGTAATGCTAATATACTGTGCTATTGAAGTAACATTTAATTATTTAACCCCACAGCCACGCCACTTAACAGTATCTATGCTTTTTATTTTACAGGTAATAGATTAAATTTTTTTCTTCCTTTTTTTTAAATTAAAAGGAACATTTCTGTGAACCCCAGAGTGGTTCTGGTTACCTAGCATGGAGGCTGAAAACTGTCCAGAGCAACTGTGCTGAAGAGTTCAAGAAATCCAAGTCCACTTGGACTCACGATAGGCCCAAGTCTCCCCGCAACATGCATCTACGTGTCAGGCAGTTGTCAGGCAATGAATGCAAGGAAGCTATGTCAGTGATGGGGCACTTAGCTGATATGAAACTTGTATGTTCTAATATGAAGGCAACATTTCAATACAGACAGAAGGTGGTTCAGGACCCAGCTACAGCGTCCACTGTCCTAGACCTTTTCCCAAGGTTTCTGGATACACCAGGCTTGGTAAGATCAACTGAACTGTTGAAGTTTTCAGTAGTGTATTACAGTGGTTCCCTACCTTTTTGTTTGTTCTCTAATGTATTGGGTTTTTTTCAATGTTATGTTGTGTGTTAAAGATTGACCAAGATTTCACGATGCCCTTTGGTGAGGAAGTGTCAGGTATATTCCTTGCAAAGTGGCCAACATTCTTCAAACCAAGGATCATCGCAGATTACCAAAAACTATCTCAAAGTGCGCAGGTGGATGAGCTTCTTCTGTCTGCCCAGTCTGATGATGGTGGTAAGTTCACATGCTTCTTGGGCATTCACTGTATTGCCCACATTTCCTGTGATAGGATTGGACTATACCAGTGTTGCAAATCACTATTTCTGCGGACCATTTCCCAAATCAATCAGTTTTTATATTCATTATTTATTTCCTACATTACAGGCATCTGGTTTTTCCATTTATTTCAGTGACATGAAAATCAACTTTCAGGCTTGAAACTTGCATGGATGATATAATGTTACTAATGTTCTGAATACATATCCACATTGAAGGGTTGCCTATCTGAAGAAATTGTTGTTAATTGTTATGTCTTAATTAAAAAAACAACATTGAGATATGGAAAACAGCTGAAAATAGATGTAATTTGCGATCAATAAATATATGTGGTCTTTTTAAGTTAAAGGAATTGCTATGGTGTTCATTTTCATTATTTAGTGTGGGACTGTGAGGTGGCTGCCATCCTTTTGCTTCTTCACCTGCTAACTCCAGCATCCAAGGGCAGGAAGTCATCCAAGGTTAGCGTATCAGATGCCACGGATCGCCTAGTGAAGTTCATGAAGGTATCGTCTTGGAATTGAATTAAATGTTTAACTTAAGGCATGAACTGATATGGGGCTTTCAAGGGCCAAAAATGATTTTTGTGCCTGACATGCAGAGTTGCAAATGCAGCATCAAATTCCAAGTTTGATTCCATGTGATTCATTTACTTTCTTTTACTCTCAGGTGGGGAGAAGCATGGAAACCTTCCTCAAGGAAACTGGTCCTGCTCAGCCATTTCTCCTGTGTGTTGGAGAAAGAAGTAACAGCATCCAGAACTTCTACATTGTCCTAGACCAAAAGGTCATCCCCTGTTTGACGCATACTGGAGTGGCTGCCTTTGATGAGCTCTTCAAGGCATATTTTGCTTTTGCCGTGTCCTATGATGAAGAGTTGTGCAACTTCTACACATTCATCCAGACTACCGTGTATGGCATCGATGTTGGCAGTGTGAGGGAGAGTCCTCGGGTCAAAGAAATCAGCTGCATCCCCAGCTGCATGTCAAAGTATCTTGCTCAAGGATACCTCCTGAGCTACAGCCGCCCTGTGAAAGGTTCAGTTTTTCAAGTTACTGGTGACAACTTGGCTTTACATGGCCTTCTTGGTTTTGTTGAATCATTTAGTGCAAATTATTGTTGTCGGTTTTTTCTTTAACTGAAAAGACAGAGTTGCAGTCAGTTTTTAGTGAGGATCATCCAGGTTTAATTCTGTGTTTGAAAGAACTTCATTCTGCTTTGGCCTCAACATTTGGTGTGAAAACAACTTGTCTGCTCAATACCCTCCAGCTGTTCCATACTTCGGACAACTATGCAGTCGATATAATGCATGATTTGCTTGAAGGAGTGGTACAATATGAACTGAAGCTTGTGTTTCAGTACCTGATAAAAAAGTCCATATCTTTGAGTTCATTTTCTAAGGGTGTCACGATTTCAATTTTAAATCGAAATCGACCGAAACTAAGTCACAATCTCGAACTTCAAATTAAAAAATGGAATCGTCGATGTTGCTATGCCCCCATGTCACGTCCAGTCGGCTTGCCAAACGGAAAAAAACATGCGTGTTGAAGTGTTGCGAGTCAACCTCCTGTAATTTAGCTACTAGCTAAGCCAGTAACTATTAGCTACAGCCAGTCAAACAATAGCATGGTGTTCCACCATTCCCATTCGGCTCCGTGGTCGGGAAGCACAGGGGAGTAGTCAGTTTCCTTGTGTAATTTCGTTCAATTTTTTGGGGGATTATGAAAACTAGATATTTTTGGAAACCTTAGAGTATGGACAATCAGAAAAAGTTTGATTGACAATTTTCCAAGGTCAATTTGGCGGCCATCTTGGATTTTCAAAATGGCCGCCTTTAAATACTAATTTCTCAATCTTACAACTCCAGGATTACCTAGAATTTAATTTCTAGCATTCAAATTGTCATGTTGGATGGCAAGAAATCATGCCAAATAGATTTAGATGATCATTGACCCATATTTGGGGTTTTATTTTATCTTTTAATGCCAAATAGCTGCCTTAATGTTGTTGTTTGTTTTACCCACCAACACCCCCCCGTCAATGGAGGACATCTTTATTTTTTTATTTTTTTGTGTGTTTTCCTTAGATTTTTTGAGTTTTAAGGCCTTTTTTTAAAAGAGTCCACAGTCTGTGGAGCCCTTAGATGGACAGGGAGTGCATTCCACAGACTTGGTGCAGCTGAACAGAAGGCGTGGTCGCCCATAGTTCAAAGCCTTGTCCTCAGAGGCTAGAGGAGGTTGGCTTGTCCCAGAGCGGAGATGGCGTGAGGAGGAATGAGGGGTGATAAGTTGTTTGAGGTATAGGGGGGCAGTGCCATGGAGGCACTGGTGGGACAGAAGGGAAACTTTGAATTCAATCCTGTACTGGACAGGAAGCCAGTGGAGAGATTTGAGGATGGGTGTGATATGGTGGTACTTCCGCACCCCCATCAGGATCCTGGCAGCACAGTTCTGGATGTACTGCAGCTGCTGGATGTTCTTGCTGGGGATCCCGATGAGGAGTGCGTTGCAGTAGTCCAGCCTGGAGGAGACAAAGGCGTGGACAAGTTTTTCGGCATCGGGGAGAGTGAGTATGGGGCGGAGTTTTGCAATGTTCCGGAGGTGGAAGAAGGAGGTTTTGAAAAGATGTTTAATGTGGGCCTCAAAAGTCAGGTGAGGGTCCATTCTGACACAGAGGTTTGTGACTGAGGATGAGAGGTGGATGTCATGGCTGGAGAAGGTGATGCTGGTGATAGTGGATGACCAGGTCTGGTGTGGAGTGCCAACAAGAATGGCTTCTGTTTTTGAGCTGTTGAGTTGCAGGAAGTTAGCCATCATCCACGCCTTTATCTCCTCCAGGCAGGTGGAAAGTGTGGAAATGGCTACAGAGGGGGTTGGATCTGTTTTGATATAGAGTTGGGTGTCATCAGCGTAGCAGTGGAAAGATATTCCATGCCGGCTGATGACATGACCAAGGGGTAGCATGTACAGTGTGAAGAGGGTGGGGCCAAGAACTGATCCTTGAGGGACACCACAGGTGACAGAGTGTGTGTCCGATTTGGCCCCACCCAGGGATACTCTGTTCTGTCTGTGAGATATGATGTGAACCAGGCCAGGGTAGTATCAGAGAGTCCAATGGAGGAGTGGAGGCGGTGTACAAGGATGTGGTGGTCCACGGTGTCAAATGCTGCGGTGAGGTTGAGAAGGATGAGAAGTGATGGAGAGCCAGCATCAGCCATCATCAGCAGGTCATTGGTGACCCTGACCAGGGCAGTTTCTGTACTGTGGCCAGAGCGGAAACCAGACTGGAACTTCTCAAAAAGACTGTTTGTTATGAGATGGTTGTGGAGTTGGGCAGAAACTACCTTTTCCAACACCTTTGATAGGAAAGGGAGGTTGGAGATGGGGCGGTAGTTGGCAGGTGCTTCGGGGTCAAGGCTGGGCTTTTTGAGTAGTGGCTTGATGACAGCAGTTTTCAGAGACGTGGGGACATGGCTGGACCAGAGGGACTGATTGATGATTTTGGTGATCATGGGACTTATTGCAGAGGAATTACTTTTTATCAGGGCTGAGGGAAATGGGTCCAGGTCACAGGTGGAGGGCTTCTAGGGCTAATAGGACATCAGTGTCAGGAGAGAAGAACATCAGCTTTGCATCAGAGAGGTTTCGATGTGATGCCAAAACTGCATGATAAATCAACAAGGTATCTGCTTCTTCATGGTTGTTCCTTTCAAAGTGCAGCTGGATGTTGCTACTTGAGTGTCCTGCAGCAGAGGATATGATGAGCTTGGGGGAGTTCTTACTGTATTCAATGGTCTTTGATGCCAGATACTCTGTGAGATCTGCCTTTGTCTGGTCATGGGAAAGTAAACGGCTCATTGGAATGTTCTTGATGTTTGTATCATCTCTAATTTGGTACTGGATAGGATCATTTCCTCATCTTCTTTTCTGCCTTGTGACATGCTTCAACGAATCAGCCTTGTATGTGTCAAAAAAACCCAGAATGACCTCATCATAGTCTCTGTTTAGAGACATTAGTCTGTCATCGTCTCCTCTACAGGAAAATTAATAGGTGGTCCCCAGACTATATCTCATTGTGATATAGTCTGGCATTAGCCAGGCTAGCTTTCTGCACAAAGTACACAATTTTTCAGCTAAGCAGCCCCACTAAAACGATAAAACAAAATATCCGGGATTCCCGAAGCTAAGTTAAATTCCATAATTGCTAACATTCTAACATGTTGGCTAACACCTTCATGGTGTTTAGAGGGACCTTCTTTACTAGCTGGCTACAACTATATCATTAAACAGCAATGCTAATTTTTAAGGTGGCTTCATCAAATGTGTACGTGTCAAGAATAGAAAATTATCATATTAGCGCATATTTCAGTAGATTAAGCCTCATTTGCATATTTAAACATTAAATTTCAGAAAACTTGTAATACAAAAAATACTTGTCTTAATGTAGGTGAAAAACTGGGAAAGTTTTGGGGTGATACAGAAAAGTTATTTTTTTAACCCTATCTACCAGTATTTTCTCGCCTGAGAGCAAGATATCCGTTTTTGAATGAAAAATTCTGAGAAACTGGGGACCAGAATTAAGTGTTATACGGTGGATTTCTATTAAGGACCCTTTGAACTATCTAAAAATGCTGTATAACAACTTTTCCTCAAACATTTTTACCTCAGATTTACTTAAATGATCTCTAAGGCAAGACAACAGCAAATTAGCCTGTAGCGTTTTTAGTGTAATAGTACACCATTTTCAGGACCCAAATTGACTGCATTAATGACTTCTGAAAATTGTCAATCAAAGATTTTCTGATTCTTTGGTCTGTAAGGATTCCAAAAATATATAGTTTTACAAATCCCCCAAAAAATTGAACGAACGAATTGGTCTGAACATAGTGTCCTTGACTAGAGATGATTTCCTCCAAGGCCGAAGTTTCTGTTTACCTTTGGGGTGAACCCCCTTTCACGTGTTCAGCTGGTCGTGAAATAATACCAGGGAGCTTTGCTGCTCACGGATGCAAACTAGCAGCTCTGCTATAATCCGGCATATTTGCACAAATGTATTTGATGCTCATTAATGTGCATTGTCCCTACCCAAATAAACTGAAATTGAATTGAAATTGAACTGTATCTTGAGGAGACGTCGCCTTTATTCACAGCCAAACTGCAGCCTATATTGTACACTTTATTGCTGTCGCTACTACTGGTAGTGGTTACGCTTCTCCTTCCTCTTCCATTCATTCACTGTCCGCACGTACGCACGCTCCCTCACCCTCGCTCGCCCACTCACACCTTACGCATGTAGCGTTTTCTAAGTATCCTTACTTTAAGATACAGCACTAAGGGTTCTTTCACTTTGTTATGTCTGATGCTATTAACTATAGGATTGCTTCACTTGTTATGACCTGAAACCCAGCTTAACTGCAAACTCCTCAGACAGGGCTCGACAGTGCGAGCACCTCGTCGCAAATGCTAGTAAAAAATAGTTCAGTGCGAATTGTGAAATGCAATTAGTAGCACGTGTGCGACTACCGAATTTTACCATTCAATAAATGTTTTATGATGCGTTGCGGCCGGTTGTGCACTTGAATGCAGCCTCAGCTGAAAAAAAAAATTCCGTGATTTACACGTAGTGAGCGTGCTTGCCGACGTGCTGCGGAAGGCGGTTAAAGGAGGGAGTATCTATGGTAACGAGGCGAAGCCAAACAAATGAAAACAAAACTACGAAGCGCATTAGCGACTATTTTAAAAGGGCGACAGAGCCAGAAGCTGTGGACCCAGGCACCGAGGCCGAAATAGTGGAAGAGGAAGAGGAAGAATTAATGTTTGAGTTAGTAGATGAAGACGCTAACGTGACTGAAGAAACCGTTTGCATTCCCAGCCATAAAAAGTACAGGTTTAATGCCGTCTGGCAGAAAACATTCCCGTGGCTCATTTACGAAAACGAGTTCATGTATTGTCTGTACTGCAAAGCGCAGAAGCAAGCAGCTGGAAAGTCAGTTTTTATCACGGGAAAGGCTAACTTCAAACGAGATAACTTAGTGAAACACAGTAAATCGCATAGGCATACCACGTGCAGAGATTCATTCATAGCGGCACAACAAAAACCCTTGCAGGTGGCTGTGAGGAGACAGGTCGTGCTCTCTGAAGAGGATAAAAGAAGGCAGCTCAAGATCAAATTTAATATCGCCTATCATATTGCTAAAGAAGAGCTGCTCTTTGTGAAGTTTCATCCACTGATAGTCCTACACAAGAAAAACGGAGTGGACATAAATCCAACCTACGACAATGACAAAAGGTGTGCAGAAATGATAGGACAGATTGCAGACACGATGAAAAAAAACCTTGCAGTGAGACTGAGAGCAGCACCGTACCTGACCGTTTTGATTGATGGAGACAGTGATATCTCAAACATTGATTGTGAAATCATCTATATGCGGCTACTGGAGAATGGCAAGCCAACTGACATTCTGGTTGGCCAACAGACACTGGAACATTCACATGCCCTTGGTAAGAAAGATGTTTCTCTTTTTAGCACAAATTATTTTACCAATTTAGTGCACCATTGTAAAGCTATAAATATGATAGCATTTTTTATTTAGAGAATTCAGTGTCTTTTTTAATTATGTTTTTTCCAGGAGTCTTGAATGCTACCAAGGCTGCCTTTGATGCAGTAGACTGCCCAGGGAATGAATGGATGAAGAAATGTGTCGCTTTCGGTGCTGATGGGGCCAGCGTCAACATGGGCATCCGTAATGGTGTGATTGCCCACCTGCAGAGCGAGGCAGGGACCCACATCATTCCCATCCACTGTATGCCACACAGGTTTGTAATCACAAGTTAACTAGTTACATTTAAATGAAGCATTCCTGCTCACAGTTAACTGAATAGAAATAATATATAACTGAATGGAATAAAAGGAAATACAGAACTGAATGGAGTTATGGAACACAAGCTGAGCTGGATCGCTGAAGTCTTTAGATTTTATTATTAGCATTAGTTAGAATGCTTCTATCACCAAATTAGTAGAAAAAACATCTGCTCAGTGTGTCTGTCTCTCAACACACACACAGTATGTGTGAGTGAGTAGAGAGAGAGATTATGTATTCTGTAGGATTTTTAATTGTGCAATCAATGTTCTCTGCTTCTTGCACAGATTAGAATTGGCAATCCTCAACCTACAGAAGAAGGAAGCTAAGGTGGCGGTAGTGTATGATCTCCTTCATCTTATTTGGAAGACCTACCACATGAGTGGCAAGTTAAAACGAGAGCTCTATGCTCTCGGAGAACTACTTGGAGTGAACATGTGCAGTCCTAGCAGTGTCAAGGGAACCCGTTGGATCCCACACATACACCGAGCGTTGAAGGTGTTCCTGCGACATGGACCGGGAAAGGACCTCGCCAGTGACCATGGTCAATACTCTGTGCTTCTTCAACATATGGAGCAAGTGGCAGCCTCACAGTCCAATTCTGCTGAAGTTCAAGGGCGGGCAAAACAGGTTCGTTTTCTGGTGATGATTGTTAGCCACAACTGAACTGGTACATAAATTAACTTAAAGTTAAGTTTAAGTGGTTTTGAAGAAGAGGTGCAAATGTCAAACTTAACTTTCATAATCAATAACAGATGGCCAATGAGTATTTTTGAACTAAAATTTGTATTGTGTTACTCCATTACTACTCAATACACAGATAAAGAAAGAAATCGAGACTACACTTTTCTGTGTATTTTCCCACTTTCTTTGTGACCTGTTCGAGGAGCTAGCCACCCTCAGCCTCACACTACAGAGGAATGATTTGATCCTCCCCCAAGCCACCACAATTTTGAAAATGACTGTAACCAGTCTGGAGGCACTCAAGACAAAGCCAAAGCCAGGTGGCTTGCTTGAGAAGATCCAGACTGCCTTTGCTCAGCAACAGGGAAATGAGATGAGATTCCAGGTGTGTTTAGCATAAGTCAGTGTGTTGTGTGTCTTAAGGATTATGGCAGGGACCTTCAGAATCAGTGTATTGGATATATAGAAGAAGGGTTTGAGCATTAGGGAAATGCATATAACAATGACATCACAGCCATGATTCAAGTGTGTGCCTATGTCTGTCTGTACTTGTCTTTTGAAGGGAATGACACTGAAGGGGGATGTCATCAGCCTCACACATCCACAGCTCAAGCATCATGTGGAAGCTGCCGTCAACATCAGTGTGGATGCTATCAAAGCCAGGTTCGGTGGTTTGGTGAAGGATGATGCCATCCATACAACACTGGACTGCTTCAGAGTCCTAAACCCTGACACATGGCCAGAAGAGCCAGCCAACCTTCTTACATTCGGGGATGACAGCGTGGAAGAGCTGCTGGGGCATTTTGAGAAGCCTCTAACAGGGTAAGAATGTATTTGATAAGACACTGTATTGTTATTTGAAATACTTGTTGCATATGTGCAAACTCAATTGCTCTGTTCTGTCCTTCAGTGCACAGTGCAATACAGCTGCAGTCCAAGATGAATGGCGACAGCTCAAAGTCCTGGTAAGCCAGAACTTCCCGGACAAAACCTACACTGGCTTGTGGCAGATGCTGCTAACGAAGGACCCCTACAAGCAAGAATACAAAGTAAGGCCAGACATTATGTTTCTATTTTAAAAATGGGCATTTCATTGCACTCTGGCATAATAGAGGACTTTAAGAAGATGAGTAAAAAAACAGAGCTTTCAAAATTACAAAATCACAATTTAAGCATTGTATAGTTGCATATTGGTTTTGATGAATTTAAGGTGAGTTGAAATTAATTTAAAATGTTATCTTCTCCCTTAGAACATACTGGAGTTGGTAAAGATCATGCTGGTGCTGCCGATCTCAGCTGCCCAGTGTGAGAGAGGTTTTTCAGCCCAAAACCGGATCAAGAATTCAACAAGAAGCAGCCTTGCAGTCTCGACAACTGAAGACTTGATGAGGATCAGCTTGGGGGGGCCTTCAGTCGAGGAATTCGATCCAACTCCTGCAGTGGACCGCTGGCTGACCTCCAAACGGGCCAGACGACCAGATTACAAGAGCTGCTGGGACGATATCCTTTGCGTTTAAAGAGACTGAGCAGACTTTGATTTTGCATTTAGAACTAGTTGGGTTGTAACTAATTGGTTAATTTCATTTGAAATTCAAGGACATTGACCCCTTGTATGAATGTTCTATGTTATAACACAGCTTAAGTCTGTTGTCAGTACTTGTTACAGTATTATTCTCTGCACTTTTTGGAGAATTTTACTTGCTGTTTTGTTACTGTCTCAGTTGCACTGTGTACATTTGCACCAAATAAATGACAATACATGAGTTGTTACAGTATTAGTCTCTCTGCACTCTTTGGAGACTAACTAAAACTTTAAAAGCTATGAATTGAATTGTTTGCTTATAAATGCCTCCTCATTGACCTCATATCAGCAATAAAGCGTCAAGCCCTGTCATCAGATACCATGAACTGAAAATGTCACCGGATGTTAGTGTTTTAATCTTTGCCCCTCTGCTTTTGAATGACTTTTTAACCCTTTAAACACTATTTATTAATTTTTATTCACACAATCAAAATATTTATATAATGATCAAATAAGGCTAATTAGTAAACCCAAATGTTACTCTCTTTCTTTTAGAGTATTAATAACCCGTGTTAAAGTATTTCAGAAAAATCAAATAGTTGACCTTTAATTTCAGAAATAAGTAAAAAAACAAAAAACAGGCAAGTGCCCTTTAAAATTCACCAAGGCAATGTTATCACACTGTAAATTGCACAGAATCTCTCAATCCTTCATGTGACTTTGTAAACCTCGTTCAAAAAGGAAAATATAAAATAGTAATACTCAACCATGAATATCTGGAACACAGAATATTACGTTTTACATGTAATGTGGGCTCACATAAAAATAATAGTACACCAGCCGGCAAAGAAAATAACAAACCCCCCGTTGCAGGCCTGTTTGTGGATGAGTTGCGAGTTTTTTGTGAAACGTTGGCGACCTGTGTCCGATGCCGTGCTCACTCACCCACGCTGGATCACCAGTCTCTCAGTCTCTGTACCTGCAGCCGATGATGCAGGAAGAAGTCCCGACCTCGCCCAGACTCACTGAAGCCGACTTTATGTGTTGTTGCGGCCTTCAATCTTCATACCAGTTTTTAATTTGGGTTGATAGTAAAACTGGACTAAAACTGGAGAGAAGAGGACAACATGCCGTAAACCCAGGGGAAACACTGCTATTTGTTTTCAATAATTGTTTTATATATCAGCAGCTAGCAATCTAGGCAACTAATGACAAACATGACTCACTGAAAAATTATCTTATCCTGTATGTGTAATAATGATTAAGATTATTTTCACAGAGCCATTATGTCCAAAAGGAGAAGAAGAATACAGCCTGCAGATGATGCAAAGACATATATTCTGTCTTGCACTGACAAGCCTGGATTTATGTCAAGACTTGTCAGCAGTTACAAAGGTAAGTGGTAGAAGGTCCCTTGATACAACTTATGCATTTCAAAAGCAAAACAGAATAGAATAGCCTTTATTGTCATTGTACTGTGGAGGTACAACGAAATTTAGGGTGCTCCTGGTGAAGTATCGACAGGGCAGAGTATTTGTGTTTCCAAATTTTACAGTCCAGACAAGATAGTCAGAGTGTTTTGTTAAAATATTCTACTGACGTGTCCAGTGAAGTAGCGGCTATTGCTTTGGCATAGCCTAGCTGCAGTTTAGGCCTCTGCTTGAAAAAATTGCATACCCATAATGAAATGAGTATATCTGTACAACTATTCTGTCTATATAGTATTTCAATACTTGTGGTGTCATAGTAAAGGGAACACTTTGTTGAGATCTGTAATATATCAGTATATGTGTTACTGGTGAAGAGTAAATGAAGATAGGACACACAGGACAAACAAAATTAATTTCAGCCTTGCCTCAAAAAAATATTCAGGATGAGTATCCCTTAGAATGATACAGCCCTAGTGCTAAACCTCTATCAAGCCATTGTACAATATATGGACATTATCTTTGCAAAGGTTGATTCTGATAAAGTGAAGCATAACAAAATTGGAGACATTATACTGCCAAAAGTTCAGGTGAAGTTGGGAGAATGAGCATTGTCTGCAGGTAATACATCGACTAGACGTAAGTGGTATACAAGTCGGCATACAAGCCCACTTTACAAAAACTGTAACACCTCTTTTAGACTGCCCAGAATGAAGTGTTTACTTTGTTTTATATATACATATATATATATATATATATATATATATATTATGGCATGCCGTTTAGGAAATTAATCTTTGAATATATTGAATGAAACTTTGAATATATGGCATCAATCCTTGAATATATGGAATGAAACTTTGAATATATTGAATGGCACTTGAATATATGGAATGAAACTTTGAATATATTGAATGAAACTTTGAATATATTGAATGAAACTTTGAATATATTTAATGAAACTTGACTGACGTCATCAAGGTACTGCTGCCATCTTGTATTTTGCTGCTGCAATAAGTGAGAATGAGTCAGTCAGCTCGGAACCTTGTGGCAGCAATACTGAGCAATGAGGAGATTATTAACTCATTGGCAAGTGCTTGCATGGGCCAAAATCCTCCAAGTAGTACCCGTGCCCAATACCGTTCTCCTGACAAAGAAGTTCACTCCCTTTTTAATCGTGGCAGGCCGACTACAACAGGCCTCAGTCAAAATCCTGACAGAAGCATGCCTTCAACCTCACAGGAGTGCCCCACAACAGTCCCTCTATACAATCTTCACCCGTACACAAAGAAGGGTCCAAGACACAAGAGGTAAGAATAGCTAGGCTTTATTTAAAACTAGATTAGGGCTCCCAGTAGAGTGCATATAACGATATTCTATATCTTAGTGCAGATCTCCACCAGGCATGTGAAGTTAGAGCGGAACAATTCCGAAACATTAGTGCAACAAATGCAACTGCTCTGTGCATGCTCACGTCTTGGGCGACCTGAAGCGCTTAAAAATAAACGCTTCAGGCAGTAAGTGTAAATTAACACTTTTAGTCTATTTCCCCACAATAATCGTGTAAACGCGAGGTTGATGCCCAATAAAAAAGGCACGTTAAACAAATATATTTAACAACATTTTGCAACAAGCGGAGTTGTGTGTGTGTGTGTGTGTGTGTGTACAGAGAAGTGAGAAAAGGAGTTATGATGAGCCCTGGTAACACGGCGTCTCCGTCATAAAAAAGCAGAGCTATTGACGGAACACTCTGCTGTGTGTAGAGGTCTGTACGTAGGTCTGTATGGTTATACAATAGCAGCTTGGTATCATTTTCAGGTGAATTTAATGAAGGTAAAACACAGTGAATGGCCGTGCGTAATGGCAATGCGCTCTGGCGCGGCACTTCTGCAGGACTGCGGATTTATCTGTGTATCAGCTGCTGCGGCTGCAGGGATTTTGTAAACTGAAAGAGAAGCTCTTCATATATTGTTTAGATACAATAAGAATCACCCACATTCATAGACCAATGAAGGCTGAATATTTAGTTTGGTATTGAACGTGTTTGATGATCAGTTACACATTGTGAGCTTTGGGCCCGTTACGCACACAGCCATCACTTTACAGAGCCGATACACACCACATCCAACATGTGTATATAGTGGAATCTAGATTAGGAGGAGTGATGAGTCAGCAGTCAATGGGGATATACAGTAAAATAGAAGAGTCAAGAAAATTGTTTTTTCAATGATACAGTCATAAAAGTGCGCCAAAATAGGCTGATCGGTCCAGTAGTATGAAATTAACTGCAGACTGACAGACAAATGCATAATCCCCTCCAAGATTATGCTTGACAGAGATAATTACTATGGAATTAATAATTTGTATTACTGCTGTATTAATCACTGTAACACAGTTCAATGGTATACTGTGGTAAGACACAAATGTTGTCTATCAACCACAAAATATACCAGTGTAAAATAAATTCACTGTTAACACTGCCTGTTTGTATACAGAATTAAATATTTTGTTTAATGTTTGTAAGGTTTCAGGCACAAGGCAGTTCACGTTCTGTGGCTCAGTCCTTTTTCAAAGAGGTGATTCTCCTGCCAGACCACAAAGCTACACATGTGCCAAAGCGTGCCAAAAAAGCTTGGCTTTTTGAAAACGGCCACATCAAGTCTGCCTTGGAATTTGGCTGTGACTGGGATTCTGACACAATAATGCAGGCAATAACAGCAGCCTTCCAGCCAGCTGTGGAGGGATGCAGGTAAGTGTTGGAATTGTTTTGTTATATTTGTTACCTCTTTTCATTGAATTTTTGCAAGAATACCACAACATATAATACTACGAAAGCTTTATTTTGAGTGCTTGTGTATTGTGAATTAAAATATTATTTTATTATTTTACATTCCCTTTTGCTGCTGCTGATTTCCGATAGGCTTGCTGGGATATATAACAAGATGACCACACACATTTTTTCAATACATTATGGTTGTAAATAGCTCATAACAATTCCATTTAAGTTATACTGAACTGAGGCGTCCTGGTAGCTCACCTGTTAGAGTGTGCACCCCATGTTCTAAAGGCCAAGTCTTTCCCACAACAGCCGGGGTTCGGGTACAACCCGGGCTCTTTGCTGCATGTCATCCCCTCTCTCTCTCACCCTTTCCTGTCTTCAACTGTTGCTATCAAATTAAATTCTGTAAAAAATTATCTTTTAAAAAGTTATACTAAATAACAACTGAAGTTGGTTGAATTGAGAAAATGACAGAATGTAAATTTCTGTGTTCATACAAATGATGTATTGAAAATAAATATTTTCCTTGTACTGTAGTGTGCTCTTTTAGCTTCAACAGAAGTTTCATATACAGTGTTTTTCCTTCCTTTAGGTTACAAATCCTGCTGCCATGCTACAACAAATTAGTTGAGCCATCCCTTACCCCCACACAGACTTTGAATGGAGACCTTGTCAAAAAGCTGTTTCATTAGAAGTCCATTTATGTCAGGCCTGACAAAATCATTTTAAGTGGGGAAAAATAATCTGTAAGTATTACTGACGATTTCAAGACATGTTTATGACAGTGGTAGTCACAATGGCAATGCTGTAATTTACACTTGATTTAAACAGTTACTTGTAGTATGCTCTGACATAATACAAAAGTCTGTTACAATGTTTTGTTGTCAGTATAGTCTATTGGATTCATAAAAGTTATTGTATTTATCTGTTTGCATTGACAGTCATGTTCTGATGGAGAAAGCAGCCGTACAAATGACCCTGGTTTGGCAGAAATATCTGACACTGACAAATGTGGTAAATATTTTTGTGTTTACACTGTTACATCATATGTTAAATATTTAAAAAAAAAAAAAAAAAAAAATCTAATATTTTTGTGCCGAAAAAAAAAATTACACTGTTTTGTATCTGCCACATAATACATGTATTGTACAAGCCCTGTATGTGTTCTGATGCTCACTATCAAATAAGGTAAATGTTACTCATGAGTAAATTTTCCATGTTACAGTTACAATCATTGGTAGTGCGCCTGACATTTCCAAAGAAGTTGTCCCAGACATCTCCACTTCTGAGGTCCATTCGTTCTCCAGTGGTGACGAAGTTATGTGGTGTTTTGCTACCCAAGATATTTGCACTGATGCACCTTCCATCCCAGCCGACACCCTCACCATGTCCACTAGAGCTGGTGTCATCACTATTGATGAGACTCTCACCATGCCCAGTGGAACTCCTGCCATCTCCACTGGCAACACTCATGGCTTGTCGGTTGGCCCCACTGTCAATGCAAGCGGCAACAGGCATTGCATCTTTGCGAATAACACCTCTGGTGTGTCCTATGGTCCCACTCAACCCAGTGCATCTGGCAAAAGTTCATCCAGCACATCCTACAGGTCCATCTTTTCTAAATTTTTCATCTCTTTTCATACAGTATTTTCAGCAAAGAACTATTTGCTATGTAAAGATATTGTGGAGTCATGGTGTCCTGAACAGAGAAGAAAGTTGCACTCCCTCTGGATTTGTTTTGATCTGAACCTCTCTGATGAACAAAGAAACTTTTGCCGGCCCACAGACGCGTGTACTGTAGTGCTAGCAAGTCCATGGGTCTGTTCTGTTTCATTTGTGTATGTATCAGCCACGTGGTCAAGTTACACAGCATTATCACCACTTCATTGAGTGGGGCATCAGAGAGAAAGAAAGAGAGAGCAGCAGTGGTAGAGTGACATAGAGAGTGAAGAGGCGAGACAACTGGTGAATCAGAGAAATCTAAAATTTTTGTCTGATTTTTTCATAGTGGTTACATAAGCACAAATATACACACTTCAAGACACCATTCAAGACAATTCAAGTTATTGAACCATCAAGGAAGTTATTTGTCCTGTGATAATGCAAATATTTGTGTGAACAAACATCATATTTATACCTTAATTATAAAATATTATTGTTTTATTTTGTAGTACATACCTTGACCTATTTGAGGAAGAATACCTCTCTGATGACCCTGATCTCCAGGAAGCCATTTCAAGGTCTTTAGATTCCAGCGCAAGTGAGAGGTCAGTAGAAGATATCATATAAAATCTAAGTGTTGTAATCCAGGATAACAATGACTCTCTAGCCTAGAGACAAGTAGCAATAAGCAAGCTGCAACCTACTGTTCTTTATCTGTTATCCAATCATTTCTGTGTTCATTTTGTCAACAATATACAATAGACCTATTTTTTTAAATCATGGTGTAAAACTTCTCTGAACGAGGATTACCCATGCCATAACATGCATTATTTTTCATGTGCATCTATGGCCCCCTTTACACCTGGTATTAAAATGTGTTTTTTTTGTGATCAGATTGCAATCAGATAGCGCTTGACCACATACATTTACACCTGGTATTAATGTGCATCTCTGATGTCCACATCTAGATCCAGTTGCTGTCCGATCATGCGCCTTCCCATTAATGTCACTTGACAAACATTTGCAGCAGCAGACTCTTTTAATGTGTTTTTTTTTACAACGTATTTCCCGCCTGCAGAGTTGTTGCATGTGGGATTGGATGTGGTCAAGTGCTATCTGATCGCAATCCGATCACAAAAAGTGCATTTTAATACCTGTTGTGAAGGGGCCGATGTGTGTGATTTAGTAGTTTCAGTGCCTCTTTTGATGAAGAGTGGTTTTCAGTGTTGTAAATTCTTCTCATGCTCTTTGCATTCTATGTGCAATATATCAGTTGGTTAAATACCTCTGGAAAAGCATGAAAAAAGTCAAACTCTTTCCCTTATCCCTTTACCTTATCACAAACATTTTTGGAAATTTGATTTTAATCAATATTAATAACAATTTGTGGATGTTGGATTATAGTTCAGTATGTGAGTTATTACCATTGACACTAACAACAAATTTGTTTTATTGTTTATTATTGTTCCAGTGATTTAAAGATGACTTTAGTGAGAGTCATGAAGCAGATTTCATCGAGAGTAAACGATGACAGCACTGTGCGCTTCAATATCATAAGAAGAAATGTGTGGGATGGAGCATCCAGAGCCATGGGCAAATCCAATTTTTCACCCGAGAAGAAAGTAGATGTAAAGTTTACTGATGACTATGGAATATCTGAGGGTGCCGTGGACAATGGAGGACCTACTCGGGAGTTTTTCTGACTCTGTCTTCATGAAATCAAGGACAAAATTGCCATCTTTGAGGGTCCACCTAATGCCAAAGTCCTCACATGCAACTCCAAAGGTACTTATGATTAAATTAATTGTCAGTGAGGCCTCTATTGGATTTCTTTGGATCAATAAAAACTTTGTACCTGAAATGATTGATGATGATTAATGATTGATGATGCAAGATTAATGTAAGACATTTCAGGGTTTTAATGTTTTTGGAAATGTACTGATTACTAACAATGATAAAAATCAACCTGAACATTTCTGACGTAAACATTTGACATGTGATGTTTAATTTCATTTGATAACAGCAATGAAAGACAATGGATACTTCTATGCTGGCCAGATTATGGCAATGTCAATTGCCCATGGGCAGGGTTGATTGCAGTCCGGCGCCGTGCCGGATCTCCGGTGTACTGGCGTGACTGCGAATAAAATAAAGAAATCGGGTTTGCCCAGAGATCTAACATACAGTTCTCTGGGTCTCAACAGAGGCACAACTTTCACTCAATCACACTAACGATAGGTCTACTAGCCAATCAGAAATACGGTGGGGGCGGACCTTGGCCAAACAGATTGATCCAGAGAACAGTCGCTCCACGTGCTGTTGACGCGCACCGTAGTATCATGAAGCCAGGGGAAGACACTAATGATGTCGACAAAGGCATTCAGAACAAACGGCGCTTGGCTTGGATAGAAGAGGTGGGTAGTGATGGAAAGCTCTTTGGGAGGCGGTGCCAAAAGCTCCGACAACAAGGTGCATGCTTTTGCACGTTGTGCGCAAGGAGGCTAATGTGTGAAACTAGGGTGAAAAAAGCGCTGTCACGGCACGAATCACGAACACTGTCATAAAGCAGCTGTGGTAGCGTTGCCTATAGATGTGCTCTGTAGGTGATACGTCTTGTAGGTACCGGGGATGACGTCATAGGAAAAAGTTCCGGCTCAGGATTTTTTTTTTGCAATCACCCCTGCATGGGGGACAGAGTCCATGTTTCCTGTCTGAACTCTTGTATGAGTGTCTTCAAAAAGGTCCGGACAATGTAAAGGTCAAAACTGAACATATTACTGATGAGGAAACAAGGTCACTGGTGCAGTCGGTGAGCATATTTCCCTTTGATTCTATTGCATTATAAACAAATTATTCAGTAACATACACGTTAAACATATTTAATCTTCATAAGAAATTAATAAAAGTCAATGAATATGTACTGTTCTCATATCCTAATGTTATTTTAATATTTTCAGATCTTACAAGCTGAGACTGAATCACAACTGCAAGATGCAGTTGCACAGGCAGCCAGCTTGATCAGTCTTGCTGGTCACAATGTTCACATAACACTGCAAAACAAACAAGAGACTGCTTTGGACTTGGCTCACTGGTATGTCCTCCAGGGGACCCATGCCCCTTTTGAAAGGTATGTTCATATATGACCACATGCTACAATTGTACCCTGGCAGAAAAATGAAGGCTAGTTTCATGGTGGAAAAATGGCAGAT
This sequence comes from Lagodon rhomboides, assembly GCA_039737535.1. Lineage (NCBI taxonomy): Eukaryota > Metazoa > Chordata > Actinopteri > Spariformes > Sparidae > Lagodon > Lagodon rhomboides. The sequence continues at coordinate 1,758,199 of CM077797.1, forward strand.
ACAAGAGAAAAGCTTACTTTTGAGTTGCTGTCATAGAAACTATGTTACCACTGTATAGAAACAATTTCAATGATGGATGTAGATTGGCATTTTATAGTGCACCAGTGCAAGTCAAAGTATTTTTTTGTTTGTTTAAAATTCATTGTGGGGGGCGCCCACATGGCTCTGTTGGTAGAGCATGTGCCCCAGGTACAGCCCTTTGCTGCATGTTATTCCCCCTCTATCTACCCTAATTCCTGTCCATCTTCAGCTGTCCCTATAATAAAAAAAAAAGCCCCCAAAAGAGAAAAATAAAGAAGAGAAATTCCTCACTAAATTGAACATTAAAAAAACACCTGAACAACACATTCCAATTTGTTTCCCTTTTAATAGGTTCAGAGATGGCTTAATGTCTCTAGGTGTACTAGATGCTCTCCAGAGATACCCTCTACACGTGAAGTGCCTTTTCGTGAAGGCTGAAAAGAGTTTAACAGCAGCTGATGTAGAGAATCTCTTCCTGATCATTCACTCTGAAAGAGGGAGTAATGCATTCCAATTTAAGAGTGCCGTACACTGGCTTTCTGGCAAGACTACCTTCAGGATGCTGAACGTAAGTTTGGCATTTTGGACAATGTCTCAACAAGACATTATTCTTTAAACTGTTTTGACTGCATTCAAACAAAAGTTTGTAACTTATTTATTGTACAATGAACTATAGAGATTACTTTTGGCCTGCATCAGCCTCTTTCCCCATACACTTTAAATACTACTTACCTCGGCCTTCCTCTCTGAGATGCAGAATGAGTGCCCATGCCATGCGCTTGTACATCATCTCCCAGCTGTAATGTTATTTCCGCCAACATCTCCCTTAGAGACTCGTAAATTCCTTCAAGAATGATACATAATGTTCTTTCGGCAATGTTTTGTTGAACATTATTACTCATAAGCACTATGAATGTCGCAATAATGGAAATATGATCCTCAAGGTGACGCTACTGTATATAGTCTCTAAAGTCTCTCTGTTTGTGTCATTTGGAGTACAACCTGTAGTGAAAAAGTTTTCTAGTTCAACAAAGTATTGGAATATTTCAACTGATGCCATTTTGTAAACCAGCGAATTCACTTTGATGAAAAGCATACAACTAGGTTTTGAATTTCATTCAGTATTCTCAATTTTTTATCAGTATATCAAAGCTTCATTCCATATATTCAAAGTTTCATTCAGTATATTCAAAGATTCATTCAATATATTCAAGTTTCATTCAATATATTCAAAGATTCATTCCATACATTCAAGCTTCATTCCATATATTCAAAGTTTCATTCAATATATTCAAAGATTCATTCAATATATTCAAGTTTCATTCAATATATTCAAAGATTCATTCAATATATTCAAGTTTCATTCAATATATTCAAAGATTCATTCCATATATTCAAGCTTCTTTCCATATATTCAAAGATTCATTCAATATATTCAAAGATTCATTCAATCAAGCTTTATTCAATATATTCAAAGCTTGATTCAATATATTCAAAGTTTTATTCAATATATTCACGTTTCATTCAATATAATCAAAGTTTCATTCAATATATTCAAGAGTCATTCAATATATTCAAAGTTTCATTCAATAGATTCAAGAATTGATTCCATATATTCAAAGTTTCATTCAATATATTCAAAGATTAATTTCCTAAACGGCATGCCATAGTATCTATATATGTGTGTGTATATATATATATATAGATATAGATATAGATATAGATATAGATAGATATATAGATAGATATATAAAACTTTTTCTCCTCTCCGCCGTGTGTGTGTGAGCACTGTGCATGCACAGCTTTCACTGCTGATTGGCTGTTACCTGTGCTGTGGCTCTGCGTGTAACCAATCAGATGGTGCTGTGGTTGGGACAATGCTGGAGACAGCGTAGTGACAGCAGACAGAGAGGTGCGGCTCCATCAGAGCCAAAATAACCCAGTTTTAAATTGATCTCCTATCAGCCCTTGGATTAAAAAAAAATAAATATGTGTCAAAATTCCGAATATCAGTGCCGATAATCAGACCCGCCGATAATCGGTCGATCCCTACTACTACCAAAATAGGCCAATGTTCACATTGCTTTAATGCAGTCAGGATTACTTGTTGGGTTATTGGCCATACATGAACTTTTCAAGTTAACAGATTTTTGCTGTTTATCTATGTTTAGGTAGTTGCTGTCCAACGGTTTTCACTCGTTGATTATTCAGATAGTGATGAAACTGATGAGGACTGTATGGAGAACAAATCTCCCGCTCCACAACATGATGTTCTAAGGAAGATAACAGAAAACATTCTGGTATGCCTTCAAAGCTTTTAATTAAGTGAAATTTTTTTCAGTCAAATAATTGTCTAAACCTTCCTATTTCAGGTTTTAATAGATGCATTTATCTATGAATGTATGCACGTCTTGACATACCTTCTTGTTTTTGCAGATGGATAGTGGACTGGAGGTTTCTTATCATTTGTACGATTCAGATGAAACTGTTGTGAAAGAAACCTGTGATGAGGCTTCTCCAAACAACCATTCTAACAAGCAATCAGATGATGAACTTGTTCCTTCACTGAGACGCTCAAAAAGCATTATGGTAAGCTCTTAAAACTTACTTAAAACAGTATGAGTACTTAGCTGCCCCTTCCATTTCTTTTTCTACTGTTTTAAGAAAAAGGGAAAATCATATCTCCATGTCTCCCTTTTTGCAGATGGATAGAGTACAAGATTTTGCTGGCTGTCTCTACGATTCAAGTGATGACAGCACAGAGGGCACTTTCATTTCTAAGCCTGAAAGGGATTCCCAGAAGCTGAGAAGAAGTTCTCGCCATCCTGTAAGCCTTTTTTGGATTCTTGTATTTGTTTCCATGACTGTGAACATGTCTGTTGTTCTTGCTAGTGAGCCTGGTACTGACTTTATTTCCCTATTTTGTTTTATAAATTGATACCAAGTGTGTTCCTTTTTTAGGCTTTGTTGTGTATATATGACATATTCAGATTGTTTTGAAGGATCCGTGGTGCCGGGCTTGGACTTTACGTACTCTGGCCGGGTCAGATCGATTTTCGTGTCCGTCAGATTTTTGACACTTAATATGTTACAAAATTAGTTATTGACACGTTTGTTTGTTGTTGTTTTTTTTTTTTTTTGAAAGATTCAGATGAAAGTTGTGGAATCAGGTGACTCAAACATTGATAGTGAAGATGAGTACATTCCATGTCCCATGGATGAAAGCACAGAAAGTGATAGCAGTTTGGAATTAGCCCTGGAAGATAAAAAAAGAACAAAGGTGCATCTAGTAATAGCAGAGGAAAGTCTTCCAGTCAGAGCAAGTTTAAGCCCAGGGAGAGTGGAAGTGAGTCCTCCAGGCAGAGAAGAAGCAAGTCATCCAGTCAGAGCAAGTTTAAGGTCAGGGAGATTGGAAGTGAGTCTTCCAAGCAGAGAAGAAGCAAGTCTTCCAGTCAGAGCCAGCTTGATTCTAGCCAGAAAAGAACCTTTGAAACAAGTGAGTGTGAGTGTTTCAATGACCCTGGAAGAAGAGCAGTCTGTGTATGTCAGTCCAGTTTTAAAGACTGAGGATGGATCTAGAAGGTACAACAAGAAACATTTCTGCTTTTATTGCAGAAAGTTTGTCCAGAAAATGTCAAGACACTTGTGGCGTAAACACCAAGATGAAACAGATGCAGCAAAAGCATTCAGTTTGCCAAAGAACTCAAAAGAAAGGAAGCTGCAGTTAGACTATATACAAAATAAGAGGAACTTTGAGCACAACAGTGATGTTTTGGAGACACAAAAAGGCAAACTCATCCCATGGAAGCAACCACAGAAAAAATCTGAAGGACAGGAATTTGCACATTGTGTTCACTGCTATTGCTTGTTCTCAAGAAGAGCGATGTGGCGGCATTTTCAGCTATGCAGCTTTAAACCTGAGAGTACTAAACCAGGCAAAACTCGAGTCCAAGCTTTGTGTGCTTTCGCTGAACCTGCTCCACCTGGATTTAATGATGCCTATTGGAAGTTCTTAAGTATTATGAATCAAGACATGATTGCAGTTGCTATTAAAGAAGACTGCTGCATTCTCGAGTATGGTTACAGACTGTTCAAGAAGAACGAGAGGGTAGTCAGTCAACACCAGTATATTTGGCAAAAACTGAGAGAGCTTGGCAGGCTGTTATTGGAAGCAAGAAAAGTTAGACATGTGAAGATCATCCAAGAACTCATAAAACCTGAAAAGTATGGTCAGGTTGTCACTGCTGCAAGGAGCCTATCTGGATTCAGTGAGCAAACTGGCAAATACCAATGTCCATCTCTTGCTCGCAAGGTTGGACACAGCTTGCATTCTTTGGCCATGTTTATCAAGTCTGAAGGCCTGAAAAAGAAAGATAAAGAAGCTGCTCAAGATGCTGAGGAGTTTGTGCAGCTTTATCAAGAAAGTTGGAGATTTGACATTGCAAGCCAAGCATTAACTCAACTTGACCAGACCAAATGGAATGCTCCTCAACTGTTACCTTTCACACAAGATATCCAAAAGCTTCATTGTCATCTAGCTGAGAAACAGCAGCAACATTTGAATGATCTGCAAGAAGACCCATCACCATCAAACTGGAAGGAGCTTGCAAAGGTGACCCTGACACAAGTTGTACTGTTTAACCGCCGGAGAGGAGGGGAAGTGTCCAGGATGCTTCTGTCTGCGCACCTATCAAAGGACACATCAGACACACAAGGTGACATTAGCTTGGCTCTTACACCGCTTGAACAGAAGCTGTGCAAACATTTTGTAAGGATTACAATTGTAGGAAAGAGAGGAAGAAAGGTTCCAGTTCTTTTAACCCCACTCATGAGAGAGTCACTTGATGCTCTAACTGAGAAGAGAGAACAATGCGGGGTGCTGTGTGAAAATGGATATCTGTTTGCATTACCACACTCTGTCCATTACATAAGGGCTTCTGACTGCATAAGGCAGTTTGTGAAAGAATGTGATCACATCAAAAATCCTAAAGCATTAGCATCAACAAAACTGAAGAAACATATTGCCACCCTCTCTACTGTACTGAACCTTAAGACCACAGAACTCGATCAGTTGGCAGACTTCCTTGGGCATAATATTGCTGTACACCGAAAGCACTACCGCCTTCCAGAGGGCACCCACCAGTTGGCCAAAATCAGCAAAGTGCTCCTGGCAACGGAACAGGGCCGCCTAGGAGAATACAAAGGAAAGAGTCTGGATGAAATTCATTATTTATTATATTTTAAAGGTGCAATATATGACACTTAGTCTTTAGAATTCAGCAAATGACTAAAACTGGAATTTTTTTAAGTAATACAATTCTATGCTGTTAATTTATGAGTTTAAAATTTTAACCTTCTTTAAATTCAGTAAGACCGTATATATGCAAAAATTAGTGTCACACATACTGTACACACAAACGTACAGATGAAGAGGGCAAGTTTTACAGTTTTATATTGTATATTGATTGTATCTACTCAGTTGTAGTCAAAACAACATCATCAGTCCACCAGTTTTCTGCAGTATTTTTGTATACTCTTGATTTGCATTGCCCACAGTCTCAGCTCTCCATCTCAATAATATTATATCATTAACATTTTAGAGACGATTGGCATGGAGGGGCCTTCAGAAGAGGACATTGAAGGTATGTAATTGTTTTTAAATTGGTTATAAATTATCCATAATTGGTCATGAAGATTTATGAGCTTTGCATTTGTATTTTATTTGCACCATTGAAAGCCTGCAGGTTTCCCTGATTCACTATTTCCTGACATTATGTGAAGACAAGGACACAAAATATAGTACATTGTCTCCAGGTGATGCACTACCATTGGGGATGCAAGTCTGACAGTACAGTGTATCATAGAGTAGATTACAATCTCAGACCCCTGTCTCGCTGAACCAAAGTTCAGTAACAATATTACATTCTCTGAACTGTCATTCATCTGTAAAACCCAGCTCACACCAAAGATTCAGGACAGGACAAAATCATTTTAGAATATTGCAGGGAAAAGGTGCAGCAGTGTGAAAATGTCATTTGCAGAGCATCTGAAGCTGTTGCAAATACTTTGGAAAGATCTGTCTTGGCAAATCTCCAAGTGCAGCTTCAGAAATTATGAATGTCACAATGTTTCTTTTTGCCAATTAAGAGAGACAGCACAGAACATGACAGGTGGTGATGTTAATTATGTTATGGATAAATAATAATAATGATAGGTAATAATTATATATGCTATGCTCTACTTCATTAAAATGGAGAGGAAGTAAACAGGAAAGATATTTGAACAGAGGAGGGGGAGAATAAGCTGACCAGCTGTTAGAACCTCTTTCACTCAGTTCAGTCAGACAACTCTGGATTAATTTAATGTCTTTTATTGGTTATGAATAATTATTATAACTAGCAGCAAGCAATTTGGCGTCAGGCTCTGAGTTGTTTGCCTGAACTGGTTCCACAGGCTTCTTTGTAGCTCACAGTCATACTCCAATGAAATAAGCAAGATACAATGGCCTTTGCTCAATTACATTTGTCCATGGATGTGTACAGTATTGTTTTTCATTTACATAAAAAGTGACATTGTTGGATACAGAAACCCAATATTAAAAATACTGTCTTGCGGTGTGAACCATTTTTACTACGGATCATTTTATACAATCTGTATACCCTTGATCACTACTGTCACAATCAAAACAGTTATTTGATTAATATCCTTATCAAGCTGGCTTTACTGACTACATAATATTAGGGTCGACATGTCTGTCTTGCATAGTTGAATAAACCTTTTCTGTGTCCGGATGCCAGTCTGCCAGGAGCACAGGGGTCAGAAGATGAGGCGAGCATGTCATCCCTGCACGACTGTACCTCCTCATCACAAGTCCAAAACCAGAGAGTGTCTCCAACAGGTGAGCTTTAACAATGAAAGCAGACTGATCTTTACCACTCCTCCGATGAGCGAGGGTGCAGAGCAGCGCCGTCTCCACCCAAAACTCAGAGGCGCATTGCTAATGAGCCTCTGGTGCTCTGCAGATGAAGAACCCTGGGAAATGGCACAGGTTTTGTGATTTTGGCTAAAGACTTCATAATCCGAATTAAAAGACAACTGACGCTTTAAAATAGCTAAAAAGGATGATTGGAGGGGATCTTTAAGAGCAGTGTTGTGCTAGTTACTGAAAAATAGTAACTAGTTACAGTTACTAGTTACTTTGTAAAAAAGTAACTAGTTACTTTGTAAAAAAGTAACTCAGTTAGTAACTCAGTTACTTAAACCAAAAAGTAATGCGTTACTGAGAAAGTAACTTTTTAGTTACTGTAAAACATTCTTCCAATTTTACCATTGGACTCTTGGAATAATAGCCTGATAAAGAGATCCAAATAAACAATCAAACATACCATGCAATTGTTTTATCAAGTTGTGCCTGGCTATGGGTCCGTCTTTCGAACTCCAGCCGCTGCTGCTTGGGTGGAGTGGGTGTGTGCTGCTTGCTGCTGTCGGTCTCGGATGCTGCGTTAGCTGACGTTACCTTAGCTGCTAACTTTGTGGAAGCATGCCGGTTCTCTAGGTGCTTCAGCAGATTGCTGTTGCTTGCCGTAGAAAGGATTTTTGACCCGGGACACGGTTTACATGTTACTGAAATGTTGTTTTTCCCTTTGCTCTTGAGTTGAAAATAGTTTGAGTATTTCCACGAGTAGAAATGTATCTTCCCCTTCTCGCTCGCCATCATGCCGTGACCTGTCCAGTCCTCTTCATGGCGCGTGTTTGATTGCGTGTGTGACGCTAGAGGGCGACAAGTGCTTTGTTTTTCAATTCAATTAAACTTTATTGATCGGTAACTGTGTGCCGTTGTAAAACCTCACCAAAAGGAACGGAGTAACGCAGCGTTTGGTAACGGGAACGGAGTTACTGAATTTTAAAAAACAACTCGTTACGTAACGCGTTACTGAAAAAAGTAACGGCGTTACGTAACGGCGTTACTAATAACGCGTTACTACCCAACACTGGTTAAGAGACACAAATGCCGTATAATAAACCGTTTTATAAATCACAATAAAATAATCACTGTACTGACAGTTTCTTCGTATTTTATGTCTTTTTATTTTTTAATAAAGTTCTTTCTGTTCCTAGATGTCAGTATGCCAGAAGAACAGGGGTCAGAAGATGAAGTCAGCACGTCATCCCTGCAAGAATGTACCTCCACATCACAATTCCAAAATTGTGTCTGCAAGAAAGAGAGGTAAGCATCCTCTTTGGGGTCTGTGCCACTCAATTATTTTCAAGGTCTTTTACCTTGCTTTTAATGAAAATGATCTATTGGTTGCCTTGAAAATGAATGTTGATGATTATATCATTACTAAAAGCATGTCTCTGAATTCTTAATACACCTAAAAGAGCTTCAAACCCAGGAAGAGAATAAGACCTATTGTGCGAGTCAAAAGTTTGGACACACCTTCCCATTTCATGTTTTTTCTTTACTTTCATGACTATTTACATTGTAGATTCTCACTGAAGGCATCAAAATTATGAATGAACACATATGTAGTAAACAAAAAAGTGTGAAATAACTCAAAACATGTTATATTTTAGATTCTTCTACCCTTTGCTTTGATTACTGCTTTGCACACTCTTGGTTTTTCACGCAGTCTCCTCTGAACAGTTGATGTAGAGATGTGTCTGCTACTAGAACTCTGTGTGGCATTCAGCTGGGCTCTAATCTGAGGTGCTGTCAACTTGTGATTTCTGAGGCTGGTGACTCGGATGAACTTATCTTCAGCAGCAGAAGTGACTCTTGGTCTTCCTTTCCTGGGGCGGTCCTCATGTGAGCCAGTTTCATCGTAGCGCTTGATGGTTTTTACGACTGCACTTGGGGACACATTCAAAGTTTTTGCAATTTTCTGGACTGACTGACTGACCTTCAGTTCTTAAAGTAATGATGGACTGTCGTTTCTCTTTACTTAGCTGATTGGTTCTTGCCATAATATGAATTCAAACAGTTGTCAAAACGGGCTGTCAGCTGTGTACCAACCTGACATCTGCACAGCACAACTGATGGTCCCAACCCCATTAAGAAGGCAAGAAATTCCACAAATGAACCCTGACAAGGCACATCTGTGAAGTGAAAACCATTTCAGGTGACTACATCATGAAGCTCATTGAGAGAAGGCCAAGGGTTTGCAGCGCTGTCAACAAAGCAAAGGGTGGCTACTTTGAGGAATTTAAAATATAAAACATATTTAGAGTTATTTCACACTTTTTTGCTTACTACATAATTCCATATGTATTCATTCATAGTTTTGATGCCTTCAGTGAGAATCTACAATATAAATAGTCATATAAATTTATGTGTACATACACATATAAATTTAATCAAAATGTTATCTCTTTCTGCCTACTTAGGTAAGCAAGCTGCTGTCAAACGTTGGACACCAGAGGAAATTGCTGCAGTAGAAAAACATCTGAAGAGGCTCATTGTGAGCGCTGCATTTCTGCAGAACCGCAAGCGCTGCAAAAAAGAGACTGGAAAGCAATCAAATATTTCATCAAAAAAAGAATAACTGCCATGAGAAGAAAATTAGAATGAAAGCAGTTCACTGATCAGAGGTATGGACACATGTTTTCAGTTTGCCCTCCAACACTTGTTTGTTCAAGGTTGAAATGTGCTGTAGTTTTAAGTAGCTACTGTGGTATTAGCAGTCAACAACACATTAAACAAGTACACGTTTTACCTCATTTATATACACTGTTCAACACAGCAGAATATTTCATTCATTTTAGATACGGCAGCTCTGTGCATGGTTGGTCACATAATGTGGCTTGGATGATTCTGTACTCACTGTTTTCCTGTAATCATAATTTGCAGCCCTAATTCAATCTGAATTCTGTCTAGAGCATGTTTTTTGTTTTTTATATGTGGACAAAAAAGCTTTTTTTTTTGTTTTGTGTAAAATGTAGTCTGACCACTAACTTGCTGGCAAAATAAATACATGCTCCCTTAGCATTTTATTTTATTGTTAGCCTCATAGCATAGCTGCCTGAAGATGAGCTAACAAGGTATGTGAATTTGCAGGTGTAAAGGGAAAAGAGATGGAATGAAGGAAGAAGAGAATTTATTTTGAAATATAGATCCTTAATGCAGTCAGTGTCTATGTGCAGTAGAAACCATTAGTGGGCCCCAGATAGTAACCTAACAACCCTGCAAAGATATAAAAACAAGAAATGTGTATGTGTGTATGACATTGGATCCCACAAGTACTGTATGTTAGAAACAGGCCCCACAAGTGACCAAAAAACTGGCATGGAGACCAAAGTTTAAAATTTTGTTAAATTGAAGTGATTTTTGTGATTGGGATTTTTTTTTTTTTATCTTACCTGATTTTTTACAGCAGTGTAGAACCACTGGAAAGGGTGGACCCCATAAATGAGCAAAAAACTGGTGGGTCTCCCGAGGGGGCAAAAACGAGTATGTGTGTGTGAGTGCGTGTATGTGAGTGAGTGATCTACAAAGGGATTGTGCAATAAAAACGATGGTATAGGGAAGTGCAATAGAATAATCAGTAGGGGTGTCACGATTCTCCAAATCCTCGATTCGATTACATTTTCGATTCTAAGCTCACGGTTCGATTCGATTCTCGATTTTTACATGTATTTTTGTAAAGCACAGGTTGCTATGCTATTTTAGACTAGACTTTTATGCAATATAATATCTGACCTCTGTTCACAATGAACCACACTACATTGTCAAATTTAAAACATTTATTAATAACACAATGTAACAATAACTTATATCTTAAGTCAATTGGAAACTTAAACAAATTAACCTGCCATCTAGTTTCTCTTTTGTAACTGCAGTCTTCTTCACAGAAGATGGCATTCAAGTTCACAACAAAACAAACAAAAAAATAAAACAGCCACGTCCATAGTCTTCTCTGAACAATTTAGTGTCTTAACAAACTATTTCCGTACAGTTGAAAATATACCACACAGATAATTGTTGTAAGAGTGGCGTAGCCCCTTTCAGGAATAGAGCGGTGCGTGAGGTGTGTGTGCGTAAGGTGCGTAAGGTGCGTAAGGTGCGTAAGGTGTAAGTGGGCGAGCGAGAGTGAGGGAGCGTGTGTACGTGCGGGCAGTGAACGAATGAGAGAGAAAGGAGTCGCAGTAGCAGCGACAGCAATAAAGTGTACAATATAGGCTGCAGTTTGGCTGTGAATAAAGGCGACGGCTCCTCAAGATACAGCAAAGCTCCCTGGTCTTATTTTCCGACCAGCTTAACACGTGAAAGGGGGTTCACCCCGAAGGGAAACAGAAACTGCAGCCCTGGAGGAAATCATGTCCCCTGTGCTTCCCGACCATGGTCCGGGAGCCGAACAGGGATGGTGTAACACCATGCTATCGTTTGACTGGCTGTAGTTAATAGCTACTGGCTTAGCTAGTAGCTAAGTTAGAGGAGGTTGACTCACAGCACTTCAACACCTGTGTTTTTTTTCCGTCTGACAAGCCGACCGGACATGACGCGGGGGCGAGGCAGTATCGACGATTCTTTTTTAAAATTCGAAATTCGAGATTGTGACATAATTTCGATCGATTCCGATTAAAAATCGAAATCGTGACACCCTTAATAATCAGTGTAATAGAACTAATGATGTTGTATGGGTATATGTGCAATAGGAAGAGCGTGTGCAATAGTGCAAATGAAGAGTGTGTGTGTGTGAGTCTGTGCTGATATGAATTTTATGCTACATGTAAAGACTTCCTTCTTGTGTGTGTTTGTGTCTTTTGTTTTGTGATGTGCTATATGTGAACATGTGATATTCTCGTGTCCAAAACAAATTTCTCCTAAGGGAGACAATAAAGCAACTAACTAACTAACTTACAAAAAGTAACTTTTAGTTTTAGAACATAAATGGCAAACTTACTATTCATATTAAACTGTGAGAAAAAAATAATCTCTGAAAAAACTTGAACATTACTGAAAATAAACATGTTGCATCTGCAACAGGTTTTATTCCGCCCTCTGTTCGGCATCATACCATGAATGCATAAAGAGAACCCCAGTGGGAACATTTCAGAAGCGGAGCCTTTTGCCTGCCCGACTTTGTTGTTATAATTTTTTGTTTTTATACAATCGGGAGTCTGCACAGGGTGTTTCATTTTAAAGATTTACTGGATGCTCTATGCCTCTATGACTTTCTGTCAGTGCAATCTACTCTGTGCAGCTTGTTGCGACTTTCGTCAAAAATAGAGCAGGCAACCGGATAGCAAAGCAAGCCGTGCCCGGCTTGACTTCACTGTGTGCTGGAGGTGATCGCAGCCGTTTGTGATTTATAACACACTATCTGCTACTAGGGGATGGAGAGTGATGGCCTCACACCCTACCCCCCAAATCGCCTACTGATCACCACCTGTTACTTAGCAAGGATGGTAAGGATGCACAGAATTGACAGACCTTTTAGATGCAGTGAGTGCACAGAACATTAGTTAAGAAATATCATCATTGCAATACACTTTTCCTACTTAACCATTGCTAGAATCACATTATGTTAACACAACACTTGATGAGAGTGGTGTGTTTTCATGACTACGGCGTAAAATATAAGTACAGTTGAAAAATAAGTCGACTGGTCTTGCCTTTGAATGTGTGTCTTCTCTGGCCACAGTGTATTGATTTCTATTAAGACCTCTAGAAGAAGAGGAAACACTCTTCTCAGATTGGAACATGTTTCTTTACTTCAGGTTTAGTCTTTAGGTTTAGTCACTTGTCTTGCTTTTTATTTCTACATCTCTCCTTTTTGACCTGAAATGGCCTGCCTCCATCCCAGCAGACACAGTGGCCCTCATTTATCAATCTAACAGAGAAACCTACGCAGATCCGAGCGCATAAATCATCTTACGACAGGGTTCACGTGTGATTCATGAAACGTTCGTATCTCGCCGATCACAGCGTAAGAATGATCGGGCGTTGATAAATGCGGCGGCTGAAAACACTCCTCATTTAAATACCACGCCCTTAGATATTCTCAGTTTAGAGGCCTCGCCCCTAGAATTTACGACATGGAGATGTGTAATACGTCCAAGAAGAGGAACTTCTCCGACCTGAATGCTTGAAGCATTTTGGCTGTTTAGCCTATATTTAAATAAATAAGGGTTATTTTATGGTTGCAATCAGAATTTATTTCTTTATTTAAATGATGTTTCAGATCATTCGGAGCACGAGTGGCGTTGTTCAGGCTGCGGCTGAAGAAACCGGTCTGGAGAAAATGTTTGACTAAACGTTGTGCGTTGTCTGTTTCCCTGTACTGAATAGTTGCCAAACATAAGTATTTAACACTCTACATTTTAGAAGCGATGAATGAGGTCCTGTCTCCCTCGTGCAGCCTCCAGTTGGGGCTCTGCTGGTGAGGCTCTCTGGGCATAGGTTAATCTGGCTGCACCGGGACATCAAATGGCACCCTGTTTTGCGCAATATTGTGCAGAACCCCTTAGGCTAAAATGATGTTGCAGACTTTCTCTGACGTGTACAATAGGGTTCCCCCCGCGGATCCTAGACAGAGCCATCTGCCCTTAAGCAACCCGATGCAGCGCTCCAACGTGGCCCGTGTGCGTAAATGCGCATGGTTGAATCTGCGCTCCTGCTCTGTTGCAGGGTTTGCCAGTGGAGTTACCTGTTATTCCTTGAGGGGATAACCTTTTTCACTGAGCACATGAATCATTGCATGTATTGCTTGTAATTATGTCACCTGCCTCAAAAAAAATCTCAAAATGAAAGAGAAATTAATATTACAGCAATAAACTGTTAACCCTGTTAATTGCAAACTATTTGAAACTAGTAGGCTACCTTTAATGTCAGGGATATATGTTCTAATAACAACTCTCGGACTCTGCCAGATTTACTATGCCGCACCGCAAATCAACATGACTTGAAAACTTGCGTACACGAGTTGAGACCTGAGGTGAACTTTGATCGTAGCCTCCGCTCACGTCAAAATTGATAAATGCCGAACTTTCCGTGGAAATGACCGTACGCCCAGTTTTCTGTCGTACGCTCGTTTGATAAATGAGGGCCAGTGTCATCCTGATAGAGGAGCTCTCTCGTTCAGTTATTGTGCTTTGTGCTGCAGACAGACATGGAATGGGAGTAAATACAGCCTTTAAGCTGTTAAGATTATTTTGGTCATCATGCCAGACAGAGGTTTGTCTTACTTTCTTGAGCTCATAGTCCCAAAAAGGCTCACATTTCATCAGTCTTGCTAGGACTGCTAAAAACCTTTTCAAGTACAGACAAAAGTTGGTTCACCCTTACCTTTGATGCCTGTGCATTTTTTGTGCAATTTCTCTTTTTAAATAGAGAAAAACTGTCTGAGTATCAAAGTACTTCAAAGAAAGATAGCTAATGCAGCATGTCTCATGTTGTCCAAACATTAGCATGTCATCATTTTTGCATTCTCTGGACAGATCACTGAATTTAACAATACACATTTGATTAGCACGTTTTTTAATTAAGCCACTGCTAAATGATGATGTAGTTAAGGTGTCTCAAAATCCTGACTGTGTTGGGACCTCACTGTATGGTCCTAACAATAAAGAGGCCTGCATGTAAACCAAAGCTTAAAATGCAGCCTCCATGCACTAACAAAGCCTGAGATCAAAGGAAAAGGTCACCAAACCCCTTAAAGAAATTAGTGAGGTTCAGACCTTTTTAATATTTTTTTTTTGTCGAAATGTTGGTGTCCTTAAACTTTAATAAATCCAATAGAGATGTCCCAAGTCGCAGTGTTGTTCAATACTAGTACTGAACTGAGCGCCACAGATGCCTGTGGCCATCACACTGTTCAACTCCCCACTCAGTCACTCTGAGTCAATAAGAGGACTCTGGACGCTCTGTTTCTCAAATAATGTGCAATAATTACAACAAATAAAGTGCAATAACCCGTATTTAATTTTCTAAGACTTTTGAATGGGAGCAACTGTAACGCAAGCAATTTCCCCTTTGGGATCAATTAAGTATTTCTGATACTGATTCTGAATTTAAAAAGACATCCTCCTGCTGCAGCTTCTGTCATTATGCTGCTTTGAACAGTCATGTGGAGACATGACTGTGGTAGAATACCTGAGCTCCATAGGACCTGGGACCAGCTGACCAACAGCTTCTTAAACTGAGTAGTCAAGTAAATCTAAGATTAATGTAATGTTATTACTAATGTGGCGCTTAGACATAAAACCTGTTTGGCATTCATTTATCATATCTCCAAGATTAGATTTTAAGCGTCTGGAATAGACAAATGCAAATAATTTATAATCCACATTCAGAAGTGTGATGGGTCTCCAATTATCTATACATAAAGGGTCTTTGTTTGGTTTTGGAATTAGGCTAATCAAACCTTGTTTCATAGTTGATGTCATTTCATTGTTTGCAATACAATCTTTATACATATTCAAAAGTGGAGTTTCAATAATATCCCCCAAAAATTTATAAAATTCAGCAGATAAACCGTCAATCCCCGGAGATTTCCCGGTTTTCATGTGTTTTGAAGCTTCAATGAGCTCCAGAGTCAAGATTGGGTTTTCACAATGCTGTTTAAATTCTTCTGAGATCATTGGGATAGAATCCTTGATACTGTCTAAGAATTTTTCACAATGTTCAGGTTCATATTTAGATTTATACAGTTTTTCATAAAAAGCACAAATATGTTCTGCTATTTCTTTGGGATTAGTATTTAGATTATTGTTTATTCTCAGTGCCGAAATGTTAGATTTTTTCCGATTACGTTTTTCAAGAGCGAAAAAGTAACTTGAGTTTCTCTCACCATGTTCTAACCATTTTGCCCTAGAACGAATAAATGTGCCTTTAGCAGCTTCAGTATATAAATTATCAATTTCATTTTGGAGTTGCAATAATCTAACGTGTTCATCTTCTGAAAGATTTTCCTTGTTTAGAAAAGTTTTTAATTCATCCATAATTTCTTTTTCTTTTTTGTCTTTAGCTTTTTTGATATTTTTACTACAGAGGATGGCCATTTCTCTAACTTTAAATTTAAAGTGTTCCCATTTCTGGATATTGTTCATATCATTTTTAGGAAAGATATCTAAAGCTATTAATTTAACTGAGTCTTGAAAAGTTTTATTTTTAAGTAGGTTGTTATTTAGCTTCCAATATCCCCTTAATTTCTTGTTACTTTCTTTAGAACCAGTTAAATGTATTGAGATAAGTTTATGGTCAGATAAAGGAGCGTATGAGTGATAAATTTCTGAAATATATTGTAAACATGAAGAGGAGGTTAACCATAAATCAATCCTGGATTGTAATGTTCCTCTTGTATTAGACTAGGTAAACTCATTACAATCTGGACTAAGAAAACGCCATGCATCTATTACTGATAATTCTTGGCTCATAAATTGTGTGGCTTTGAAGAGTGAATTTTGAGAATCTCTCCCTGGAATTCTGTCTATCCTATCATTTGGAGCATCATTAAAGTCTCCTCCTATAATCAGGAATGCCTCTTTATTTTTACTTTGTAATTCCCTTATTTTGGACAAGATTTCTGTAAACATAGTACGGGCTTGTGTGGTTCCATTGTGGCCATATACATTACATATTATGAAAAAAGCATTATCCAGTTTGCATAACACAATACAACATCTACTACTATCAGAGTTGTAGGTTTCTAAGATATCACCTGTAAATGTATTAAATAGTAGTGCAACACCTGCAGAATTATGTGTAGCATGACAAAAGTAAGCTTGATCTCCCCACTGACTTTTCCAAAACTTATTATCTGAGTTGCAAGAGTGTGTTTCTTGTAAGAGGATAATATTGGCATTTGTTTTCCGGAGAAAGAGGAACATTGCTTTTCTTTTTATATTGTTTCTTAATCCCCTAACATTAAGTGAGACCATCTTCAATGAGTTAAATTTGAAATCATTCATTTCCAATGAAAATAAAATAAAATATAAAAGTATAAGAGCACAATGTCTGGAGAACAGAAAGAAATAAGATAATGTAAGCCTTGAAAAATAGGCTTGCTTGTGCAAATGCCTCGAAAGTGTGAACGAGTTTTTTTTTATAAAGTTTAGGCACCAGTAATCAATTTAAGTAACTATAACTGGAATGCATTGAGTAATAAATTTGTCTAACAGTCTAACAAGTGGTTTATACACAATCTTTTCTTTCCCTTAATGGAAAAAAACAAAACATTCAGCTCTGAAGCTGGAGAGATAGGGACAAACCTAAGGGTGTCTCAAAAGACATCTGTCACTGAGTCAGCGGTGATTCTCTTTCCTTCAATGATCACATCTGGACCACACCATGCAGTCTTTCTTCCGTCAACCAGTGGCCAAAGTTTCTTTCAGCATTGTCTTTCCCCATATGTCAGATCCTCCGCAAGTCGAAGCTTTTTCTCTCTCATCACAGCGGCGGTCATCGAAGTTTTCCAAGCCTCTTTGATGAGACGTTTCGCCTCTCATCCAAGAGGCTTCATCAAGCCTCTTGGATGAGACGTTTCGCCTCTCATCCAAGAGGCTTGATGAAGCCTCTTGGATGAGAGGCGAACTGTCTTCAAAGACAAAAACCAAATCCAGTTGCGTTTGATTCAATTTCCTTGAGATAACTATGACCTGGATGAATGAGAATATTCACAGGCTTGTTCTCTTAGATCTTCGGTGGACTCATTGGTGGATTCCGGCAGGTTGAAAAGTTTCAGATTCCAGCGCCTGCTGTACCGCTCTGCTGTTTCAATTTTTTCATCCTGTTCACTGAGCCGGCGACTCATCACTTGCATCTTGTCATTGTTTGCCTTCGTCATATGTTCGATACATTTGAAGTTTTCTTTGATAGCCACAATCTCTTCAGTGTTTTGGCTTATCTTTTGTTCGAGAGATATGAACCTGCTCGTTAAGTGTTGGACAGCTTTTAGTATGTCTGCATTGGATACCTCATCATTATCTTTCACTCGATTTGTCATTTTGTTGTCTTAGCGTTTAGCTAGTTACCCTGTTTGCGTTAGCTCAAAGAAGAGGGAGAAAAAAAAGTCTGTGTATCTACCCAAAATCGTTAACAAGATAGACTTTAGTTCTTATAGTGTCCTTTTCCTCACATACCAGTTCTTGAAAGTGATGTTCCGTTAAGTTTGCCTTAGTTTATAGAGCAAATGGTGCCCAAAACTTGGAGGAGTTCACAGCGAAGCGTGTGTGCTGGCTGCCATCTTGCCCAGCCCCCTAGTCTAGTGCCAGTAACCCAAAACATAAACACAGGAAATGACGGAACGGAGTGCAGACCATAGCTTATCAAAACAAAGCATACACAGTGTTAGCTCAGCATTACTTGCGTGATGTTGTATTACAGTGGTCTCTCTTCCACCAGGGCAGCCAGCTGCTCCTCAAAGTCCTCGGTCCACACAGCCATGGCTTTCAAAAATACGTTGGTTTATCCCCAAAATAACGAACGGCGAAGTGTTGTTTGTAACTCTGTGCCGTCTCTGTTTATGTGGTTTGTTTATCATCGTCACTTCTGCCACCCCTCCCACACGCCGCGCTGATTCACTGACACCCCGCCAATCAGAATGGTCACTGAACAGCTAGCTAACAACCAATCAGAGTATCCGACCCTTCTGCGTGGCTCCAACACAGCTGAACACACCAAACAGAATAGCTCCCGAACTCGTCCGACTTTCTCCTAACGCTTCAGACGTCCGACGTCTGAGCCGGTGTGTGCCGGGCTTAAAGGATAGTTGTTCCCAGGATGAGACAACAAGTGTGTTTTTTATACACCGAGGTATAAGCAGATTAAGATAAAGATTCATAATAGTAAAAAAAAAAATACATAGAATTTGTAGGTAAGCAATGCCACTTTTATAGAAATGAATGAATGAAATCATGAAATCTAATTGTATCGGATTGTATCGCATAATAACAGTCTCTGAATGTATGGTAGCCAATGTATCTAGATATGTATTGAATTGTATCATAAAGGAGAGATGCACACCCCTAGTAATTATTAATTACTAACAACCAAACCTTCCCTACCATTTTACCCGCTTATCAACTGAATGTCCATTCCTCCCATTTTTGTTATATTTGTAGAAAATCTCAACATCCAGACAGCAATCAATAAATCACATGCTCTGACAAAAATGACTCTGTCTGGGTGATCATTTACAATGAAGTTGTTACCAAGATAGATGCCAATTGGCAGAAATTTGCCATAATTGAATTTGACTGTAGCCTGCTCACACAAAGTCAATCAGCAGGCCACACATGAGTTGGCCATACGTTGTGAACTATCTAAATAATGCCATTTGTAACCTATCATATATGTCACTGAGTCACTGAGATCTGCAAGCTTTACGGGGCTCACAAAATTGCCTTAAATAGGCTTACTAAATGGTACCAATAAGACAAACAAGGTCAAGTCAATACTGACCTGCTATCTATAAAGCCTGTAAACTAAATGGGTCCCTGTTGGCTAGGATCTTTTCCTTTTACGCAATATTTTGCATTCATAAAATTAGACAGACAAGACAGTATAACAGACAAACACATACGGTTGGTATTTAAAATTGGTTTGTGCTTTAAAAAATAGTTTCCACGATATGGACATTTGTTTGAATTTTTGGTTGCATTTTATTTTACAATACGTTAATAATACGTAAAAAGCCGTATTTTGTATCAAATTAGACAAAAACAATACGCTTACAAGACGTAACAAACCATACTTTGTATCAAAAAAAACAATATGCTAATAAGATGTAACAAAGAATACTTTGTATCAAATTAGACAACTAGAAATAATGTAATCTTAATTAGACAGTAAACAAGAAAAGTTATGCTGTAATTAGACACCATATAGCCTACCCAAATTATGCTGTAATCAGAAACCGCATATAATAGTGGGGCTGTTAAGCACTTAAAATATGGACAATCTTGCTTTTTGTGAAAGAATCATGAAACTTTCAGGGTTTGTTCTTGATGACCTAAGCTTTAATTTAAGATGTGGAGGCATTCTCAATTTGACCTCTGATGTCAGCTAGAGGTCATTTACCTCTGTGATATGACATTTCTAGGCCTGAAATTAGAAATGTGTGTATCTTAGGATCTAAATGTGATAGAAATGTAAACTAAATATGTATTTCCAAACGTCTGGGCATGAGGAAATTATTTATGCCATTGATAGCACTCTAAGAGGTCAACATCATTAAGTGCAGTGAAGGTTACTAGGAATGTGAGTGGCTTAAGGTGAGACACTATAGGTGAATAGGGTAAAAAAAAAAAAAAAAAAAAAATAGATATCACCATGAAACTTTCTCAGTTGATTACTCATGTTAAGCTAAGAAAAAAATGTATTGCAAGTCTTTTGTATTTTAATGTTTAAATATGAAAATTAGGCCTTATCTCATTAAAAATGCGCTAACTTGCATACATTTTAAAAAAACGAATTTGCATTACATGTACATGTATTTCCATGTTTCTGGGCATGAAGAACTCATTTATAGCATTGATAGCACTCTTAGAGGTCAACATTATTAAGTGCAGTGAAGGTAAAAAGATCCAACGATTGGGTGAATCTAAGTACAAAATAGACAGGTCCTTTAGATTTCACCAAACAATTCCATACAAATATGGAAATGCAAAAAACGTTGCCCTACTTGAAGTTGAACTCCTATCAGAAACTCACAACTTGAACTCCTGTCAGACATTTCCAATGTAACATTCAACAGGTAACATATCAGCGTTCTAAAATAGTACAGTGAAAGTTGTTGTAGAGGCCTTAGCTTTTCGGGGTAAGAAAAATGTAGGCCTACAAAACAGTCTTAGTCACTGCAGTCACCAGAACATGTGCAGAGTGCTGTGCACTTTAATGCTGCCTTTTTGCATTTACAGTGCCCGGTGCAACCCGTTTTACAACCACAGTGCACAAGCTCATAGCAAGCCTGTGATGCTTTAGGGAGTGCTGTCCAACGTGGCTGCCAGTCTGCATCTGTATCAGTCCACCCCAGTCTGAAGGGCTTGGTAACTGTGGGCTTGGAACCAAGGCAAGGTTCCTGTTAGCCTGGTGCATTGCTCTTTCGATGTGTTGCCTCAAAGCAGCTTGTGTAGGGGGGATGTTTTCCAGTGATCTTAACCTCTGGGTAAAAAGTTGTTTCCTTGCCTCATTGACATCTAAGCATGCACATGCACCCACCACAAAACATTCTAGTTGAGACAAGGAAAGATCACTCAACTCTTGTGGCATATGCAACATTTCATGGAAAGCCTCTGTAACTTCTGGATATACATGCCATGTATCCCAGGCAGTCTTTTTACCACGACCACAGAACGAAGATGTTGTATCACAGCCAGTGAAAGCATGAAATGCTAGCAGTGCAGAACCAGTGGAAGGACCCAGTGCAGCAACCACATTGTGCATGCCTATATAACAGCAATGGCTTCCAGCTCCAAAGGCAATCCACATTTCTTCCAATTTGACCTTCTGAAAGACAGCAACTGCCAAGATGACCACATTAGAGTGTGCAGTTCACACTATCACCTTCTTGGTTCCCTTGTTGGCAGCATCAGCCACATGAAGAAAGAGACGCTCATGAGTGCATGGGACCAGGAGACTCAAGTCACAGCCAGTTGGAGAACAGAGGACAGTGTATTCTTTTGTGGCATACACTTCTTTGTCAGGATTTAATGGTATGTTTACCATTTGAAGAGAGAGGAAGTGAGAAAGTTCGGCTTTGTTTTCTTCCTCAGACAAGAAACGTTTCAGTTCTTTGGTATCAAAGTACACGGTTCGACTCTTCTTCGAAACCCCTTTCCCCTCCTCTGTCTTGTCATGGCTTTAAGGCTATTTGTTTAGTACACATCCCAAACAATGTCAATGCGTTTTGTGTCTTTCAACTGTGATACTGTGTATGGTACAAAAACATTGTTAGCATAGGCCTGGAAGGTTTTAGCAGTACCTGGTTTCAACATATAGTAGGGTAGGAAGGGGGGGGGTCACCTGCACCCGAAAGATATATTTTTTTAACCTAGCTTTTTGTAATCCTTAAGGTGTCTAGTAAAGGAATTTTGATGTTCCCCGCGCATATTATTGTCCCATATATGATTTTTGATACCATCTTTTGTGTCCGTGCTTGATTTTCGGACGTGAAAAATGAAAACTTTAAATCTAAATAGAATCTGAACAATACATCCTACAGACACAATCCACCCCATTTTCTCTTCGTCTTTGCATGAGGAATTGATAGATATGATGATTGTCATGATTGGATGATGTTTGGTGCATAAAAACTCAAATAAACACCAAAAAATGCAAAAAATCGGTGACATTGGATCACTGGAACTCCTCCCCTATGGACCCTATTGATATATTTTTTATAACTTTTGCATTTTTACAATCTTTAAGATGTCTACTAAACAAATGTTGATGATCCCCACCTGAAATATTGTCACATGTATGTCTTTTCTGGCTATATTGGTTGCCACCCTGGATTTCCAAAAAAGCAGATCCATTATGCTTGTAGGGTTCCATTCCTTGCAATATTTGTTAATGTTGCTATGGAAACGAACATAAGCTGTTAACTGATTTTAACAAGCTCCGTACTTTCTGAAAGTTACATTTATTACTTAAAATATATTGTGATCTCTTGAGAAGTACAGCCTGTAAGTTTACCTTTAATAGCTCTTAATATACTGATCAGTGGGGTGCACAGAACTTTTGAAGGGCAGGGACGAAAAAGAAAAAAAGGGGCACATACAGCGCGTTTTCACCACTGAAGAGGGCGTTCTCGAGGGCACTTTAGACATGTTTATATGTTGTACAAATGGCACATTATATAGACTAACTAGACAGACTACTCAAATTAGTTTGTAGTTAGGATCAGCATCCACGAGAACAGTGTAGATTCAACACTGGACTATGAAGAACACACAGAGACATGAATGTATGAACGAAATAAAACCCTGGGGGTCTGGGGGTCCTCCCCCAGAACTTTTTCAATTAAGTCGATGCCATTTCCTGTATTCTAGTTAGGGGTGTCACGATTCTCCAAATCCTCGATTCGATTACATTTTCGATTCTAAGGTCACGGTTCGATTCGATTCTCGATTTTTACATGGATTTTTTTAAAGCACAGGTTGCTATGCCATTTTAGACTAGACTTTTATGCAATATAATATCTGACCTTTGTTCGCAATGAACCACACTACATTGTGAAATTTAAAACATTTATTAATAATATAATGTAACAATAACTTATATCTTCAGTCAATTGGAAATTTAAACAAAATAACCTGCCATCTAGTTTCTTTTGTAACTGCAGTCTTCTTCACAGAAGATGACATTCAAGGTCACAACAAAACAAACAAAAAAATAAAACAACCATGTCCATAGTCTTCTCTGAACAATTAAGTTAAATTAATGATTAATTAACAGTTGAACATTTACCACACAGATAATTGTTGTAAGAATGGTGTAGCCCCTTTCAGGAACAGTGCGGTGCGTCAGGTGTATGTGTAAAATGCGTAAGGTGTGAGTGGGCGAGCGAGAGTGAGGGAGCGTGTGTACGTGCGGACAGTGAATGAATGATAGAGGAAGGAGAAGCGAAAGGAGTCGCAGCAGTAGCGACAGCAATAAAGTGTACAATATAGGCTGCAGTTTGGCTGTAAACAAAGGCGACAGCTCCTCAAGATACAGCAAAGCTCCCTGGTCTTATTTCCCGACCAGCTTAACACGTGAAAGGGGGTTCACCCCGAAGGGAAACAGAAACTTCGGCCCTGGAGGAAATCATCTCCCCTGTGCTTCCCGACCACGGTCCGGGAGGCGAACAGGAATGGTGTAACACCATGCTATCGTTTGACTGGCTGTAGCTAACAGCTACTGGCTTAGCTAGTAGCTAAGTTAGAGGAGGTTGACTCGCAGCACTTCAACACGTGTGTTTTTTTTCCCGTCTGACAAGCCGACTTGATGTGACAGCATCGACGATTCCTTCTTTTAATTCGAAGTTCGAGATTGTGACTTAATTTCGGACGATTCCGATTTAAAATCGCCTTTAACATCACCCTTAATTCTAGTGCATTTTAACACCATATTAGCACCAGATAATCCAAACTGGTTCTGTGAGATATAGTTCTGGTCAATATAGATCAAAAAAAGTGCCCAACATAAAAGTCATAGCAACAGCAATGTTTCATAGTATTTCTTGGTCTTAATAGTCTTCTAGAGTTTAGTGTGTTTTCTTCACCCAAGAGAGCAGTTTTGTTTTATCAACCAGAAGGGCACTTAAGCACACGTTTTTTCCAACCAAGAGGGCAGTTTAGTACACATTTTGGCTCCCAAGAGAGCAGTTTAGTGTGTTTTGTCAACCAAGATGGCACTTTAGCACGCATTTTGGCTGCCAAGAGGGCACTTTATCATGTTTTAACCAGCCAAGAGGGTAGTTTAGTGTGTTTTTTCCACCCTAGAGGGCAGTTTAGTGTGTTTTCCCAACCAAGAGGGTACTTTAGCACGCGTTTTTTCCACCCAAGAGAGCACTTTAGCGCACGTTTTGGCTCCCAAGAGGGTACTTTAGCGCACGTTTTGGCTCCAAAGAGGGCACTTTAGCACACGTTTGGCTCCCAAGAGGGCACCTTAACACGCGTTTTTGCCACCCAAGAGGGCACTTTAGCGCGCGTTTGGCTCCAAAGAGGGCACCTTAGCACGCGTTTTTGCCACCCAAGAGGGCACTTTAGCACGCGTTTTGGCTCCAAAGAGGGCACTTTAGCGGCCGTTTTTCAGCTCCTCAAGTTTTCTCTTCAGTTTCTCACTTCTGTACTCGGGATTGGGGAAGCCATTTTTCTCCAACTCATGGATGTAGACAAGACGCAGTGATGCAAGTCGCACAATCTTGTTCTGTCTGATCACTTGATCTTGAATGACATCAAGTACAGCATTAAATGACATCTGATGTGCAGCAGCCATGGTAGTCTGCTCTGTTTCACTGACAGGGTTGGTAGCAAGGGCTTTACCTCGGGATGTGATATGATTTGCATATTTCAGGTTGAATGACTTGCGACATGACTGATGGTAATTCGCTTCTCTTGTAAAAAGGTCCTCACCTTGCACCATGCGATGTAGACGGTGAAGTCCAAGTTCAAAGCCTTGAGGTGTAATCTGTTTCCATGTAGGCTCCTTCAATGCTCCCTCCTTAGCCTTATATACTGGGAACTTGATGCATCGTTTGGTCTTTCCCAATACTTTCGCTTCCAGCTTGCCACAGAAGAAACACTCTGGGGGGAACAACTGCTTAACTGAGGAGGACCCACATTTACGAGGTGAGCGTGATGTTGAAGCTTGCTGAGATGTCACAGTAGGTCTTTCCTGTAAGCGTCCCTGGTTCTTCGTAAACTTTTGGTAGCAGGCTCGATGATAACCAGTTGTTTCTAAATTGGCACCTACAAGACTGTCTGGAATGAGATCACAGGCATCCTCCATGCGAAACGGCGAATCAAGAGCTTCTTGGAGACGTCTGTCACGAGTGCTGTGTAGCAGAGCCAGCTTGTCAGTTGTAGACCAGGGTGGGAAATTCACGGCGGCCACGGCGGCCATGGCCGTTGCCCCACACGTTGGCCTTGATGCCCCGTGAAAAAAAAATCATTGTACGGCCACAGTGGCCTTTTTGCCCCTGGCTCTGTCCAAGTTCCACATAAAAAGTGCATATAGTGAAGCGAATATAACTTAAATGAGTTCGCGGTCCGCGCAGGTGGAGTCTCATTATCGCATCGATGATCTCACGTTAAAGACTCTCAAACAGCAGCAGCCATGGTCTTCTTATTTGACACCATCATCTCTCTTGGATTTCCTTGTAGCAGGACTGAACTCCTCAGACTCACTATCATTTTCTTTCTTGTGTTTCTTTGACTTAGACTTAGACTTGGGCATGATTAGCAATGATCACCAACTAGCCAATTAGCTATTATAGTATAACAGTGTTGACTTTCTTTTTCCCTAATGTCTTCAAGGCAGCTTCAAACTTGGTAGAGGAGTATATTTTTCAGTCTGGACTTTCTGATGGCCTTCAGTGTTATTGACTTCCTACCACACTTATTGCTCTAAGTTTCAAATTGATTCAAATCTAAATAAAAAACTTGCCACAATATTTTAAAGTGGGGAATATTCTGCCCTCACTGCTTCCCTGTGCAGATAGGCAGACAGCTAAACTTCCCACAGAAAGACACAAGTAGGCTGTAGATTCCTTTTAGGATTTTTACGTGTTCCTCAGTGGCAAAGTAAAAACTGTAACAGACAACAGTGTACATTCAAATACTAGAGTACTAAATACTATCATTCTAGTGTCCTACTAAAGTGTATTCAGACCTATTCAAAGCGATACATTGTAGCTGATACAAGTTAATTGAATACTAGTTACTTATCAGAAGCAGGAGAAAGAATGGCTAGTCTACTTGTTTCAGTCTAAAAGTGACAGTTGCTTATTCTATGCTAAGCATACAGAAGACAATGTAAATTGACTTGGTAGGCTAGGCACTTTACTTAAGAGTAAAGCAGTTAAATATGAATAATTCAAGTGAAGTGAATTAAATTAATTAATAAAAGGTCAATCGGTATCAGTGGTGTGCACGGGGGGGGGGGGGGAGCCAAAACGCGTGCTAAAGTACCCTCTTGGTTGGGAAAACACACTAAACTGTCCTCTAGGGTGGAAAAACACACTAAACTGCCCCCTTGGCTGGTTAAAACATGATAAAGTGCCCTCTTGGCAGCCAAAATGCGTGCTAAAGTGCCATCTTGGTTGGGAAAACACACTAAACTGCCCTCTTGGTTGGAAAAAACGTGTGCTTAAGTGTCCTACTGGTTGATAAAACAAAACTGCTCTCTTGGGTGAAGAAAACACACTAAACTCTAGAAGACTATTAAGACCAAGAAATACTATGAAACATTGCTGTTGCTATGACTTTTATGTTGGGCACTTTTTTGATCTATATTGAACCAGAACTATATCTCACAGAACCAGTTTGGATTATCTGGTGTTAATATGGTGTTAAAATGCACTAGAATTAAGGGTGATGTTAAAGGCGATTTTAAATCGGAATCGTCCGAAATTAAGTCACAATCTCGAACTTCGAATTAAAAAAAGGAATCGTCGATGCTGTCACATCCAGTCGGCTTGTCAGACGGGAAAAAAAACACGTGTTGAAGCGCTGCGAGTCAACCTCCTCTAACTTAGCTACTAGCTAAGCCAGTAGCTGTTAGCTACAGCCAGTCAAACGATAGCATGGTGTTACACCATTCCTGTTCGCCTCCCGGACCGTGGTCGGGAAGCACAGGGGAGATGATTTCCTCCAGGGCTGAAGTTTCTGTTTCCCTTCGGGGTGAACCCCCTTTCACGTGTTAAGCTGGTCGGGAAATAAGACCAGGGAGCTTTGCTGTATCTTGAGGAGCTGTCGCCTTTGTTTACAGCCAAACTGCAGCCTATATTGTACACTTTATTGCTGTCGCTACTGCTGCGACTCCTTTCGCTTCTCCTTCCTCTATCATTCATTCACTGTCCGCACGTACACACGCTCCCTCACTCTCGCTCGCCCACTCACACCTTACGCATTTTACACATACACCTGACGCACCGCACTGTTCCTGAAAGGGGCTACGCCACTCTTACAACAATTATCTGTGTGGTAAATGTTCAACTGTTAGGAAATAGTTTGTTAAGACACTTAATTGTTCAGAGAAGACTATGGACATGGCTGTTTTATTTTTTTGTTTGTTTTGTTGTGAACTTGAATGTCATCTTCTGTGAAGAAGACTGCAGTTACAAAAGAAACTAGATGGCAGGTTATTTTGTTTAAATTTCCAATTGACTGAAGATATAAGTTATTGTTACATTATATTATTAATAAATGTTTTAAATTTCACAATGTAGTGTGGTTCATTGCGAACAAAGGTCAGATATTATATTGCATAAAAGTCTAGTCTAAAATGGCATAGCAACCTGTGCTTTAAAAAAATCCATGTAAAAATCGAGAATCGAATCGAACCGTGACCTTAGAATCGAAAATGTAATCGAATCGAGGATTTGGAGAATCGTGACACCCCTAACTAGAATACAGGAAATGGCATCGACTTAATTGAAAAAGTTCTGGGGGAGGACCCCCAAACCCCCCAGGGTTTTATTTCGTTCATACATTCATGTCTCTGTGTGTTCTTCATAGTCCAGTGTTGAATCTACACTGTTCTCGTGGATGCTGATCCTAACTACAAACTAATTTGAGTAGTCTGTCTAGTTAGTCTATATAATGTGCCATTTGTACAACATATAAACATGTCTAAAGTGCCCTCGAGAACGCCCTCTTCAGTGGTGAGAACGCGCTGTATGTGCCCCTTTTTTTCTTTTTCGTCCCTGCCCTTCAAAAGTTCTGTGCACCCCACTGATCAGTATATTAAGAGCTATTAAAGGTAAACTTACAGGCTGTACTTCTCAAGAGATCACAATATATTTTAAGTAATAAATGTAACTTTCAGAAAGTACGGAGCTTGTTAAAATCAGTTAACAGTTTATGTTCGTTTCCATAGCAACATTAACAAATATTGCAAGGAATGGAACCCTACAAGCATAATGGATCTGCTTTTTTGGAAATCCAGGGTGGCAACCAATATAGCCAGAAAAGACATACATGTGACAATATTTCAGGTGGGGATCATCAACATTTGTTTAGTAGACATCTTAAAGATTGTAAAAATGCAAAAGTTATAAAAAATATATCAATAGGGTCCATAGGGGAGGAGTTCCAGTGATCCAATGTCACCGATTTTTTGCATTTTTTGGTGTTTATTTGAGTTTTTATGCACCAAACATCATCCAATCATGACAATCATCATATCTATCAATTCCTCATGCAAAGACGAAGAGAAAATGGGGTGGATTGTGTCTGTAGGATGTATTGTTCAGATTATATGTAGATTTAAAGTTTTCATTTTTCACGTCCGAAAATCAAGCACGGACACAAAAGATGGTATCAAAAATCATATATGGGACAATAATATGCGCGGGGAACATCAAAATTCCTTTACTAGACACCTTAAGGATTACAAAAAGCTAGGTTAAAAAAATATATCTTTCGGGTGCAGGTGACCCCCCCCTTCCTACCAGACTAATATGTGCAGCTGCAGCACCCTCGATAAAAACAGCTTCTTCCTGACCAACATTGGTTTCTGACAAGCCAAAATTCATGGAAGTAAGACAGTGAACAAGGTCTGATTTTGTTCTCATTCTTAATGCACCTCCCGTGTTTGACATGATATGTACAGACGAGAAAACAGACTACAATCACTCTTCAGAGCAGCAAGTTGTGCCTTGTGCTTTGACTGTGTCTTTACAGGTGGAGACCTAAATAACGGCAGCTTGTTCTTTGGGATTGTGTCTGTAATGGGTATAGTACATTTAATCAGGCACTCCTCCATGAATTTGTCATACTGTTCCCTGCCCAAGGCTTCAGCTATCCTGACAGTGTTGGCTACAGAGGGATCTGCTACATCTTTTTTTAAATGGACTTCAAGAAAAGATTCAATTATACTACTAGTCTGCTGTTTATCGCTCTTTACTGTTGGACAGTCAAAGGAGAAAGTGAGAGAGAAAGCGTAGCACAAAACCTTTTAGGTTAATGAGATAAGGCCCAATTTGCATATTTAAACATTAAAATACAAAAGACTTGCAATACATTTTTTTCTTAGCTTAACATGAGTAATCAACTGTGGCGAGGGTAGGGTGAATCACTTCACTGGAAAAGGATGTACACTGTTGCTCGACAACGCCACTCTGGGAATTTCACCCAGAGAGTTTTTAGCTAGTTCAATACTAGACACGCGGGTTCGCTCTATTCATAGGCATGAGACGTGATTCCACAAAATATATATTTTATTATAATTTAGATGCAATAAAACCCAACAAAATTATCAAAATAAAGAAGAAAGAAGGGAAAACTAATCAAAAGCAGAGGCTTTCTGAGTGGATCATTGGTCAGTGGGAGGGAGCCACCAAAATCAATAAAATAGTAGAAAGAAAACTAATCGTCCACACACACATGCAACACCCGGAAGTACCCAGCACCAGGGAACACAGCACACGAAATGGAGGGGAACCCGCCACCAGCCACCGTCACCACCCCCGGCCTCTGACAACCGAAAAAAGGGATAAAACAATTAGTGTGGTTGCACTTAAACAAAAGAAGCCCAAAAGAAGAAAACAATTAGTGAGCAGGTTAAATCAAGAAACAGAACAAAATATACAAAATGATTCTAATAAAACTAAGCAAATACCCAAATCTAAATTTAACCAAACAAATGAAAAGAAATCCAACTGACTGCCAAAGAATCAGAAAAGTATAACAATATAAAGACAAATAACAAATTAATTAGTGCAGCCCACACTTATACCATAAAAAATCAAATAAAAGTCATGCTCCGTTCCTGCCGTGAAACAATGCCTGCAGGCGTGCGATAGCGAACAAATTGCATCCGGGCCGTAATTAGCGGTTTTATTTTGAGAATCCACAGACTGCAATTGTTTCTAGAACTAGTCAGCATCACACAAGACAGTCAGCAGCAGGCAGGCAGGCAGAACAGACGACAGGCAGGAGACTCCGCAGCCGACAGGCAGGCAGAACAGACAAGCAGGAGACTCAGCAGCCGACAGGCAGGCAGAACAGACGACAAGCAGGAGACAAAACCGGAGACAAAGCAGCAGCAGTCCAATCGGTGGTTTAACCGTTCAACAGGAGCAGGTGCACATAACGCTCACAAGGGGAACGGGAGAGGCGGAGCCGGACCGTCAATATTTCCACAGCTAAACACGGGAGCACGCACAGGCAGCACAGAGCAGCGCAGACGCGGTCATGGGCCAAGCAGCAAGACCAAACACCGGAGCACAAAAGGGCAGCACAAGGCAGCACAGACGCCGACACGGACACAGCAGCCAAACGCCAACCCGGAAGTGGTGCGGAAAAGAGGACGGGCAGCAGAGCGAGCCGTCTTTTAACACTGCCCCCGCTCGCTGATAGGCCATCAGTGTGTCAATTCAATTCACCGCATAAGAAGCCTGTACTTCTATGCTGCTACACAACTGAGAAAGTTTCATGGTGACATCTATTATATATTTTTTTACCCTATTCACCTATAGTGTCTTGCCTTAAGCAACTCACATTCCTAGTAACCCTCACTGCACTTAATTATGTTAACCTCTTAGAGTGCTATCAATGGCATAAATGCGTTCCTCATGCCCAGGAGCTTGGAAATACATATTTGCTTTACATTTCTATCACATTTAGATCCTAAGATACACACATTTACAATTTTGTGCATGAAAATGACATATTACAGAGGTCAATGACCTCTATACTGAGAATGCCTCCATATCTTGAATTAAAGCTTATGTCCTGAAGAACAAACCCTGAAGGTTTCATGCTTCTTTTATAAAAAGCAAGATTATTGATCTTAACAGCTCCACTATAAAGTCTTATTACTTAAAATAGAGGCTACTATAGTTAGACACTATTATACCAAATCATACTGTAATTACAAACCAAATCGGAGATCCTAATACACTATTAGACACCATTTTGTCTTATTAATGTACTGTAAAATAAAGTGTGACCAAATTTTTCTACCACCTGGATTACAGTACATTAACCCACATTAGTTGTAAGCATCCATTAACTTTTACAATACAGTCAAAGACCAACTAAAAAGTTACAATCTATAAGGATTAATTAAATTAAGTGTGTTCCCTTCATAGTGGAGCGGCTAAGTGATATAATCGTTCAGTTTATGATACAAGCGTGAAAATTGGCATGAGCAGTCTCCATGGGTCACTTGACAAGAAAATTGTCCGAGCCACTTGAAATTTTCAAGATGGCGGCCATTTTTCAAGATGGCAGACACCTTAGTAGAGCAGTTTAGTGATATAGTGATTTATTTGGTGATACAAGCATGAAAATTGGCATGAGCAGTCTCTGTGGGTCACTCGACAATAAGCCACCCACAGCTACTTGGATTTCAAGATGGCGGCCATTTTTCAAGATGGCCACCACCTTAGTGGAGCAGTTAAGTGATATAGTGCTTTATTTGGTGATACAAGCATGAAAATTGGCATGAGCAGTTTCTGTGGGTCACTTGACAATAAGCCACCCACAGCTACTTGAAATTTCAAGATGGCGGCCATTTTTCAAGATGGCCACCACCTTAGTGGAGCCATTAGGCTTAAGAAATCATTTAGTTGGTGATGCAAGCATGAAAATTGCCATGAGCTATCACAAAGGGTCATTTGACAAGAAACCGCCCACAGCCAATTGAAATTTCAAGATGGAGGCCATTTTTTTCAAGATTACCACCACCTAAATGGAGCAGTTAAGTGATATAATTGTTTAGTTAGCGACACAAGCTTGCAAATTGGTATGAGCAGTCTCTAAGGGTTACTTGACAAGAAAACACTCTCAGCCACTTTCAAGATGGCCGTCCCCTGTATCCTCAATTTTCCGATAGAAATGTATTGGGTTTTTTCATTATGGACGATTTGGTGTCATTTTATTTTATATGTTTCAAATTATGCTAAAGAACAACTCTTAACGCATCAAAATACAGTTGTGTTGATTTGTTGATCATAGATAGATTAGACAAGAGTGAATATCTGCACTACCAGGGCACACTGGTGATATATCACTGCTGTTGAACTCAGAGTGGGGTTCAATGCCAGCTAATTGTAAAGTTAGTATCCCAAATGCTGTCTAATCTACCCCAAAACAGTTAGATAGCCGCACCTGAATTGACAGGTTGTGCCAGCGCGGGAGAGCCGAGCCAAGGTTAATGGGGTTTTAGTTAACCGTATGGTGTACAGATGAGAAAGTGTGGAGAATGTGGTGACCTAGACAGGAGAGAGGGGATTGCTCTCAGTTAGCTAAAACAATGATAATGCTTATAGCTGCTCTCAAAATAAAAGTATATATTTGTGAGGCATAGACGGGTTAGGGTATTAGTATATATTGACATGACTAATGCATTGGTAGCTCTGGTATTTTCATGTGATTTGCTGCCTAAAACAAAAAAATAAAAGAACATCACCTGACTTATCCTTTTGATCTCCAAACACAAATACATATAATTTCATGTAAAATGTGTTTTGGTGCACTAGGAGGTGAGTGTGTTCTGCCTAGCATCTTTTATATCTGTTTGGTCATCTTAAAATGACCAAACATGTATTTATTTACTTTGTATTTATTCCACGGATCCTGTCCAAATAAATGTATTTCAGAAGATAAAAGTTGAGTTGTTTCCTTTGGACAGTTTATATGATCAGTTTTAAGTTTTGCTGATTAAATGTGCCACAATATTTGTTGTTGTAAAGTAACATTGCTCATGGAAATGCAGCCTCTCTTATCATAAAATCAGACCAATCTGAATAATGTACCCTTGAAATAGCAGGAAACAGACTGCGCCTTTGACTTTTTTTTTTTTTTTTCATGTCTATGGCGCTTTAACTTTCTGCTGCCTCAAGATAGCAATCCGCCATAAATGTGCCTGATCACACCTCACTTTATGACCAACACGCCCAGGCACACAGATCACCACAAGTTAATCTGCAATTTACACAATGTGGGAGCTGAGCATTAAAATGACAACTGTGTCAGTCTGAAACTAGCAATGAAATTTCCACTGCACCATGCAACACCTTGCAATAAGCATATTGTACTTGACTCCATGTTGCATCAAAGGGTCAAAACATACTTGGTTCTCAAAGGCAGAAAAAGGTAACATTTCACTTTGTTTCATTCAGTGACAGGAAACAGTTGGTAGCACTTCATAATAATTTTCACGTTGGAAACAAAATGTACCAGTGGCGATTGCTCTAAGACTGCAAGGGAAGCTCAGCTTCCCCTAAAATGTCACCAAAAAAAAAAGAAAAAAAAGGGGTGAAATATGTGCTGCTGTGTGTACATTTCATTGACTAAATACGCGCTAGAAAGCCTTCATCTTTTGTTCAGAATCAGCTACTTATCACAGGTAACCGGCGCAACTTCCTTCTCATTCATCCCCGCAGCGCCACAGCGCTTTCCACAGTCGGACGCTCAGCTTCTACTGACTTCAATGGGGAAGCGTAGAGCGGGTTGTTCCACTGCAGCGAAACCAGACGGTCATTAAATAAATGCTGGGCTTTGTCCCGCCCATTGGAAGCTCAGCTTCTCTGGGGGTCTATGGGGCAGTGGGCTGGCCTGGAAGCTCAGCTTCTGCATGATGATTGGATGAGCTGTCTGAGGCGGAATCCTTTTTTGATTGACAGCTAAATGAGCGAATCAGCGATCTTGAAGAATAAACATCCACCGGAGCATTTTCCAAGTTTTTCATTCCGTTGTTCTGAACTGATCCAGAGACTTTACCGATCCCCAGCGACTTTGTCACGACCACTCACACTCACAGGCGGTCACACTTCACAGTAGAATGGTGCAGCAGCTCCAGCTGCTAGCATTAGCAAGGTGCACATCATGGCAGATAATATGAATGTTGTTAGAGTTAAAGAGCAGGGCAGGTCAGCTCCTAAGATTGATTTAGTGCAAAAGGTGGGGAAAAGTAACAGGTCTTTTCAGGTGTCCTGAATAATAATAATATATATAATAAATAAACAAACACATTTATGATGTAGGCCGGAAAAATGAGCTTCCCCTCCTTGAAAGACCAGCAGCCGCCACTGAAATGTACATCTGACTGGCTGCTGTTCATCCATTAAAATTGCATATGACAAACATGGTTGTGGTAAACACAGCATATACTGTATGTATTTAGATGGAAGTAAGCACTGAAATGTTTGCGTATTTGATGTATTGTGTAATTCCACTGAGACACCTTGTCATTTTGTGACAACAGTGACTCCATACAAAAGGGTTTTAAATTAGTTTATTTAGCTTATAAGGAGAATTTTCTCAAAACAGGAAAGAACACCTCATCCCAATTCAGTTTAGAATTTAGAATTAACTAGTTATTGCAGCACTCCTCCCCAACAGTTGAACTGTAAATAGTTAGATTAATAGTGCATTATCAGGCCCAGTGCCACTGTTATTTATTTATTTTTTTTTACATCCAAAGGCGTCTTGAGGGTGAACTTATGTACATTGATAATATTTACCTAAGTCTCCATAGCCATCATATGTTATTTATGTGATTTTGCAATGAGTTTTTATATATATATTCTAAGTTGTATGCATCTTGTTGCTCTTCCTACTCTTTCTACTGTATAGCACTCTGTAAAAAGTTCTGTTCTGTACAAATTTAAGTGCCACCCCTTCGTTGCTCCTCTCCAGACCTAATACAGTGTTACAGGTGTCACGCATGTCCCTTATTGGACAGTCCCCTAAACTCTTTATTAAACTGGGACAATTGGCTTGTAGAATCTGATGTTAATCTTGAGGGATTTTAACACTTGTAAAATGGATAGCATGCTGCCATCATTTCAACAGTTTGTGGATAGTCCCACCAGAAGGGCAAACATCTTGGACATGCGCTATGGCAACATTACCGATGCCTGTTCATTTCCACCTCTTGGACTTGCAGATCACACTATTATCTATTTAATTCTGCTGTACAAAGAGGAACTGAAACACTGTGAACCACAATTATACAGTGTCCTACAGTGGTCTGGGGATGCCATTTAGTCATATCCAAGGTGCCCTGGTATGATGGAAATCTAAATAACAGGGTTTCTGTCATTATGATTTACATCAACTGACCAAGAATCCTTTGAACATGACCTCAAAATGTTCTATGCCCGTTTCAATACCCATGAACTCTCAGCTAAGTGTGAAGTATGGCTGAAATCCTTGCATCAGACCCAGACATCTCAGCAGCAAGCTTAGCCGTTTCAAGCTGGGCATGGCCATGGGATCTGACGGAATCCCAGCAAGGGTGCTGGAGGCCTGCTCCAGGAACTCTCACCAATTCTTCTTACTCTTCTCTACTCTAGGACTGAGAGGGGATCATAGGATACGATGGTGTGCATGGTGCACCTCTTTTTTTAAGCACCTGGACTCCCCAGGTCACTCTGTCAGGATCCTCTTCATAGACTTCAGCTCTGTTTTTAACACAATTGGGACAGGGTGAGTGGATAACAGAAAAGGGGGTCAAGTGTGAGTGCGTGTTCGGTGGGGTTGTGAGGGCAAGTGGAACTGGCGTGGTGGAAAAAGCCACAGCTAGACTTGTGCAACCCTGGTCATTGAATTTATTGCACACCATCCTGCCACCCTGGAAGAGGACTGGCCTCCCCTTATTTTTCAACGCTGCGGGGGAGCGAGCTGCAGGTGGATGGCGGCATGCTGGCAGGTGAGGGGGTAGCAGGCTTGAGGGTGATGGGTTGGTGCCAGACTATTGAACGCAGGAGGAGTATGTACAGGTAGTGCAAAAAGGATGGGGTAGTGGAGCAGTGACAACACATTTCATAGCTGGGCATGAGGCCCCCCCAGTAGGAGCCCTGGTGGAGCTGGCCTGCAGCTTGGGAGGAAAAAAGGAGGTGGCAGGTGTAGAAACTTGTTCTACCAAACCGCAGAACCAAGTCCAAGATGGTAAAGAGGTAGTCGTCCAGCTAGGCCCTGCAGTCGGGGAAAACGGAGCAGATGGTGTCCCAATAAAGGGAGAAGGCTGAGGCGAACTCCACTGCTGTGAGTTCCCCAGAACGTGAAAGTGGTGGCTGTTTGAGTTGGGCTGCACTTGAGGGTGTGGGGAGATTCCTCCAAAAAGTTGGGCGAGTTCAATGTAGGTGCAGGATCTGCTGCCAGAAGTTGAAATGGGTAAGGGTCATGTGGCTGAAGGGGGGTCGATTGGGGGGAAGGCAGAAGCCATTGTCTAGTTGCCGGTGGCCATGGGGTTGAAAACGGGTGAAGCGGCGGGGCTGCTGGAAGGGGGCGCTGTGGTAACAGAAAAAACAGGAGGGTGTTGGGGGAAGGAGGGGGGGGCGAGAGTGGTAGAGGGATAGAAAAGGAGGAAATTGGGGAGGACCCAAAGTGGAAGAGCCTTGGTCTGAGGTGGCAGTGGATGTGAGCATGTTGGTGTGGTTGGTGATAGTTGTTGGAAAGGAGTAACTGCGGGTAGAAGTTATGTTAGCGGGGGAAAGGAAGAAGGAAGAGAAGAGAAAAGGATGCTGGGATGGAGGGATGCATGTGCTACGGATAATTGTGCAGCCTGCAGACCCAGGGATGAGAGGAATGAGGAAGAAAGGTTAGATAGGGAAGACACATAGGTAGCAGGGTGGAGATATGACCTGACCCTCTGCAGGGGCTGGAGTTCAGGAACGGACCCCAAAAAAATGAGTAGTCAGGCAGAATGATGGTGAAAGTGGAGGCTGTGAGTAGCTGGAAAAGCTGGGCTTTGTTGTCCAGTCGGCAGAGGTGGACGGAGTACACAACTTCACTACTTGAGTAAAAGTACAGATACTCCTTGTCAAATATTACTCCAATACAAGTAAAAGTAGCTTAGTCAAAATATTGCTTAAGTAAAGTACTAAAGTATTTGCTTAAAAAATTACTTGAGTAAAAGTATTTTAAAAATATCTCAGGAAATACAGGAAAGAAAAGTAGCTTTATTGTCATTATACAATACACTGATGCGATTCTTTGATATGAATTGTATAAAAAACATGAACAGAAAGTCAACTTAATCATTCGACTGCACTGCAACAGTTGCCATATTTTTAAACCGTATAAAAATTATGATACTACAAGCTCATACAGTTACGTTTAAAATGTTCATCTGCCATTTAACAAACATTAAGCTAGCTAACGTCAGTAGCTACTTTACATACTGCAACGTGCTTTTTCAGGTTGGAAGATGAGTTTTTGTAAGCCATGATATAATTTGTTCGCTGTAAGCACAACAAACTGTAAGCACAAACTTAATCTGAAACAAATCAGTTTTTGTGACAAAAATCTCAAACATGGGTTTGAGATAAGGCCACGGCTGCTTGGTGGGAGTTTCTCCATGTTTGTTTCTCCAGTTTCTTCCTCCATTGTATGGATTGTATAGCATGACGTAGTACAGGTACGGCAATACGACTAAGACAAACCATATGCGAATCAGCAGAAACAGTTTATTTTCTCAGAATATTGAAAAAAAAAATTATATTAAAAAAAAAATCATCAGCTGACGTAAGTTCAAAAGTAGTGAGTAACGAGAGAATCAATAGAAATGTAGTGGAGTAAAAAGTACAATATTTGTCCTTCAAATGTAGTGGAGTGAAAGTAAAAGTATCCCCCAAAAATAATACTCAAGTAAAGTACAGATACTCAAAAACTGTACTTAAGTACAGTACTCAAGTAAATTTACTTCGTTACTGTCCACCACTGCCAGTCGGAGATGGATGTAGTGCAAAGAGGAGATGGATCTGGGAGTTGCGGGTTGGTCGCTGTGAGACTGCGGGTTGGGCACTGGTTGGCGGGCCGGTCAGACTCATGGTGTCTTGGAGACCAGCCATCTCCTGGAGTACGGTTGGATGGCTACGACCTCTGCGTGGGTGAAGTGATGTTGGTAGTGTCTGGCTGCGGTTCACCAAAAGCTGAGTCGGTTTCAACTTTTTTGCCTTGTTTTTTTTTGTTTTTTTTTTCTGAATCCCCCGTGGCCAGCAGTGCCACAGCCAAAACAGATTTCCCTCATTAAAATGAATGGGAAAAAACTGCACCGCCTGATTTAATTTGATTTAAACAAGCAGAGCAGCCTTGAGGGCTTAGCACAGAAACTGAATATATGATCTCACTGGGAACCTGTCTCTATCTCTTAAGACTCCAAACAATGTTTCTGTGCGAGTCTGTATGGAGTCCAGATGCCTTTGCATTATTGGTGTAATGATGTCACCACAAGTTTGAACAACAATAGAAAGTGACATCAGAGGACACCAATGACCAGCCACCAGTAGATAGCAAAATAGCTATTAAAGGTGCAGTTGGTAAGTCTTAAAAAAGTAACTTTTTGTCATATTTGCTAAATCTGTCACTATGTAAAGACAGCATTGCATGAAACTAGTAATCTGTAAAAAAACCAAAAAAAACAGGCTCATTTAGCCCCGCCTTCTGCTGCTACTGCAATTTTCCACAATCCACCGCGACTGACCAAAAAGAACCAATCAGAGCCAGGCTGGTGTCTGATGGAGTGTCTGACAGCTGTCAATCACTGTGCACGCACATGCTGTGGACAGCTCCCTCCCCCTTGCTCCTGAGCTCATGCTAGCGCTCGGTCAAGCTCATATCTGCGAGAGCGGCTTCAGGAGCTTAGAGAAAGTAATGGCACAGCAACAACCATCAGCGAGGAGAAAACTACCAATACCTCCGTTACCAACAACAGCATACACGGTAAAGACGAGTAAAAAGAGGAAGCCAGAAGAAAAAAAGCACAAAATAAAGAATTAGACAGAGCCCGAGATGAAACCAGAGCATACATCGGAGTGGCTTTTCAGAGGTGGAGGAAACTCCGGGATCTGGAAGGATTCATAACCGACGCAGAGTTGGCGACTTTTCTGCTTGACAGGTAATTACCCCTGCTTGATTTACATAATGTTTGATTTGATATTCGGTGGGCAAGGTCGCTTTAATGCACGGGCTTACCTGGGCTGAAGCCCAGGGGCCTCCCAAGTTAAAGAGCATATTGCAGGTTATATTTTTTTTAAAATGCATGCGCAATCTGGTCTAAAAATGACCTTTTGAAAACATGATTGAGGATTTAAAATGTTTTTCAAGACATTAAGTGTTATGACCCTAGGGGTCATATTTGTATTCGTTGTGTTTTTCTGTCTGTGTTGTGTTCCTCCTCCCTGTCAACAGGGGGAGTTGTTTCGAAATGTATCCATTCAGGTGGAGGTGGCCGATTGGAGGAACCATGGGGGTTGCTGGTTGGAGGACATCCCCGGAGGCTGGTGATTGGCGGAATTTCCAAATGGAAGGGGATTCAAAAGTGGAGCCGGCAGCTCGGGTCTCCCTCTCTCTCTCACCGTCTTGCAGCTCAGATCCGATCTGGCCAGTGTGGCAAAATTAATGTTTCGCTTGTGTGTCGAGAGTTTGTTCTCCTCTGTAAATATTGTAAATAGTAACGAAAATTATCCTTCAGTCCAGTTTAGTAGGGGTTAGTTAGTTCTCCTGTTTTTGGGTAGGGAGTAAGGTTTGAAACCTGTTTTTTTGTTGATTGTTATTTTTTTGTGGAAATAGGGAAGGTAGATTTAAAATCAGCTTGTTTTGTTTATTGTTTTAGGCGACGCTCACCCTGAAGCATTTAATTTCATTTGGGTAAATAAATCCCTTTTATTTTTGGACTGCAAATACGTGTTTGTGATTTATTGTTGAGAGTGGGGAAAAGGAGAGAGAGCATTATGTTATGTTTTCGGTATTCCCTAGGCCGGGCATAACATAAGGCACAAATTTAACCAAAAAAGTGACAGTTTTGAGCAAAGCGCTAAAAAACATTTTTTTTTCAACATCGCGTCATATTATGTCACGAGAGGGAGTCGTATGCTAGCTAGGCGCTGCCGTCAGTGTGGGAGTAGGTCAGAGCGGTTGTGTTTTCGTGAGTCAGTGTGTTTTCAGTAGTTTTGGATTGCGTTGATTTACCTTCAAAATGGTAAATTATGGCGTTTGTGGAGGTTGCACAAACTCCAGCCTGTCAGGACACCGAGTCCACCGGTTTCCTAACAGAAAAAACGGGGCTCTCTTCCGTGCCTGGGTGCGTTTTGTGCAGCTAAAGAGACGGGACTTGACCGCTGCGTTAGCAACGAAAAACGCGGTCGTGTGTGGCGCGCACTTTAGACCGGAGGATTATTATCCAAGTGATCTGATGCAGTTCAACATTGGATGCCGAAGCAAGAACCAGGCGCGACTCTCACCCGGTGCGGTGCCTTCAGTGTTCACTGCTTCATCAGGACCGCTGTCAGCAGCAGCGCCTGGTCCTGCCGCAGGCGGGAGACACGGTCACGGAGACTCAGCTCGGCGTAAACATGAACTGTGCACTGTAAGTCTTGTTTTCTGTGTTGGGAGTAGCGTAATTACTACTACTATTTGCTGTAACGCAGTAATATAACGCAATGTGCGTCAAGACAGTCTCTCTCTCTCTCTCTCTCGGACGGTAAAGTAAAGCGCTACACGTAGTGTGGGCGGATATTAACGAGTATGAGACAGGACGTAAACAAGCTCTTTAGTTT
This sequence comes from Lagodon rhomboides, assembly GCA_039737535.1. Lineage (NCBI taxonomy): Eukaryota > Metazoa > Chordata > Actinopteri > Spariformes > Sparidae > Lagodon > Lagodon rhomboides. The sequence goes on from CM077797.1 coordinate 1,799,379, forward strand.
CTGTTATTGTTAAGTAGGCTATTAATACTCAGTCCTGTATAAGATGACCAATACTAGTTTTTTTATTGCCAGATACACGACAGCAATCTGTAAAATATTGTGATGTGAGCACAGTATTTCATATGTTAGCTAATGCGTATAAGCTAACACCGGTCTCTCACAAGACACCTGCCCTACTCTCCACTGATTGTTCTGGCACCGCTGTTCAATCTCTCTCCTCTGGCCATGAATTCTCCCCCTGGTCTCTCCCTGCTCTCTGGGACGCATAACGGGTTCATAATTGTAGGACTGCGGTCCGTCGTATGTGTAACTGTATACATTTACAGTTTCCTCTGGGTCAGAACCTGCACCAGGATCCATTGTTTTCCTATTGTCTAAACTGACCGGTCTCCCTCTGCCTACGTCACTTCCGATCAAGCGTTTTCAAATGGGGAAGTAAAATTTTATCACAAAAAAGGCTCCAGAAGCCTCAATACAGTATGTATGAATATGATTTTAAGAAAAAATTGTTCCTACATTATTTTTCTAAACATTGGTGTAAGGGGGTGTCTAACCTGCAATATGCACTTTAAGGGGCCTCCCATGTTCAGGTTCACGATGAGCTGAAAAGGTCACATTGTTTTGTAACTTGTCAGGTTTTCTGTCAATCACTCTAATCGCACATTACGTCACGTAATGTAACGTAACTTACGTGGCTGCTGATTGATCTAAATTAGGAGTGACCCACGTGCCCCCATAGCCTATGGCTGGTGGGCTTACCTATCAGAATGTCTATAGTTAGTTCTGGGGCGTGTCCCTCTATGACTGTCAATCATAGATTGAGTGGAAAAATTAAGTGGAAAATGTCGGGGAGAACGTTTGAGAGTGGTGCCCAGAAGAGAAAAAAACTAATCAAGAAGGAGTTACGCGAGAAAGAAATACTAAAGAGCATCCCAGAGCTCACTGGATTTTTTAAACCAGCTTCTGCTGAACATGGACCCAGCACCGGAGGAAGGTCGCTGTCCCACACACCGGAGGGAACGGCGGAGGGAGCGGAGGAAGAGGTGCAGGCCGCGAAGAGCGCGAAGGCCGCGCAGGTGGATGTAGCGGGAGAGGAGCAGGGGACCGCCCGCAGCAGTGGAGGGGAGGCGGAGGGGGGAGCACACGAGCCCCAGAGAGAGGACCAGGCTGCAAACCAGTCAGGGGGAGACCGAGACGAGTCAGATGACCCGTACAACAGTGACCCGGGCCGCTGGGGAAACAACAATGACCCAAAAGTGCGCGCTTTTTGGGCGAAAATGGGACCGGAGTCCTGTCAAAATAAAGACGCTAACGTGTCAGCATCGGAACGCCAGTATAAACAGCAGAGAAGATTTTTCTCAAAAATGCATTTCAAACGCAAACTGAGTAACGGAGAGTGTGTGCCCAGAGAATGGCTCTGTTATTCACCATCAGCAGGTACTGTGTTTTGTTTTGCATGCAAAATATTTGGCGAGAACAAGGAAAAATCAGCATTTGTTAGCGGGGGTTATTGTGACTGCACTCTAACAAATGATGTGCTGGCTCAACGCAAAAAAATTGAGGTAAGAATTTCCATGGATATTTTTAAGTTATTTCAACTTAGCTAGTATTAAGTACATGCCACAAGACTTTTCTAGTTAGGCCAACTCAGTTACTTTAGTTCAATGAACATGATTTGCCTATTCCTCTACAAGTTTATTTAAGTTAAACCAACTTAATTTTATTTGTTTTAAAATTACTCCTTTTAGTTAATCTAACTTATTTATTTTCCTTTCATTCTACTCAGAAATGTCCATGGAAATTCTTACCTCATTTTTTTTATGTTGAGCCAGCACAAATTTTTTTGTACAAGAACTTATTTATCTAAGTCAGAAAATATCACACATTGAAGTTCCACTTTTATGATCTGTTTATTCAAACAGCCAGCATCTCACTTAGATGTGAACATTTTCGCGGTGTGACATTTTAAGTTATAGCCTACATTGCTTTGAACTAGGTGTAAACTCAACAGTACACCTACATGCACAAGGCCTATACACATTGCAAATAATGTAACATGTCCTCTTGCAGAAATTTGAGGATGGCATACATGTCTTAACTCTCAACACTACACATTAAGTACAGTAATTAAACAACACATTGCGAATACTGTAATGCAACATTTCCTCTTAATTTGAGGAGAGCATAAATGTCTAAACTTTAAACACTACACATACTGTAAACAACACACTGCAAATAATGCAATACTTCCTCTTAATTTGAGACTCTGAACTATTGTATAGTTTAGAGTTTAGACTCTAAAACAGTCTCTGAACAGTACAGATACTATACAGTATTTAAACAACACATTGCAAATAACGCAACATTTCCTCTTACTTTGAGGACAACCCAAATGTCTAAACTCTCAACATTAAATACACAATACAATATTAAACAGCACACAGTAATCAACACATTCCAAACAACATGGCAACATTTCTTTTTTTAATAAGAGGACATCTTAGATGCCTCTTTCCTTTTCAGCACAACAGCTTATTTTTAAGCATCATTACCTTGGGGCTTGCTTTGAGGTCATCCAGCTCAAGAAAGATCTTTTGAAAGACTTTGAAAGTGCTTTTCAGTTCTTTTGGGTAGCTGAGGTTGAGTGCATATATTAGCCCCATTAGCAAGGCACAGGCTCTGGGAATATCCATGTCATCCATTAGGACCTCGGTTCCCTCCAGGACAATCTTTGCATGGGTTGCAGGTATGCCACCTGTTGGAACGATCTTCATCACTTCGCCTGTGATATCCCCATCACCATCCTGGTTGGTCAGAATCAGCATAAATGTTTTAAGTTTGTTTGTAGAGGGAACATTTCACATGCACATAGTTCTTTTATGTAAACATGCCGCCTGCTATTTGTTTGTTTAATTGTAGAACACATTACACAGCACCACAGTTAGCTCTCAAAAAAATTCACATTTATGTCCATAGATGGTGCCATTGCACCACTGTGGGTCCACAAGGGGGGAGTAGCTGCTCTGCTCTGCTCATGCGCAGCTCTGTAAAAAACACACTCTGTCTCTGTGAACTCAAAGTATCTGATTTATCTCCTCTTTAAAGAGCTCCTCCTCCTTTTCCCTAAGGTACACCATTAAGCCACGGATGGCAACTTCCCTCCTTGCCTCCACAGAATTGTCCTGTGAAAAAGAAAAAGTATGTTGAACAGGAAGATGTGTTTTTGGTAGTTACATAAAGACAGAATGATGAGGTTTGTGAGGCCTAATGTATATCATCTCACCTGTAATTTAGTTCTTATTTATATTTTTTCTTCCTTAGACTAAGGCATAAACAATTATCTGACATTATATTCCCTCATATGAAATAGAGTTGTCTACATCTAGAAGACAATAAACAATCTTACAGTTGATGTTGAATTGCATTTTTGGTCACTTGTACAGTCATGTTCAAAAATCTAATATCACCTTTACAGTATGTAAGTAACTTCATTTAATTTATTCGTACCTTTAGGAGGATGTTCTGTAAGTGCTGAATCTTAATTTTTGAAGCCCTTCCCCTTGAGGACAGCAAAGAGATAATTTTTGAGGAGTAGTGGTCCAGCTTTGCTATAAATGTTGTCTCCAGGCTCACAGTCGTGATGCGTTTGAATTCCTGGTTAATCTGAATGGAAAGAAAAGGCACAAATAGGTACAACATGATAATCAATACAATTTACTTGAACAAAATATCATATACTGTGAATTGTCTTGGAAAAATATTTACCTGAGCTGCGGTGAAAAGAGCAGGCCATCTTCCTTTGAGGTCACTGACGGATGGTTCCTGATTCACAACCTCCTGCCTGCGAATCGAAAATGTCTTTCCCATTTTGTCACCGATGATCTGCGAGTTGTTCTTCTTCCTCACTTCATTGAGGAGCTCCAGTCTTTCACCTTCCAAACTTTCCTCTGTTTCTCCTTGTGGAATAGGGGGTAAATAGTTAACTTCTAACTTTTTCGGCTCTTTGCAGGCGCTTTGTCATGTGGTCTCTTCTTTCTGAGAGAGTTGACATCAAGTTCAGGGCATCCAAGCCCTCTGAGTTTGGACCTATAGTTCCCCATCTTGTATTTCAGACGCTGTTGCCATCCATAACATCCATTGTATGATCCTGCTTCTTTAAGGCAAGGATACTTCAGAATCAACGCCTCAGCAACATCTGCAAACTGTGAGCTTGATGGATAGGCCACATACTGAAAGATGCTTTCTGCCAGCCTTTCGAGGATGTCAGAAAGGATTGAGGTGAAGTTGAGTGGAGTTGCATTGTTCTTGTAAGCCTCATTTCCTGCAGTGAGCATCAGCTCGGTATCATATGCAAACCGAGGTACAGGAAATGCAGTGGGCCACCGTTTTGATCGCTGAATCCCATGTTCAGGTGATGATAGAATCAGTGTATCCTGGGAACTGGAGGAGCAACTGCTTTGGATGGTAGTCATCGAAGTACCGTCTGAGAGCACTGTTGCTGCACTATAGGTGGAGATTTCTGATTCACTTTCAAAGGAACTGTTCACTTCAGTTAAGTTGAGAGTGAATGTGGGAGGTTCAATGTCAACCACCTTTATTGTGTCTTTGTCTTTTATGTCACTTGTTGAGTTAAGACTAAAATATTCTTCTCCAAAGTCTGCATCTTTGTAATGCAAAGTAAAGTTCCCTTGAACCCCAAATGTTTCTCTAACAACAGATTCAAGTTCAACCACAGTTCCAGGGAGGCCATGAGGTAAGTCAAGTTTCCGAATATCGTGGTCCTGAAGAATGACCCTTAGTTTGGCTGGATGAGACATGGGAGTAACTGTAAGAGAAAAGACACCATTTTAGTTTGATTTACAGAATACATTCACATTTTTCTTTTCTACTAAACATTATGTATCAGAGGAGAACATTGACATTGATTGATAATTACCAGTGATATGGTATAGACTTTTCATCAACTTTGCAATATTAACTTGCGTGGAGTAAGGAATTACACTGGTTATTGTGTCTCTAATCATTAACTTTAATATTACACACTACTGTATATAAATTGTATTTCTTCTTTTTGTCAAAACCGGACACCTGCAAATATGAGCTTCTTTTAGTCTGACTAAATGTTTAAATCCTCTATTTCTATGGCAAATAACAGGGGCCTTTTTTCATCCTCCTAAGGATTCCCATTGAAACATAATGTAATAAAAATTCCAGGACTACAGAATACCATTTCTCATTTTGCATTTTCCAAAATTTCCTTGAAGGTCAAGTCAAACAAATGATATGGTGCTAATGGCCACTATAGTATATCAACATTAATGTCGCGCTTCTGGGTAACCATACGCTTCCCAGCCACAGTGTACGCTGCCATTGGGAAGATGTCAGACAGCTCATTTGGCTCAATCACCTTAACACTTCCTGTGTTTTCGAGTTCAAAGCTTCTAAGGTGTTCAATAAACCATGCATTTAAACATTTAACAATGAACTCCAGTGGAGTAACTGGTGCCACTGCAACACACCGTGGTTGCCATCTGGACGAATGACACGCTGGGAAATTTCATTTGCAGTGCTTTTTTTATGTCTTCTCTCAGCACAGTCAAATCAACCATTGACAGTTTTTTTGCCTGGAGAGACGGTGGAACAACTGCACCACCATGTAGATGGTGTGCAACCATTAACTGATGCTTTACTGCAAGAGACAACAGAATGTTCCGGAAGCTGTGGGTATGCCTGACCACACGCTTAAAAAAGCTGTGTTTGGCCTCGAAACGCATGGTCCACAGCGACACAAGTGGACCAAAAGCCTTTATCTGCTGTGGGTAGTGTTCTATAAAATGATGCTTCGGAATGAGTCTTTCCTGTGGGAACGTCTCCATGAATCTATGTCTATGCTCAGAGATCTTGCTTTTAAGGTAACAAATAGTTGACTCTGTATGAGCAGGAGAGAGGACAAGTTCAACTATTTCCTTAAGGTTCAGAAGGACCTGCCATGAGGGTTCACTCTCTGGTATTCTTTCTCCAATTATCAGGGGAAGGAGGCGAAGCAAAGCCCAATTTTCATGGGCATTCCCACCAACAGACTTTCTTTTAGCAAAGGTCGATGGAACTGATTGTGGTGCATCAGACTTGTCTGCCCATCTGTATGGGAACTCCTTGATCAATTTATTAAGTTCGTCAAGTGTGAAATATTTTCTTTTGATCAAGACATTTAGGCACAGTGCCAATTCTAAAGGTACAATACCTTCGAAGAGGTCATGGAGTAAATCAGGTGGGTAGTCAGATAAAACATCAAAATATTTTAGCTTTTCAGTCAGTGGGCACTGTCTCTTTACTCCATAACAATGAGACCCACTTGTCTGTGCTGTCTGAACATGATCCCTGTGCTCTTGTACTGTCCTAGGATGAAATGCACCAGCTCTGACTTCACTTACCTGGAACTGGGATCTTTCTCCCTTACAGAACCTACAGACGTGTGTTGCAGAGAAGCTCTCCACAAATCCTCCAAGGGAGTGGGCACCAAGGTTATCTGCAACAACACAACAGACAGTACCTTTAACCTGAATGCCTAATGAAGGAATGTGAAGTCCCTCTTCTTCAAGGCTGGCAAGATCTTTTAACGAAGGTTCCAAAACAGCGCTATAGCCAAACTTTTGATATCATCAGCCTTGCAGAGAACTGCAAGGTATATTGATGTCAGTGATGATCTAAGCAGTGGTGGAACATTTGCTAAAACCCAATACACGGCAGTTATCTTGTGTTTTTTTCTTGATGTGCCAAGTGGATTGCACACTTCAAAATCATCCACATAAAGAATAAGAGAAATAGCTGGATTATTTTCTGACAGCAATGCATTGTTTTTAAAATGTGTGCCATCCTGAAATGAATTGTATTGACTTTCAGAACTGCTATCTGTTTCACCGGTGTGTGTGAGCCAATCCAGGATTTCTTTTTTTTTCAAAACCTCATGCAAGGACTTCAAAATAGGCACGTACTGGAAACTTCTCTGCTCCCTGGCACTGAGTATATACTCAATGGGTTCTACCAAAGAAAAATGCTCCTTGAAATACTCTCTTCTTTTGTAGGAGGTGGAAAGAGGACCATTCCTCCTTAGGGCTGATGTAATTGGGTTGCACTCACATAGGTCTGTCACCATTTCTGAGATGACCACATCATCAACCTCACAATTATGTTTCTTTAAGCATGTCTGTAAAATGTCTTTTAAAATAGGACCTGAAGCTGTTAAAGAAATAAAGTGCAGTTCTTCAGCTAACTCATCAATACACCGTTGTGGCACACTGAATATGCTTTCCAATTTAAGCAGCAGGTAGGCTACATGTTTTTCTATTAAATTAGGCAATTCTCTCATTTCATCATCTTCAGCAGCTTCACTCACTGCACCCTCAGTATCAACCTCATCCACAGGATCATCCCCTGCATTTGGGGGATTGACATACCTCTTCAAAAGCTCAGGCTTGAAGTCATCAATGGTGTGAGGAGTGTGTTTCCGGTTCCTATGAGAAGCAAATATTCCATAAATGTTTGTTTTGAAAGGACAATTTTCAAAAACACAACACAAAGTTTCCTGTTTCTTTAAATGACGGCCAATATGCTCAAAGTATTCTCTTTCTGTGGAGATAGTGTTTAAGGGGCAACATGGACATTTAAATGACAGTACAGTGGGCGCTGTCACTGTCTCACGGGTGTAGTGACTTCTTGACAGGTGGGTTTGCAGGCTGCCCCATGTTTTAAATGAGCAATAGCACTCCCAGTAAAGACAAGGGAGAGATTCTCCACCATGACCATGTCTAAGTCTATAATGCTTTAGCAGATCTGTCTTTCTTGGTGATTCAAATTTGCACATTTTACAGGACCACTTCATTTTTGAAAACTAGCAGTTCTGTTCAAATAACTTAAATTAAGGTAAATCAGAAAGCTATGATGCCTACAACTTGCAACTTAATAACAATACATTTGATTGAACTGTTTTTTCAAGATGGAAAACAAAAGAAAATTCACACAAATTACTGCAACGAAATGGGCAGGGAGAAATACACATGCGCTGTTAACAACAGCAACTCAATATTCTCGTCGTCAATGTGGATTTTGGTGCTGCAATGGCTGACTAAACCAACCTAAAAAACAAAACTTAGCAATACGGTTAGACCAAATTACTAGGAGTTACTGCTAGCTTACACAGTAGCACTGCTGACCAAGAAAAATCACCTAGTGTTGTGTAAAACTATTTCTTATACTGACTACTGATTAGCTGCTGTGACTAATATGAGTCAATTTTTACTCACCAAACCGCAAAGTTAGCAGATGTGTGCTGTGCTCACTCGTGTCCTCCACTTCCATCTGGCAATGCCGCATGGTATGTTCGCGCTCAGCCTTGTACTCAGCTAATTAAGTAACATGGACATGGATTTTTAAGTTGTGCAAACTGAATACACCTACATGTTGAGTTGAGGCAGAAATATCCGTTGAAAATCCATGCATTATTGAGTTAAAACTTTTTTATTTATTTTCAGTTAGACAAACTTATTAAATTAAGTTATCAACTCATTTTAATGTATAAACATAACAAACTAATTTTTTTTATCCAGAAAAAGCTGTTGATTTTGAGCTGTACCTACTAACTCCATGAATCATTTCTTAGAGTGTGGAAACATGCTAATCATCGTTTAGCTGAACATGAAAGCTGTGACATTCACAGAAAAGCCATGATCGCTTACATCAATCAGGCAGCTGACACTGGGACAGTGGACTCACAACTCAAAAAGCAGTTCAATGAGGAATGTGAATATTGGACACACGTTCTACAGAGAGTTGTTGCTGTTGTAAAGTTTTTGGCTGAACGGGGACTTGCTTTCAGGGGTGACAGCCACAGGTTTGGAGACACCGACAACGGCAATTATTTGGGATGCATGGAGCTGATCAGCCAGTTTGATCCTTTTTTAAAGGCTCATATTGAAAAATATGGAAACGCTGGCAGAGGAACCCCATCCTACCTCTCCCTGAATGTGTGTGAGGAATTCATACAGCTGATGTGACAGAAAGTTCTCGAGGAAGTAATCAGCAGAGTAGTATTTTAGTATTTAAGTAAGTATAGTAATAGTATACTTACTATTTTTAGTAAGTATTTTGCTATCAGTGTGGAATCCACGCCAGATATCACACATGTGGACCAGCTGACTTTCATCCTGCGATACGTGTCACCAGAGGGCTGTATAGAGGAGCGCTTTGTAAAGTTCCTCCCTATTGAAAGCCACACAGGAGAAGCACTGTTCAACGCAGTTATTAGTGTTTTAGAGGAGATGGGCATTGACATTAATAACTGTAGAGGACAATGTTATGACAATGCTCATAATATGTCAGGAGCCTACAAAGGCGTGCAGGCCCGCATCAAGCAGATCAGCTCGTTGGCACAGTGGGTTCCCTGTGCAGCACATACCCTAAACCTGGTGGGGGTCAACAGTGTGAACTGCTGTGAGGAGACTGAACAGTTTTTCAGTTTTGTACAAGCTTTGTTCAACTTTTCATCCAAGACCACTTCACGTTGGCAGATGATCAGGGCAGGGTTGCAGCCCAATGATAATAAAAGAATAGAGACTTTGAAATCGCTTTCTGACACAAGATGGTCAGCGCATGCTGTCGCAACCAAAGGCCTATGTCAGAACTACGCAGGGATCCAGCAGTCATTACTCAACATTGCTGATGATGAGCACCAGAATTTGAGCACAAGAGAGGAGGCTAGGGCACTGCACAAAAAGATGAACAAACTGGAAATTGCATTAATGTGCAACATGTGGAATGCCATCCTTCAACGTTTCCAGGGAGTGAGTACTGCACTACAAGCGGTGGAATTGGATCTGTGCAATGCTATGGATCTGGTTCGGTCATTGCGTGCATATGTAGCAGGCCTCCAGGATCAGTTTGATAGCTTTGAGACAGCTGCAAGGAACATGTCCCCCATTGTGTCTCATGAATACAAAGCAGACACCCAGCGACAGAAAAAAAGAAAGAGACAGGCTGATGAGTCATCTGAGCCTGAGTGCGAGCTATCAGGCCGCAAACGCTTCTGTACATCTGTGTATTTCTCTGTCATTGACCGTTTAGTGTCAGAACTGGACAGAAGGTACCAGTCATACAAAGATGTGTGTGAAAACTTTGGGTTTTTAAATGGGTTGCACTTGATTTCCCCCCAAGACCTCCACTCAGCAGCACTGAGTCTGCAGAGGAAATACAACAGTGACTTGGAAGAGGACTTTGTGGAGGAGGTGGTACAGTTCAGAGAATTTGTACAGGATGAAAATGTGAGGAGCACGTCTGCAGTGGAGTTACTGAAATTCTTAAGAAGAAGAAAACTCCATACAGTGTTTCCAAACACAGACATAGCTCGACGGCTCTTCCTGACTATGCCAGTGACCAACGCGAGTGGAGAACGATCCTTCTCCAAACTGGGCTTGGTGAAAAATAGACTGCGACCAAGCATGCAGCAAGACCGAGTCAGTCATCTAACACTGATGTCGATTGAGCACGACATCCTTCGTGATTTGGATTTTAAGGACATAATCAGGGCCTTTTCTTCAAAGAAGGCCAGACGAAAGCACTTCTAAAAAGATAAGAAAGTGCTGTATTTATAGTTTGTGCAGGTTTTAAATTGTTGTGGTTGTGCATTGTTTTTGAAATGCATATTTGCTTAGATGTTTGTCTAGATTATACTGCAAACCTTCTATTAATGTTGCTCAGTTTAATCTTTTTGGTACCTGGCATTAGGCCATGTTGCTATCCATGGTGCTGAATGGAGTGTGTTTGTGTGTCTTTGTAGGTGCATGTGATTGTTCACAGGGCCCACTGAGGCCAGAGAAGAGGCTCCTACTTTGATCTGTTGTTGTTCTTATGCTTATGCTGTTGTTATGAAGTTAATAAGTTATTATCAATGTTTGTGCAGACAGGTGATGGATGGTGATATTTTTCATAATATTGTTTAAAATCATCCTTTCACACATTTTAGTTTTATTATCACCATAAGTTGCTGTGTGTGGTTGTTAAATAAAGTGTCTTGTGTTTATTCTCAATTGGGCTCAGTGATATGTTAATAACAATATTATTGTGTTTTCTGACTCAAAGAGGGAAAACTCACTGTTGTATGTCTCGAAAGAAACGAATGCATTTTGTGATGTAGATTACCTAGATATCACACTTTTTTTAAAATGAGACTCTATAAATCGAGGGGATGGGGGGCCTACAAATCTCTCAGCCTCGGGGCCTAACATTAGGTTAAGGTGGCCCTGTCGGTGGGGCTAAAAAGCTAATTGTAAGTGCTACACTAGTGCATGTGATGTTACTGTGATGTTGCAATCAGGCTAACGTTAGCTTGTTTCCGATGCTAGGGCTAACGGTACTGGTTGGCATTGTTTCATTAGAAAGTAGCAGAAATGTCTTTATGAAGTGACCTAGCAGTCTTATCGGTTTTGTTTTTGTATACATAATTATGTGGAACATGTCTGTGCTCTCACAGCTAAATGTTGGCATACGTGGTTTACTGGCCATTTAGCGATATTCACCACAGTTTCAGTTATAAAAAAAAAATAACTGAAGTAACTTACTGAAATCAGTGTGTGCTGGGTTTTTACTGAATACATATTGCTGACAGATTACTTTTCATGTCGACATGATTTATTTCTGCTCGTTTGTTGGCCAGCAATGTTGACTATTCACAACAGTAACGTAATGTCTAGCCTCAGCAACTTGGCCATTTTCATAATGTGAAATTGCAAAATCTTCCACTGAAAATCACTGCGGCTCTCTGGATCTTATGCTGGGTGCAGCTTCTTCAAACAAAATTTATAATAATGTTAACCCCCAGCTGACGTGTTAGGAGATTACCTGAGTTAGATTTATTTGTTTATAATTTCTGACTGACTGCCTGAAAAACTATATACTGTTTTCATACAGATATCAGGCAAGTTCTTTGGCTACAACATCAACACCAGCCGGGTGACCACACATCCAGTACCCGCCCTTTCCAGCAGGTAAGGAAATGATTGTGTATATTGCCTAATTGATTTGATGTAATGGCCTCCGTGGGATTTATGGTATGTTATTAGATGTTTGGTCTGACTTTGATCATGATCAGTGATTCCCAGTGATGGACAGTAACGAAGTAAATTTACTTGAGTACTGTACTTAAGTACATTTTTTGAGTATCTGTACTTTACTTGAGTATTATTTTTGGGGGATACTTTTACTTTCACTCCACTACATTTGAAGGACAAATATTGTACTTTTTGCTCCACTACATTTCTATTGATGCTCTCGTTACTCACTAGGGGTGTAACGATACATGTATTTGTATTGAACAGCTTCGGTACAGGACGTTCGGTTCGGTACAGGGATGTGCACGGGTGAGTTCCCGGAACGGAAGTTGCGTGTGTTTATTTTCCGCCTGCAGCTACACGTGCAGCCCGTTTACGTCATGGCTAACGCTAGCGAGAAACCAGCAGAGCTTAAAGACCCTCACTTGTCGCTAAAGTCTCCTGCTTGGGAACACTTCAGCTTCCTAGTTAAATAATGCGACGGAGAAAGACAAGTAGATAAAAACGAGGGCAGTGTGCCGACATTGGTCAGCTGAGAACGGGTATGTTTCCGGTGTGACAGTTTGACTCGGTGTTAATTTTAACTGGTGAGGGTCCCAGGTGTGCTGGAGGTGTGGTCTGAGAATCCCGTCAGGAGAGGGGTCCTCGGCCATGTCCGCTAACCAGTAAAAACATTCCGATCACCCTGCTTATCGATCCAAATATGTATATTCATTTTGACGTGGCTTGAACACTACTATTTTACACGGAGATGTCGGGGTCTGCGACCCGCAAACCACTGTTCGACGAACGCTACACAGCACACAGTGACAGTGTAGGTGACTGTGTCGATGCCTGTCCAAAAAAACGCGACTGTCAATAAATCTTCCAAAAGTGCATATTGTCGTCCTTATATCTTATTAATGAAAGCCTGTACTCACAAATAACTCATGGGTAGAGTCATTGTGGACAAGTTAATCTTTCTGGCAAAAATTATGAAGGTTGAGTAAAACTGAACAGGGCTAGATGCTGGAACTGTTAGTGCTGCACTTGTGAAAAAGTTTTGTTAAAAGCCTTTAACAAGCTGTGAGGAATTTATTTTTATAATGTTTCATATATTTTTTGTTTGAGAATATTTTATTTATTGGAAAGCTTATTTTATATATTTTGTTTATTTGAGAATAATTTATTTAACTTATTATCAGGCAGCACTTTATATTTGCATTTTGTTCCCATACTGTACCGAAAATTAACCGAACCGTGACCTCAAAACCGAGGTACGTATCGAACCGTGATTTTTGTGTATCGTTACACCCCTATTATTCACTACTTTTGAATTTACGTCAGCTGATGATTTTTTTTTTATATATAATTTTTTTTTTCAATATTCTGAGAAAATAAACTGTTTCTGCTGATTCGCGTATGGTTTGTCTTAGTCGTATTGCCGTACCTGTACTACGTCGTGCTATACAATCCATACAATGGAGGAAGAAACTGGAGAAACAAACATGGAGAAACTCCCACCGAGCACCCGTGGCCTTATCTCAAACCCATGTTTGAGATTTTTGTCACAAAAACTGATTTGTTTCAGATTAAATGTTTGTTGTGCTTACAGCGAACAAATTATATCATGGCTTACAAAAACTCATCTTCCAACCTGAAAAAGCACGTTGCAGTATGTAAAGTAGCTACTGACGTTAGCTAGCTTAATGTTTGTTAAATGGCAGATGAACATTTTAAACGTAACTGTATGAGCTTGTAGTATCATAATTTTTATACGGTTTAAAAATATGGCAACTGTTGCAGTGCAGTCGAATGATTAAGTTGACTTTCTGTTCATGTTTTTTATACAATTCATATCAAAGAATCGCATCAGTGTATTGTATCATGACAATAAAGCTACTTTTCTTTCCTGTATTTCCTGAGATATTTTTAAAATACTTTTACTCAAGTAATTTTTTAAGCAAATACTTTAGTAATTTACTTAAGCAATATTTTGACTAAGCTACTTTTACTTGTATTGGAGTAATATTTGACAAGGAGTATCTGTACTTTTACTCAAGTAGTGAAGTTGTGTACTCTGTCCACCTCTGGTGATTCCTACAAAGATAAGCACAATTAAAAATTTGAGGCAAGTTGGTAACATAAATTTCATAAAAAGGAGATGATTTAGTGTGTGAGTGTACTCCTTCAATGTGTGATAAATTTGTAGCCAGGAAAAAAAATTCAGATAATGGTTTAACCTCAATTATGTGATTTTCTGCAGACGTGATGACTTTGCTGTGGAGGGTATTGGTTTCTGTGAAGCTGAGGAAACGGCTATTCAAGTTTTGGAAACAAGGTAAGTCAGTGGTAATGATACTCAATTCAGTTGGATAACAATACCTTGTGTATGCATTTTTTGCCACACAAACCTGGAAAATGTTTGTCTTAAAAATTTGTATTTCTCTATCTTTTGTTTTTAGTATGTCATCGCTGGATATTCATGTTGGCATTGATGAAAATTACTTCAATCATATACAAAACTCTGTGTAAGTGTTAGGCATACATTTTATGTGAGATTTGATTTGTTGAGTTTCAGTGATTAACATTTATAGTCTTCTACATAGTATTGACTGGGCAGAGGACAGGATGTGGTCTCCGAGTGAGGACACAGGAGATGTTTCAACTTCAGAGGAAGAGGAAACCATAGAGGAGGATAGTGACTATGATGACAGTGATGATGAAGATTACATTCCACCTTTATGTATTCGGCAAGTTTTTAACCAAAAGTTCTGTTTCAAGAACATAATTTTCTTTTCTCATTGCTTTTACTATTCATACAGGACTGGTGGTGCCATTAAAGCAGAATATGCCTGGATGCTCTTCAGTCCATCAGCATAGAGGACACTGTGCATGACATTGTAGACACAGAGTCAATCAAACCACCACCAGTGCCAGAAAAAATCCACATCATCGGTCATCCTGCATCCATTACTTACCATGTCTGTTTGTCTGAAAAGTAAAGCTTGACAATCTTTATAGAGTTATTACTTGTTTTTGATAAGTATATTTGCTTTTGAGACATGCATGCCTAGACCCAGACACGGTGGGCCTCATTCATGAAACGTTAGTAAATTTGTACGTAGATTTGCACATAAAAGCCTACGCTACTAAAAACCTACTCTGGATTCATGAACGCCGCGGGAAACTCAGATCTGATCGTAAACACGTGTGTATGATCATGAATGCCAATCCATCGTAAAGTGACAGCACACTCCCGGTAATCAGCTATTAGCATAAAACCCTGCCCAGTAATTGCCAATGACCACCATATAAGGAGGTGTAGAGGCATCCTGTCGACCTGTCAGTCATGGTGCAAAGAAAGAAAGAAAGAGAAAGAAAAAAGAATTATTCCGAAGCAGAGATTGAAATCATTTTGGGAGAAGTGCAGTAACCCCTATCCCCAAGGATATAGAAGGGTAAGTCCATATGACACACACATGTAATTATGCAGGCTATATTCTTACCAATGAGCCAGCCGTCTCTCACAGCTCCATCCTCCAAACGCGTGCCAACAGCCACAACATTTAACAACACACACTTTGCGTCACAGATCAGTTGCGTATTCACAGAATGAAAGTTTTTCTGGTTTATGTAATCAAACGCATCACCTGATGGAGCCTTGATGCGTACGTGTGTGCAGTCTATGGCACCGATGACACCTGGCATGTTTGCGATTGCACTGAATCCCTGCATTACTTCTACCTGCCGTTGTGCGCCATAGGGACATTTAATATACTCTGGCATTAGTTTAATAATACCGTTAAGAACTGCAGGCAGGATGCGGCTCATAGACGGTTGCGAAATGCCGGACCTGTCACCTATCTCCCGTTGGAAAGTCCCTGTGGCTAGGAATCCAAGCACAGATTGAGTCGATTTACATCGATAATTCACAATTATGAGCTTAATCTGAATCGTAATCCTGCCAGTTGCCAACTAATTTAACTAAATGTGTTATATTTTTAATCGTTTGTCATGTTTATATCACGTGTTTCAAAGGCATCTGCGTATTGTGTACATAACAGATATGAATATGAATATGAATTAAAATTGTAATTTCCAATAGTGACAAGCATTATTTATATACGTTCTTAAATTTACACAAGCACTACGTCAGCAGCATGTGTAGATTTTGTTAGTAGCTATGAAAAGATCGGAGCCACTAAAATATTGATGAATGCGGAGATGCATGTAAATTTCCGTCTGCAAACGGTTTACACACAAATTCGTTCTGCTCACGTTTCATGAATGAGGCCCAGTGATTCCAATTTCTTATACTGAAGATTAGTTTTTTAAACTAGTCTGAAGGGTATTTCAATAAAATAGGGTAAAGTGCAATGTTTGTTTTTACATTTATGCGATTAGAAACAAATCACTTTAGAAAGAAACTTTATTAGATAAATAATGAAATCACAAATATTTTGAAATGTAAATTTTGAACAGTATAAAAAAAGAAAAATCTATGTACAGTATTGCACACTCAAACAACTGTTACTTTAGACACAATGATAATTGTTTGTGTTTAGAAACAGACTACTGCTACTGAGACTGCTTACACATTCAAATTCAATCCTCTGCAATCTCAAATGTTCGACTTGAGGAACGTCATCTGCACCGAGGTCATCGGGTGTTAGGCCAACATGACACCCTCTGCCCCGGCATCCGCGGCCCTGGCCCTGGCCTGATCCACCTCGTCCACAGCTCCCTTGTCTACCCGTGCTCGTAGAAGCAGTTGTTGGGGTGTACTCTTCATCTGAGCCCAGTGTCTCAAAACTCTAACCATATCTGTGTGCCTAATCCAGCTGTGTGGAATGTAGTTCATGTTACGTTATTACCGATCCAAGCGCCATGTTGTTTACCTGGCCTCTTCAGTCACGTGCAGGTTATGTGCCGTCGCGTGCACAACAGTCTCCTCTGGGTGAGGGACTTTGGAGGCAGGGCAGGAGTACAGCGCAGAGGGAGGGGGAGGGATCTGAAAGTTGTACTTGTTCAAATTAAATTCTAAGTCCTCTCTCTCCTCAGAGTTACCAACTGCACCTTTAAGTGTAAAAGACAAACAGCTGGTGTGTAATGAACAGTGATGGGGAAGCTACTTTGCAAGCATAGCTTGTAAAACTACATGTAGTTCAGCCTGGCAGTAGTTTGAACAAACTACATTTCTACCCCTGGAGAAATGTAGTTTGTAAAACTACTGCTAAAAAAAAGTAGCTTTAGCAACTACATACTCATAATACTCATTTAAAGGGACTTGAGGCAGGATTTGTAAAAAAAATAAACATGCATTTTAAGTTTTTAAATGCTAATGGGTGAAGAAGCGTTCAACCCACGTATCTCTCCATTGCCTTGAACAGGCTGTGTGCTGTTTAATGAACTGCAATTCGGGCCCGGATTTCCCGCGCAGCCCTGCGGACAGATGACACTGAATGCGCGTCCTCAGCAGCTTGTTTACAGGAAGAAGACAAGCGCGGTGGACCCAAACTAGTGTTTGGGTAGTAATGGATTCTGCCACAACCAGCAAACGACCCACCACCCACACTAGTCCACTAAAAAGTCATACTAAGAAGAAAACAAAGATTTTATCAGCGGCAAGTCGAGAGTCGAAACGAAATTACGACCAAAGCCGGGCTGGCACCCAAATAAACATCGGATACGCGTTCGACTCATGTACGTGAACTGGGACTGAAAACAGATGCTGACATGGCTGATTTCCTAGTGACCAGGTAAGAAAACATTACAGGTCATGTTTAGAGCTTGATTTGAAAATCATATGAGATCTCCGAGGACTCTGAGTTACCTAACGTGCAAAGTAGCATTAGGTGCTAACATGTATTTAGTCCACCGCTGTGTAACACTGAATAGTTAAAGACTGCGCATTTTCCATGGTCCTTTTGTCTGAAACCGAATAGTTAGAAATATGTCCCTTTATATAAGGGACCAAAAGTCCAACCTGTTATCCGGGAGGTGACGTTAGCAGCTTGTTGTAGCCACAGGCTAACGGTTTGTTTGTGTCTGTGTCATAACATTAGCTGCTAACACACAGCAGTCCCGTATCAGAGACGATGTTTTTGTCCCCCAATATGCCGTCTTTGCTTTCGCCTGTGTCTTTCAGACTCACTGCTTGTGTGTCGCTACACACAGCGAGCCGGCTTCCCGGCTGCTTCATGTGTGTAGGGGATAAGGCTATCCCTTACACACAGCACAGTTCGCAGTTGTAGGCTACCAAAGTCATTCCGCAGAGACATGCGTGGAGGTCTTGCAGTAAACAGTCACGTGAACAGCAAGTAAAGAAATAACAGTGTCACAGTATCAGCTGCTCTGCTGTGAAGAGTTCATGCGCACTCCAGCGCCGGCTTGGCTGATGGCTGCAGTTACCCTAACGGCCGTCGTGTCACTATTGTGTCTTTTTTCTTGATCCTGCCTCATGTCCCTTTAACATAGCGTTAAATAAGTCAACATATGTTGTATTTGAAAGAAAATATAATAGCCTCCAAAAAATTCACATGGCAGCAGAAATATGCCTTTCAACTCAGAGAAGAACAAAAGCTGACATTTTTGGTCAACATCACAGGAACTTCAGAGGTACTAACAGAATCGCTTGTTGATATGACCCATGAGCAATCTCTCAAAGTTTTTATCAGACAGCCGGTTCCAACATGTACATGCTCAAATATGTCCATGGTTAGGCTGGCGCATTTGGGGACACATCGGGGGTTGCGGGAGGGTTGTTCATGACATGCTTGTGCTATATGAGCACTGCCTTCCTTGGCATAAAGACCCACCCACTCTGTGAAGCATTTGAGTGCTGCTAGGGCAAGCCAATCAGAGGCAGCGTTGGCTTAGCATGTCATGACATGTGTCTAAAAAAATAAAATAGAATAAACTTTGTATTATATAGGTCTTTTTTTATTAAAAAAAAACATTTCATGTTATTGGCCAAAATTGTCGTTTGTAAATTGACTAGTTAAACTACAAAAATGAGTACTACAAAAAGTAGTTGAAATACTTAACGCAGCACAAAATATGAATGTAGTTTAACTACCAGTAAGTTACAGCAAATTGTAGTTAAGCTATGTAGTTCAACTACATGTAGTTTATGTCTCCCCAACACTGGTAATGAACTCCAGTCAACTGTCTCACCATTTGTCAATTGACTGAGCATGTTGAATCTGCGGTGGAGCCCATCTACACCGGTGGTCAGGGAAGCTGTCTGACTGAAGAAGGAGTCCTTAGGGACATGTTGTCCCGGGGGACTCCTGAGGCAGTTTGGGGCACCGACGGGCCCTAAGGGGCAGCAGCTGCAGCTGTGGCAGAGGCAAAGCAGCAGGTGCGGGAGGAGTTTGGCGAGGCCATGGAGAAGGACTTTGGGGCGGCGCCGGGGTGCTTCTGGAAAACCGTCTGGAACCATTCAAGCTGTGTACAGCAAGGATGGGACCTTGTTGACTTCAACTGAGGAGGTCATAGGGCGGTGGAGGGAGTACTTTGGTGACCTCCTGAATCCCACTCAGCCACCCTCTGTAGTGGAGACAGAGCTGGACGATGACGGGGTATCATCGCCGATTTCCCTGGGCGAAGTCACTGTGGTAGTCAAATGACTCCACAGTGGCAAAGCCCCAGGGATCGATGAGATACCACCAGAAATGCTGAAGGCTCTGGGTGTTGAAGGGCTGTCTTGGTTGACACGCCTCTTCAACATTGCGTGGGGCTCTGAGCCAGTGCCGAAGGAGTGGCAAACAGGTGTGGTGGTCCCTATCTTTAAGAAGGGGGACCAGAGGGTGTGTGCCAATTACAGGGGTATCACATTACTCAGCCTGCCTGGGAAAGTCTACTCCAAGGTGTTGGAAAGGAGGGTCCGACCGATTGTCGAATCTCAGATTGAAGAGGAACAATGCGGATTCCGTCCTGGTCGTGGAACAACCGACCACATGTGTTTAGTGGATCTGGAGAAGGCGTATGACCGGGCCCAAGGGATGCTCTGTGGGAGGTGCTGCGGGAGTATGGGGTGAGGGGGTAATAAGATAAAGATTAAACAAGTCCGAGCTGAGTATTTTATTATTACTATTATTATTTAGAAACATTATTTATTAATCATGAAAATAAATCACAAACCACCTGTCAGCTGCCAAAGTCACATTCATAGAATAAAGTGTCCCGTTTTACCGAGCGGGCCGAGCCTGTTCCCTTCGGTGTGAGAGACACTATTGTTTTATGAAAAAATATAAAAGGAAAAAAATCAACATCTTTGTTATAACTTGGGCGATAAAAATAAGCATTTTCTGTTTATCTGTGCAGTATTGATTTAGGTCGGGAAATTCCGAGACGGCGATAAAACATTAACGTCAGCTCAGAGTTCAATCATCTGGGACTAGAAAATCCTTTCTGTTGCTAGTTCGTTACAAATAATGTTATTACAAATGCTGTTATAATACATATAATATTATAACTGTATTTGTAATAACATTATTTGTAGTTATTTATGAGCCCCCACTGGAATAATATAATACAGTTTAAAAATGACCTTAAATAAACTTTATTGTCACAACAGAGGAACATCAAAATATATTACAGGGTGGCGTTCTAAACACGAGTGTTGCCAACAGGGACATGGCAATGCACCTGTCTCTTTAAGGCGCATGCACATGGATGAAGACAAGTGGATGACACAACGGCTTTTCGCCGCGCATTTTTCCTCAACTACATCTCTTGGAAGAGACCCCACATCATGGTAAGAAGTGTTCATTGTAAAATTTATGTAGATGTAGATAGATATACTTTATTTATCCTGAGGGAAATTCAGTAATGTGGTGGCAGCGCTGCTCTTCTGTCCAGCAATACACACCTGAAGCTTCAATTTTCATCCAAACAAACTAACGCGACGGCCACAGTTGTTAGATTTCATCAATGAGACGAACATTAATCTCCTAAAAAGAGTTTAACCAGCTAGTGGTAAACCTGTAAAAACTTGCGGATAAAGTTACTTGGCTCGTTATCTCCAGCGGGATGACGACAGCGTCGGCCTCGGGCGATCAGTTCAGTAGACTGGCTACTGCCACTGAGACGTGCCGGTACCATGGATGAAGCCTAACTAGCCCCCGGTCGCTGCTCCTTCTGCACTTCTCCCAAAACAAACGTCGGAGCAAATTTCCTAACAGGCGATATCTGGATAATCTGACCACAGACTGGGGATTTAATGGTGACTTTCTCACATGAAAAAATATTAAAACTTTTATCAGCTAGCAGACTTCTAACCCTCTGGGGTTGACAGACACGCCGGCACGTCCAAATCACGTGACCGCTTTAAGACGACGGAGCAGCGAGCAATAGTATCCATTTGCAGGCTGCAAGAGAGGGGCGTGTCGTGTAGTAGGCGTGTCCTGTAGTGACGGCACTACAGGACACGCCCACCACACACTCTTCTTAAAGGGATATGAGCCCATAGTAGATACTAACTGTTTTGAGCACGGTTCAGGTGCAAAAACGTCAGTGGTTTACGCTTACGCATTCTTTGCCCTATAATAAATGTATTCAAAAGCGTACAAATATGATATTTAATATATAATAAATACAAAAAATACAACACATTTCAAGGCATCCCACATTTTATTGGCTGATTCGACAGTAACAGGGGTATTTTCTGCACTGAGTAAAATTACTTCATATTTTTAAGCAGCCTACATTTTCCAGATTATATCTCACACTTTTATCTAATTAGCATTTTAATGAGAGCTGAGCTTTCCGCGCTCCACTGCATATAGGCTAATGTTACATTACTGCATGAATTACAGACATAAAAATTATATTAATTGAATGCAATGTAACTTTAACAAAACTACAATTAAATGGTTTAACTTTTTAACAGCAGCCACTGTGACAAAAAAATGACAATTTAATATTGGTAACATTGGTTACAACATGGGTTACACAGAACTGAGATGACATGTTTTGTAGCTTGTGTCATTTGTTTTCTCAAAAACACACACAGCCTCACTTTAGGCTCTCCTCAGACCACATCCAAGTGATAGACTTCGACAGTGACTCGCACCGCAAACATAGCCTCGACAAAGAGGAAACATCTCCTCTAAATGCACACTGACAGGAGTTAATTTAACATTTCAAGGCTTTTCCACATTTTATTGGCTGATTTGAGAATCAGAAGATATTAGAGCTGGCTGAGAAATGACTCAGAGGAGAAAGCTTGTTTCATTCTATGACTGAATGCTTGAAGCTTCACTGTTGTCTCCTCTGATAAGTGCCCCATCAAGTCTTCTTGCATCACTTTTAGTTCACTGTCAAAACAAGAACATTAAAGGTTTTCAATTAGATGTTGCAATATACTTCATTCATTACACATTGAAATATGTCTATCATCAAGTCTTTACATATTAAGAGAGGCTCTGTAAGATCTGATATATATACACACACTGCTCTAAAAATTGTAATATACATCTGCATTGTTCCATTTCAAGGTTCCTGCATCTCGGAGTGTGAGATGTGATAAGAAAAACCAGTATGTACAATATTAAACACAGTGTCAATATTAAGGCTGCTGAGGCTTCAGGGGCACAGGTGGCAGCAGAGACAGAGGAGAGTGGAGACCCACTGGCAGCTGCAGGAAGAGGGGAGACTGCAGAGATGGAGGAGGATGGTTGGATGGAGCTGAAAGCAAACATACGTTTTGTTTTTTTTTAATTTGTGCACAGAACTCAGTTTCATCAAAAATATAAGGATCATGCGATCTCATGGTCCAGTATATGGCAAAATAATTTTTGTTACTGACAAGAAACCTGTTGTTGATGGCACATGAGTAGACCATCAGTAGAGACCCATACACATGGCTTCCACTGCACTGCATTAGTTCATTTCTTTATACATTATATTTAGTATGTTGGTAGAGTGACTGTCTATGGCCTATTAATCTGTTCAGGGTGATGTTCATTCATTAAGAAACTTTGACCTTTGTGACTGTAGGAACTATGTGTTTGACTGTAAATTTGAACAACAACTTCAACCAAACAAATGGTACAATACAAAAGCTTGTGGACAAGCTCTCCATTATACTGATATGGCGTGTTCATGTCAGCGTCGAGCTGGTAATAATGATCAAAATTACCGGTGTGATGCCATCACTCATTTTAAATTGCGGCGCTAGACCAAGCTGAGAATTGTTTTTGAATGAGCGGGTGATGCACACACTGCTGGCTACGTTACAACAGCCGTAATTCCGAGCTTAGATTTATCTACTTGGGTCAACCTTTTAGGATCATTTAGAATAGAAACGTATATATGTACGCTGAATGTCACCTATCAAACAGGAAAATAACCCCCTCTGAAACTTTCTTGCTACCTCGTTTTGCTGAGTTTACACTGTTTCTCCAATAAATTAATAAAAATAAAATAAAATATAAAAACTATTTGTGGATAAATATAGATCTTACTTGCTTAGTCCATCGCCCCGGGTAATAATACAACTATATGCAGCAAGCGTATAAGTGTTTTACAGTTATTAAATACGATATGCTGACACTTACTGTCTGGATACTGTTGATACGGACACAGGCATTCTTCTTCTTCTTCGTCTAGAATTCCGGCAGGCTGTACACCGTCCGGTGTAATGCTGCCCTCCACAGGTCATCACGAAACTCTAATTAAATCCTTTCATATAACCCAGAAGAATGAAGGAATTTCAATATAGCCCTTTCTATAAAACACTACTTTTCCCCTGACCTTAGGACTCGAACCGGCATTGTTCAATGTAAGTTGGTTTTGTTTACTTCCACTTCTGGTGGGTCTCATTTTACATCTAGCGTGGTTCAACCTGATTTCCCTTATAGAATCGTGTAGTAGGCGTGTCGTGTAGTGATGTCACTACACGACACGCCTACTACATGACACGTCCCTCTATTGCAGGCCGCAGACAGACCCTTCTCGCAGCGAGAGGCAGCTTCACTGATTCTCCGTTTCAACTTGTGGCGAAAGTGCAGACTTCAAACTATATACCAGTTTTTAAATTGTGTTGATAGGCCGAGTAAACCCGGGCTTTTCTCAGTGACATTCTCTGGGGCCCGTTTCACAAAGCAGGTTCAACAAACTCTGTGTCTAATCCTAAACTCTGAGTTGATCTACTCTGAGATAGAAAACTCTGAGTTTTCGGTTCTAGAAAAGCGGATTTGAGTTAGTTTAATCAACTCGGAGTAGTTTCAGCTTGAGTTAAGTGCGTGCGACACAACTAAAAAAAGCCCGCATCAATGGAGCCCCGATTCGATGAGTCACCATGGCAACGAGGAAGCGGAGCGCTACGTGTTTCAGCAACCTCGAATTGAAAATCCTAATGCGCTCATACGGCGAGTTTCAACACGTTTTTAAAAAAAAGCGCAACACCGCTGCAGCTGCAAGAGAGGGAGACAGCATGGGAGAACATTGCTGCTCGGGTCAGTGCGTAAGTTTAAATGTAGTCCTTTGCAATCACAATAATATTACAGGGGAAAACTACTTGAATGGTAGCCTATTTATTAATTCAATTTAGGTGCAATCCCGCGGGGGAGAAGCGCACTTGGCCTCCGCATTCGAAATGATGTATGCAGCATCACATAGCCTATATAATATAATATAATATAATATAATATAATATAATATAATATGATATGATATAATATAATATAATATAATATAATATAATATAATATTTTATTTATAGCCTATATATATTTATTTATTAACAGATCCCTACATCATTCACCTGCAATCCTAAGGAAATCCTAATTGATGGCTCTGACAGGTTTTTAAAACGACAAACATGGGTAAAAGCTGTTTCAGGGCGGGCACACTCTTCTCCGACATTGTACAAAAAACTTTGCATTTGCAGAGAAACGCAGTGCAACACACAATATCTGCTGGGATGTGAGAGCATGACTACGGTTGGTAGGCTAATGTTGCAAATGTAAGGACGGATTAGGTTGTGTAGGTAAATGATGGACTGTGACATGAAACGGAACCGCTCAAAAAGATAATTGTCTGGAAATGCTAAAACATCTATTCGCGGTCTGATAACCATCTCCGGACGAATATTGAATTCTCTGCGCAGTAATGTTGCACCTTCATCCACGGGATCGTTGTCAAAAGGACATGCCACGTTCGTGAAAAAAGCCGCCTCCTACTGTGCCTAATGGACTTCTGATACAGCCCACTGACTCTGATTTTTTTTTATGATTTTTGACAGACTGCAGAACGAGGCTACGCCAAAACTCACCTGCTGACTGAATGAATGTAAGAGGAAATCAAATGGCGTGTGTGGCTGAAAGTGGGCGGAGACAGAGAGAAACTCGAGGTTCATTGAAAAAAACCTGGTCCTGACCAGGTTAGGTTCATAGAGTCTGTTACTACGGTAACTGACCGAGAGCTTAAGTTTCCCTCATTTCAGGGTTAATAAACTCAGAGTTTTCACTAAACCTGCTTTGTGAAACAGGCCCCTGGTAACGTGTCCGCAAACAGGAAGTGGTTGCAAGCAAAAAAAAAAACACGTGATACCCCCTTTCCTATTGGTGGAAAAAGCCACCACATCAACCAGGGTTGAGTTCATTTTAATACCTTTTTAAGACTTTTTCAAGACCTTCCCAATATTTTTTAATACCTCACCGCCACTTCAATATGTAACCATTTACATCAGTTACACTTTTAACTAAACTTAAAGTTTTAGTTTGTGATAAAGACTACAGACCACTAAAACCACTATGAACCAACAGAATTCAAAATAGGCTGAGACTCAAGGGCAAAGTTTATTTAAAAAAAAAAAAAAAAACATTGCTCCACTCTCAAAAAACAACAATCAGGACAGTCATGACATGTGCCTCAGCTCATTTGATTTTGTGTCCAGCAGCTTCTCAGTTTGGTCCAGTTCGTTCTGTTTTTCTTTACGTCGTCTTCTCAGGGTGTTGGACTTTGTTATCAGTTGTGCCATTAATGTCCCAGATTTCCCCTCTGCCTGCTCTGCTAACTCATCAGCATCTGTTTGGAGGGAGCTGCACACCTCTGTCAAAACCATTGTTTTCTTTTTCAGGTCTTCTATCTCCTCTTGCACTGCTTTTCTTTTGAGGTCCTGTGTGGCACTCTGCTTCTTCTTCCGTTCATCTTCCAGGTAAATCCTGTACCTTGACCTTGCAGAGGCCACTGAAGCCATGAGCTCCTTTGTGAGAGGTACCTTCAAAAGATCTCCACAGACACTGATCTTGTCACATATCAGCCTCAAAGCTTCCATCGATGTTTCAAGGATGTTGCACGTTTCAACCTCCTTGTTGATGGAGAACCCTCTTTCCACTGTTGCTTGTCCATGGGACAGAAGTAGAAGGCTCTGAGAAAACTTGGATAGCTCTGGGTAAGACTTGCTGAGGGCTGAATGCAGGAAGACATCAAGTCGCTCCTTCAGTGGCTGAAAGGAGAGGAATCCCTCGTCTCTTGCCTCAAGTGTGAGAAAGCTCTGGAACTGTTGTATGATTACATCACCTGGAATAATAGAATTTTAAAAAAAAAAAGTTACTAATAGGTTAGATTTAATTCCAGTCCTTTTATTCATCTTTCGTTGGACAAATACACAGCACAGCGTCTGTACACATAAAAAATGAAAGCAATGTATTGTAGATATCTTCTGTGTGTATACTATTGTTATTCTTGTGTTTGTTTTATTTCTACCGGTATTTTTTCTTTAATGATTTTATTTTATTTATTCATTCTTTTGTTTATATATGTTTTTATTTGCCTCTGCTGTCATGTATGTTCTCTGTTCTGTGTCTGTTTAAAAATGAATAAAATATTGGATAGAAAAAGCTTAGACACTTTCACACGTACAAAAGAAGAAGCCTAGAGTAACTTTTATTCTCCCTATATTTTTCCTACCAGCAGAGACGCCTCCTGCCAACTGCTTGTCCTGCAGCATTGTTCGTACTACAGTCTTCATCTTTGTGAGGCACCCCTCTGCATCTCTGTGCATGCTTCTGGGGTCCAGACATCCAATGGCCCTGACCACTGGAATTTTCAGGGGGCTTTTCTCCTGCACTTTCTGAATGATCTTAACCAGGCCCTGCATGCACTCTTTCCTGAAGGTGAGAACTGAAAGCTCACCTAACCTGCTTCCTGGCTTGCTCTGAAGTGCCTGACAAATATGGAACATAGACTATAAACACAGAATGTAAATGATGAAGAAGGTAAGCTTCAATTATAATTATAATTATTATTATTATTAATATTACTATTATTATTATTATTATTATTATTATTATTAATAATAATAATAATAATAATAATAATAATAATAATAATAATAACAACAACAATAATAATAGCTGAATAAAATGTAAAAAAAGCAAAAATCTGTACATACATTCCTGAAAAGAAAATAGACAATATCAAAATTACCTTGATGGCAGATTCAGCACCCAGTCCTATGTCAACATTCTTGCAGGATACCCTATTCACCTCATCAGCAACATCAATTTTAGTTAGCTTCAGGGGAGTGGCGTCTTGCAGGAGCTCTACCTTTACAAACCGCCACAGCAGACTCTTAAAAGGATATAGCAAGTAATCAGTGACAGAACCATCCTACCATTAAACAGATAATTCTTCTTACTGCTTCTTTCTAATCATGAAAAAATGTTGATTTGAAATATGTGTGATGAATTTATGCATTATTTTTATATTCTATTATTGTGCACTTTCATTAACAAATAAAATGAAATGAAATAATTGCTGTGTGTGTGTGCATATGTATGTTTGCATCCATGTTTTATCTCAAGTGACTTGGCCAATCTATGTAAAACTGCACATTACATTGAGGATGGATTGGCAGTGTCAGAGGGGCCCTATTTTACAGAGTTGTGGACTGCCACACATCCGTGGGTAGATAGTTGTATTGGGCCCTACTGTAATGATTACCTTCAGCAGCTCACTCAAATCTTTGGCAAAGAAGGGCAGCACTGGCTCATCAGTTTGCTAGTTCATCAGGAAGGGGTTAAAGGTCCTGGATATCGCCAGGAAGAACTGGAGCTTTGCAATTATTAGAGGATCTGCTTGTGCTGCCTCAATTGTGTCATAAGAGGCAGTACCGGGGTTTGGGAGCTTCTTCTGCCTGACAGCATCCACGTACATTCTGACTAGTGGCCACACTTGAACTGCCCTCTCTGCCACGGGGACATTTTCGATCCACCTATGCAAAAATGGACAATGTCGGGTCACTCCAATTTTATCTGTCATTTGACTTTATTATTGCCACATAAAAAAACAGATATTTCGGGCCAAATCCTGTCACAATATGTACGGCAAAGAATTCTTAACCCACCTGTGGCCACAGAATGGTAGCGGAAAGGAGGTGGACCCAGTCAAGGCAGTAAAATCTTCCCTCCTGGCTGGAACATTGTGAAAGAGGTAATGGAGAGCTCGAAGGATCTTGTCCATCTGCCACATGGTAAAGCCTGCCTTCACTGCATTGTGGAGGGTGTGAAGCCCACAGCTTCCAACATTGACCAGATGAGCACCATACAGTTCAGCATGCTCCGTCTGGAGGAGGTCTGCAAACTTCAAGTTGACATTTGGGCCGTCCATACTGATAGATAGAAGCTGCCTCATATTCAGTTTTGCAACACATTCCTGGGAATAAACACAACAAGTATATTAATGGCAATATTCCTTGAATGTTTATTTTTGACTGGCATTCAGTAAGATATTAACTACAGCCCAATTTTCACTCTTCATTATTATATGTAAAATGGTTATAAGAAATACAATGTTTTGGTGTCCAAATTCCTGTAGCAAAAATTATAATATCAGCATACCAGTAATCCAATATGTTTTTATAAGTGAAACAAACAAGTGGTACTAACAAACATGGGTGAATGTTCTTCACTGTACATCCAGGTAACATGCTCCAATTACTTCCAAGCCATTCAAGCTAAACTGAACAGCTAGCCTGGTCAGCCAACT
Organism: Lagodon rhomboides; assembly: GCA_039737535.1. Taxonomy (NCBI): domain Eukaryota; kingdom Metazoa; phylum Chordata; class Actinopteri; order Spariformes; family Sparidae; genus Lagodon; species Lagodon rhomboides. The sequence continues at coordinate 1,828,460 of CM077797.1, forward strand.
TCACTCCCCAAGAATACTGAAGATAATTTGCTAAGGACCCACAGCAACCACACATGCATAATCACACACACGCACGTGTGCACGCAAGCATACACACAAACACACACAAATCTCAGATCCACATAACAGTAACCTTTATCACACCACTGTGTGTCACATTTATACATGTTTATCGTAACAGACAACCAACCTCTTTATCATCCATGGCTCCTCCTCCCCAATCCCATCAACCTGTCACTTACCACATCCCAGTCTCATCTATTAGTCTACACTTTAGCCACACGATTGTCCATAAGTATCAAAAATTGAAAATGAAATGCTAGTAAATTAACTTACTTTAATGTGATGTAGCAGGTCGTCAGCCTTTCCATGTCCTAAGAATTGGGAACCAAGGTACCTAGACAAACGTAACGTTACAGATCTCTGTTAATGTGTCACTCCTCAACACACACACACATAACCGGTTGAAAAAAAAAAAGGTATATAGATTATATAGTATATAGTATTAAACAGGGGGTTACCTAGATTGGACACGGTCATCTTCCCAGAATCGAATGTGGACATCAAGCTGTTTCTTTTTTGTTGATTTGTTGAGCGACTCATCAAACATTAAGACGAACTGGCCAGCCTTGTTGATTGTGTTGATGAGCTCCTGCTTGAAGTATGGTGCTAAGCCGAATCGTATAATGTAACCAGATTTGTCCTTACCACAAGTAAAGGATTTAGCTATGTCTGAATCTGGAAACATGGCCTGGAAGATGTCAGCCAAGTTTTCATTTGAGTTTAGTGAGTGGTGTTTCTCTGCCGTGTGAAGACACCACAACACCTCTGCACGCAGCGTTGCCGTGCCGCCCAGTGCCACCCTGATGTCGGCTGCAGAGCGAGCAGAAGTCGTAGCCGTAGCTTCGAGAGGTGCGGCTGCTGGTGGCAGTGCGACGGCACTTGGTTGTGGTGGTGCGCGATTAGCGGAACAGAAACTAGCGATAGAGAGCTGCCGCTCTTGGCGGCTAGCAGCGGCTTTGTGGCTAGCGGAAGACATGTGGGATTTCAGCGCGTTAATTCCCATTGAAACGATATTAATGCTCTTCTTGCATTTTCTGCAATATGCCTCCTTAGTATTCCCTTCAACAGGCTGCAGCCATTCTTTAAAGTCCGGCATGTCCAGCCAGGACTCCGCAAACTTGCACTTGCCCATGACCGTTCATTCGAGCCTTCTCTTCCGGTTTTTTCGCGCTGCGGGCGTCGTGTGACACAAGGTGCGTTCGTAATATGCACTGGGAGCGCCAGAGCGTACTTCATGAATTTCCGAGTGCGCTCTGGCGCTCTCGGAGACAAATTCCGAACGCATCCACAATAGAGTAGTTTTTTCATGTACCGGTTCATCTTTGTTTTTTAATGAAACAAATAAATTCACACACGCTTGCGATGTTTTCAGGACCCAAACTATTGGACAGCGAATTGAGAAAAAATGCCTTCAAAATTTAAGACTTAGCAAAGTCGTGAAAAGACTTTTTTAATACTTTTTAAGGGTCTTAATTTTCCCAAAATTGATTTATCACCTTTTAATACTTTTCAAGACCCCGCGGATACCCTGTCAACCAATCACAAAATTATATGGCAAAACACGTGAACTGGTTGCTGGGGTACCGGGGGAAATTGTGGGGAGGGACGGCGGCGAAGAGTGACAGCGATACTGACGGCGACAGAGACAGCCTTAGTGACAGCTAGTTTTGAGAGTTGAGAGATTTGTAACATTTCGCGTGTTTTGGACCCCAGGAGATTAAATACATATGTGTGTTTTTGGACAGGAAGAGCAGCGTTGCCTCGGAGCGTAGCCTACATACAGAAAACGCCACACTTACATTAATAAATAAATGTTTTACAATGAACCGATCAGTCTGTATTAAATTTTATTTAGTTTGAAGGCACCGTCATATTTCATCACTTCAGGTAGCCTAATTAGCTAGCTGTCAGCAAGCTATAACTAATGTAAGCTGGCCACTCTCACTTTGTTTTCAGAATGAGGGAGTTGTTGAAGGAGGATGCTGTCCACTGAAAGTATACATGATTGCTAATAATCTAATCTTTTCACTATTTTCAGGTGAAATACTTGCTTGAGATCTGTGAGTTCCTGGCCATTTCAGGCACAAACCCACAGCGTTTTGTGGCACACCAGTGGCTTTCGGCGTATGACGTGGGGATCAATACTCATCGAATGCTGCTTGCATACAAGGTGCTGTACTTTGGTTTCCTTAGTCAAGCAGACCAGACCCTTTATCAAGAGGTGTTAGAGGAGATCTTCAAGGACCATCATGTGGGTGAGCGTGCAAAGGCCAGGATCCAGTTCATGCACCAGGACCTCAAGAAAAAAGGTAACACTGAAATTGACAATTGTTTCATCAAATTTGAAGGAGTGTTCAGTCTTTGTGCTCATCTTATTGTCTCTCTGCTTTTGAACTACACTGTATTATATGTTGCCCAAAAGCTATATTTCATTTGAGGCTGCAATTAACGATTATTTTCATTATTGATTGATCTGTCGATTATGTAAACGATTAATCAATTAGTTGTTTGTATCCCAAACCACCAGAGGTCCGTTTCACAAAGCAGGTTTAGTCAAAACTCTGAGTTTATTAACCCTGAAATGAGGGAAACTCTGAGTTTTCCGTTTCACAATGGGAGGTAACTCAAACCAGAGAATGAGGGGTAACTCTAGCCTGTTTCACAGAGAGAGGTAACTTAAGCTCTCGGTCAGTTACCGTAGTAACAGACTCTATGAACCTAACCTGTTCGGGACCAGGTTTTTCTTAATGAACCTCGAGTTTCTCTCTGTCTCCGCCCACTTTCAGTCACACACGCCATTTGATTTCCTCTTTCATTCATTCAGTCAGTCAGCAGGCGAGTTTTGGCACAGCCTTGTTCTGCCATCTGTCAAAAATCATTTAAAAAAATCAGAGTCAGTGGGCTATATCAGAAGTTCATTAGGCACAGTAGGAGGCAACTTTTTTCACGAACATGGCATGTCCTTTTGACAACGATCCCGTGGATGAAGGTGCAGCATTACTGTGCAGAGAATTAAATATTCCTCCGGAGATGGTTATCAGACCGCGCATAGATGTTTTAGCATTTCCAGACAATTATCTTTTTGAGCGGTTCCGCTTCACGTCACAGTCCATCATTTACCCTACACAACCTAATCCGCCCTTACATTTGCAACATTACCAACCGTAGTCGTACTCTCACATCCCAGCAGATATTGTGAGTTGCACTGCGTTTCTTTGCAAATGGAAGTTTTTTGTACAATGTCGGAGATGCAGAGCACTTGAGCAAGGCAACTGTATGCAGGATGGTCAGAAAAGTGTGCCCCACCCTGAAACGGCTTTTACCTATGTTTGTCGTTTTAAAAACCTGTCAGAGCCATCAATTAGGAGTTCCACAGGATTGCAGGTGAGTGATGTAGGGATCTGTTAAATTAATTTTAAATTATATTCTGTTAATGACATTGTGCTGCAACCTCAGACTGGGATTCGTAATTTTCATTTCTTTTAGGATTTCCCAGTGTGATTGGCTGCATAGATGGCACACACACCCCCATCACGGCTCCCTCAAGTCCATTCACAGCATAAATGTGCAGGCACATGTAGATTGACTACTGTTTCAAAATGGTAAAGACTGCATCATAGTTCCAACATCTGTCATTCTCTGCACTATCAAGATCATATGTGATGCTGCATACATAATTTCAAATGCGGAGGCCAAGTGCACTTCTAAATGAAATAAATGAATAGGCTACCATTCAAGCAGTTTTCCCCTGTAATATTATTGTGATTGCAAAGGACTACATTTAAACTTACATATTGACCCGAGCAGCAATGTTCTCCCACGCCGTCTCCCTCTCTTTTGCAGCTGCAGCGGTGTTGCACTTCTTTCTAAAAACGTATTGAAACTCGCCGTATTGCGCATTAGGATTTCCAATTCGAGGTTGCTGAAACACGTAGCCCTCCGCTTTGCCATGGTGACTCGTCAAATCGGGGCTCCATTGATGCTGGCTTTTTATAGTTGTGGTGCACACGCTTAACTCCAGATTAAACTAACTCAAATCCGCTGTTCTGGAATCGGAAACTCAGAGTTTTCTATCTCAGAGTAGATCAACTCAGACTTTAGGATTAGACTCAGAGTTTGTTGAACCTGCTTTGTGAAACGGACCCCAGATAACGTCCTCAAATGTCTTGTTTTGTCCACAAACCAAAGACTAGACATACTCAGTTTATTGTCATAAAGGAACAAATAAACCAGAAATATTATTATTTTTTTCTTAAACTACTCAAACCGATTATTCAATTATCAAAATAGTTGACGATTCATTTAATAACCAGTTATTGTTCGATTAATCGCTTAATTGTTGCAGCTCTAATTTCATTGCATTTCTTAATTCCAGGAATGACACAAGTTGGGAAGGAGAGAAAGGAACGGGTAGTGAAGAAGCTCTGGTTCGAGAGTCTCAATACGGACCTCCAGCTCAGCCTTTACCTTGCCGTCCTTCCAATCCTGAAGGAATATGTGATGGTGTTCCAGGTAGGCATTTTGATGTTCAGTCGTTTTGAATCTAGGGTCGATGAACATAGGCATGACTTTGTATGGTCTCCTAGGTTAAATTGTAATAACATCCCATGTCTGTATTTCTATAGCAGTGGTATTGCTCTTTTTGAAATGTATAAATACAATTGCTGCAGGAGTAGAATAGCATAGAATAACATGCCATCACTATTCACAGGGCAGCCAAACCCTTGTCCACAAATTGCATGACAAGCAACTTGAAGTGCTCACCAGCTTCATGGCATGCTGTATCAAGAGCGAGCATCTTCACACCTCACCAAAGACACTTGTGGAGATGGAGATTAAGGACAAAATGCTACCTCTTACAGAGCTGTATGTCAGGCCGGTTGCTGAGAAACTGAGGGCAGAAAATCCATGTCATCCAGTTAGTAACTATTGATGGCAAATCAAACTGTGTTTTATGTGTTATTGTATTTCATGTGTTTATTTATTTATGTGTTACTGTGCTGGATGTGCCCAGCTGTTGTTGCTGGCTGACTACCAAGATGCCAAAGGCAAATTTCCACTGTGTTTTTAAACCATTGGACAATAAAGTCTTCTTATCTTATCTTATCTATTTCTGACCATTTAATTTGCACTCATTTTATTTTTATGTTTTCCAGATTGTGCTGCAGTTTCTCAAGACAGTGAGGACTGCATACATGTCCACAGCAGCGTACATGCAGAAGAAACTGCTGTTGAACAGCAAGACCCTTCAGGCATTGTCTGCTCAGAGACAGGTAAACTGCTGAAGCGGCTGTCAGGGCCAGGGATGATGGGCCACTTGGTGCCACCCCAGTGTGACCTACCTCTGGAAGTGCTGAAGTTCAATGTGGATTCTACTCTGCCCCCGTATAAGGATGGTGACAACATGGTGACCTGGTGGGGAAGTGTGATTGACACTGGAAGGTATTATACTACTGTGTACTACTCATTCCCTTTGTACATACCTGTTTATAATAATACCTAAATATTTGTTAATATACACTTGCCATTACTATTTATACCTTATTCCTTTTGCACTTTATATTTATTACTGTCAATATCTGCACTTTAATTGCTTTTCACCTGGCTAGATGCAAACTTAATTTTGTTGTCTCAGTACTTGTACTCTGTAATAACAAAGTGAATCTCCTCTCATCTCAAGGTACCCAGGCCTTAACCATGTGGTTCGGGGGGCTCTTTCCATTTTCCATGGGCCCATGGTAGAGTCATCATTCAGCTCAATGGGAGACATCATTAACAACAAGAGCACCTCAATGAGCATGGAAACTTACAATGCGATCCAGACAACCAGGTATGCCCTGAGGTCCAGGGGTCAGACCGCCCTTCAGATGTTCAAAAGAGAGGATGTGAAGTTCTCCAAGGTAGATAAGGTCCTCTGCAAGAACATCCACACTGCTGGCACCAGGGACAAGATGCGTAGACAAAAGGCCCAGCTGAAACAAAGAGAGAAGCAGGTGGAGTTTCAGTGCCAGCCTAGAGTCAGTGCAGCCCAGAGCAGGAGGACTTCAGTGGAGGAAGAAAGGCTAGCGAAAGTCCGGCACCTAGCTGCCCAGAAGCGCAAAACAGCTCTGGAATTACTGGTCCAGAAGAGAAGGGAAAAGCAGAGGTAAGTCCAATATTTGAGCCCTTGACTCTATTCATGATTCACACCTTACATTGCTGTAATAAACATTTATGCACATTGACATATGGAACTGGCTAATGGCTGCTCCTTTCTGTTTTGTTTGTTCTCCATCTCTCAGGTGCTGAGATCCTATCCATTTGGTGTTATGCTTTTGTTTTGTTTTTTGTTTTTGTTGCATGAAAAAATGTTTTCCATGAAAAGTTATGTTTTTGTTCCATGCACTTTATACTTTCATCTGACTTGTTGTTGAATTGTTATTATTATCCTCTTTGAGAGTTAATTTTCAATTGCTCAATAAAAGAATTAAAAAAACATCCTAGACCACTTTTCCTGCTTGAATAAGACTGAGCCTGAGCTGGTACCTTTGGGATGCCTCAACAATTGATTTCCAAAACCACTTTTTTACAAGGTTCATCTGATGGACATCTAGGGTCAGATTCACTAAGGTTTGCACAGCTTTTGCTCATGCTAAACCTGCACAGGCTGAGCAATCTGCCCCTCTGTTTGTTTTTGAAGACCCTCTTCACATGTTTCAAAACCAAACACAGAGACAGATTGTGCAGGTTTAGCATGAGCAAAAGCTGTGCAAACCTTAGTAAATCTGGACCCTAGTCTCATGCTAAAATTGACTGTAAATTCACCTTTAAAGTTTTTTTTTTTTTTTTAATTCCCGGGGGAGCATGCCCTGTGGACCCCCCTAGGGGGTCGGTATCTTGTCACCCCTGCTCCTCACCTTACTCCTCTAGTAAAAGAGAAAAGACAGCAGAACATACAAGAAGTCAGCTAAAATGATTATTATATAATAAAAAAAAAAAATCTGGTGGTGTTATGTTGCCAAAGGTTGAAATGCTGTGCCATCATCTTCACCTCCCAATATGAATTCAGTTCAAAAACATGTATCATAGAAATATGTTTGAGATGTACAACCTTGAAGTATCAGTGGTTTCCAAAAATATTAACCACCAACATTTAATTCTGGCAAATGGGCCTGATCACTGCAGGTAATGTCGTTAATACTTTCCTCATTAAGGACGTATTTCTCCCCTCTCATCCCACTGTTATTGATCAGAATAATACTTTTTATGTCCTGCCTGATTCATGGACTGAGATCTGCGCACACACACAGAGGGATGCACAGTGGTGCTCCTCCCCCTCTTCAGTTTATTTCTTTTGTCATGCCACTCATTAATATGTGCCAGGCCCTGGCGCACCTCGCTCTTAAAGGGAATGGGAGATGACACTCGGATTGGTTTGATTTATGTTCCTCCCAAAACACACCCATGATTAATTCAGTGTTTAAATACAATCCCTTTGCACCGTGCGCTACACTTTGCGCCCACATTACCTGCCGTTTAACTCGCAAAAAGGAGTCTGGCTGTGGACTCATATTATTTGTAATATTTTTAAACAAGAATATAAAATTAAGAAATATTATTAGATAAAGGTAATATGTTTCGTAACATATAACTCATTCATTAAGGCACACATTTAGTTTTGGATCGTCATCAGACTTGCCTCAATAAATTAATATTACGCAAATTGGATGTGCAGTACCTCAAACAGGCTGGTGATCTTATTATGTTAAATTTCAGACTTTACGAAGAGTAAATCAACATACAATTGTTTTTTTTAGAGGCTGACTACACTTCATGACTAGTGCCTCTCAATATTCATATACTTGCAGTGATTACATTTAATTTTACCTTCAATAACATTTTGCTGATATCAAGCTCCGCTCATCATTCTGAGCCAATCAGGTCACCTCTTCCTTTTCTTTTACAAGTGTGTGCACTTCCCACTGTGGTCTTCTGACAGTTTCGTAATGGACGAGGAGGCCAGGCAGCCTGTAGCAGAAAAGCTTTTCCCAAGAGGGAAATGATGTCCTTGGATACAGATGGCCTGCTGCCAAGGGCAGATGATGTTCTTTTTGAGCTGAATTCATATTTCTGCAGGCTCTGTATTTTCCATCATGTTTTGCATTATTTTGTAATTTCTCTCCAGTTTGTTTTACTTGAGTAATTAAGGTTACATTCACTTAATCCCTGAAAACACTGAAGGCAATCACAACCCAACATCTAATAATGCAAGCAACGGCTGAAGCTACTTTCACAGATCATTAATTTAAAGATAAAATGGGAGAGATAGAGTACAAAGAACATCAGAAACAAAGTTTATAGAGCTCCGGACATCACGTATGTGATGGAAATTTGGTACTCACATACACAGGACACTTGATTTGAAGTCTTACACCTCTTAATATAACTTGTTTTTCTACCCTAGTTTAAGGGAATGATTATTCACCCCTCTTTGAACTTCCTCTTTACATGACTTCTGTTGATTATATTGTAATTTGTATGCTGGCGTACACAGTCTGGCCTTAGTTTTAGAAAAACTGCAGCTACTCCAGAGAGTTCCGTTATCCTTCCAATTCCTCAATTGATTCCACACATGGACAGGATGTGTTGTGTTGTGGTTTCCTTGACAAGAATGCAGTGATATAATACTGATACTGAGGTCAAATAATACTCTCTAATGGCCGCACAGGGGCGCCTCAGACCGCATCATTACAATCTAACACACAACTGTAACCAGTGTTGTGCTAGTTACTGAAAAATAGTAATAGTCTGGTAGGAAGGGGGGGGGTCACCTGCACCCGAAAGATATATTTTTTTAACCTAGCTTTTTGTAATCCTTAAGGTGTCTAGTAAAGGAATTTTGATGTTCCCCGCGCATATTATTGTCCCATATATGATTTTTTATACCATCTTTTGTGTCCGTGCTTGATTTTCAGACGTGAAAAATGAAAACTTTAAATCTACATAGAATCTGAACAATACATCCTACAGACACAATCCACCCCATTTTCTCTTCGTCTTTGCATGAGGAATTGATAGATATGATGATTGTCATGATTGGATGATGTTTGGTGCATAAAAACTCAAATAAACACCAAAAAATGCAAAAAATCGGTGACTTTGGATCACTGGAACTCCTCCCCTATGGACCCTATTGATATATTTTTTATAACTTTTGCATTTTTACAATCTTTAAGATGTCTACTAAACAAATGTTGATGATCCCCACCTGAAATATTGTCACATGTATGTCTTTTCTGGCTATATTGGTTGCCACCCTTTCCAAAAAAGCAGATCCATTATGCTTATAGGGTTCCATTCATTGCAATATTTGTTAATGTTGCTATGGAAACGAACATAAGCTGTTAACTGATTTTAACAAGCTCCGTACTTTCTGAAAGTTACATTTATTACTTAAAATATATTGTGATCTCTTGAGAAGTACAGCCTGTAAGTTTACCTTTAATAGCTCTTAATATACTGATCAGTGGCGTGCACAGACCTTTTGAAGGGCAGGGACAAAAAGAAAAAAAGGGGCACATACAGCGCGTTCTCGCCACTGAAGAGGGCGTTCTCGAGGGCACTTTAGACATGTTTATATGTTATACAAATGGCACATTATATAGACTAACTAGACAGACTACTCAAATTAGTTTGTAGTTAGGATCAGCATCCACGAGAACAGTGTGGATTCAACGCTGGACTGTGAAGAACACACAGAGACATGAATGTATGAAGCAAATAAAACCCTGGGGGGTCTGGGGGTCCTCCCCCAGAACTTTTTCAATTAAGTCGATGCCATTTCCTGTATTCTAGTTAGGGGTGTCACGATTCTCCAAATCCTCGATTCGATTACATTTTCGATTCTAAGGTCACGGTTCGGTTCGATTCGATTCTCGATTTTTACATGGATTTTTTTAAAGCACAGGTTGCTATGCCATTTTAGACTAGACTTTTATGCAATATAATATCTGACCTTTGTTCACAATGAACCACACTACATTGTGAAATTTAAAACATTTATTAATAATATAATATAACAATAACTTATATCTTCAGTCAATTGGAAATTTAAACAAAATAATCTGCCATCTAGTTTCTTTTGTAACTGCAGTCTTCTTCACAGAAGATGACATTCAAGGTCACAACAAAACAAACAAAAAATAAAACAGCCATGTCCATAGTCTTCTCTGAACAATTAAGTGTCTTAACAAACTATTTCCTAACAGTTGAACATTTACCACACAGATAATTGTTGTAAGAGTGGCGTAGCCCCTTTCAGGAACAGTGCGATGCGTCAGGTGTATGTGTAAAATGCGTAAGGTGTGAGTGGGCAAGCGAGAGTGAGGGAGCGTGTGTACGTGCGGACAGTGAATGAATGATAGAGGAAGGAGAAGAGAAAGGAGTCGCAGTAGTAGCGACAGCAATAAAGTGTACAATATAGGCTGCAGTTTGGCTGTGAATAAAGGCGACGGCTCCTCAAGATACAGCAAAGCTCCCTGGTGTTATTTCCCGACCAGCTTAACACGTGAAAGGGGGTTCACCCCGAAGGGAAACAGAAACTTCGGCCCTGGAGGAAATCATCTCCCCTGTGCTTCCCGACCACGGTCCGGGAGCCGAACAGGAATGGTGTAACACCATGCTATCGTTTGACTGGCTGTAGCTAACAGCTACTGGCTGAGCTAGTAGCTAAGTTAGAGGAGGTTGACTCGCAGCGCTTCAACACGTGTTTTTTTTCCCGTCTGACAAGCCGACTTGATGTGACAGCATCGACGATTCCTTTTTTTAATTCGAAGTTCGTGATTGTGACTTAATTTCGGACGATTCCGATTTAAAATCGCCTTTAACATCACCCTTAATTCTAGTGCATTTTAACACCATATTAGCACCAGATTATCCAAACTGGTTCTGTGAGATATAGTTCTGGTTCAATATAGATCAAAAAAGTGCCCAACATAAAAGTCATAGCAACAGCAATGTTTCATAGTATTTCTTGGTCTTAATAGTCTTCTAGAGTTTAGTGTGTTTTCTTCACCCAAGAGAGCAGTTTTGTTTTATCAACCAGAAGGGCACTTAAGCACACGTTTTTTTCCAACCAAGAGAGCAGTTTAGTGTGTTTTGTCAACCAAGATGGCACTTTAGCACGCATTTTGGCTGCCAAGAGGGCATTTTATCATGTTTTAACCAGCCAAGGGGGCAGTTTAGTGTGTTTTTTCCACCCTAGAAGGCAGTTTAGTGTGTTTTCCCAACCAAGAGGGTACTTTAGCACGCGTTTTGGCTCCCAAGAGGGCACCTTAGCACGCGTTTTTGCCACCCAAGAGGGCACTTTAGCGCACGTTTTGGCTCCCAAGAGGGCACTTTAGCGCAGCCGTTTTTCAACAATTGGGCCACAATGGGGGGGCGACCGCCCCCCCTTGTGCACACCACTGATACTGATTGACCTTTAATTAATTTATTTAATTCACTTCACTTGAATTATTCATATTTAACTGCTTTACTCTTAACTGTTATCTAGTAGGCCTAGCCTACCAAGTCAATTTACATTGTCTTCTGTATGCTTAGCATAGAATAAGCAACTGTCACTTTTAGACTGAAACAAGTAGACTAGCCATTCTTTCTCCTGCTTCTGATAAGTAACTAGTATTCAATTAACTTGTATCGCTTTGAATAGGTCTGAATACACTTTAGTAGGACACTAGAATGATAGTATTTAGTACTCTAGTATTTGAATGTACACTGTTGTCTGTTACAGTTTTTACTTTGCCACTGAGGAACACGTCAAAATCCTAAAAGGAATCTACAGCCTACTTGTGTCTTTCTGTGGGAAGTTTAGCTGTCTGCCTATCTGCACAGGGAAGCAGTGAGGGCAGAATATTCCCCACTTTAAAATATTGTGGCAAGTTTTTTATTTAGATTTGAATCAATTTGAAACTTAGAGCAATAAGTGTGGTAGGAAGTCAATAACACTGAAGGCCTTCAGAAAGTCCAGACTGAAAAATATACTCCTCTACCAAGTTTGAAGCTGCCTTGAAGACATTAGGGAAAAAGAAAGTCAACACTGTTATACTATAATAGCTAATTGGCTAGTTGGTGATCATTGCTAATCATGCCCAAGTCTAAGTCTACGTCAAAGAAACACAAGAAAGAAAATGATAGTGAGTCTGAGGAGTTCAGTCCTGCTACAAGGAAATCCAAGAGAGATGATGGTGTCAAATAAGAAGACCATGGCTGCTGCTGTTTGAGAGGCTTTAACGTGAGATCATCGATGCGATAATGAGACTCCACCTGCGCGGACCACGAACTCATTTAAGTTATATTCGCTTCACTATATGCGCTTTTTATGTGGAACTTGGACAGAGCCAGGGGCAAAAAGGCCACTGTGGCCGTACGATGATTTTTTTTTCACGGGGCATCAAGGCCAACGTGTGGGGCAACGGCCATGGCCGCCGTGGCCGCCGTGAATTTCCCACCCTGGTCTGCAACTGACAAGCTGGCTCTGCTACACAGCACTCGTGATAGACGTCTCCAAGAAGCTCTTGATTCGCCATTTCGCATGGAGGATGCCTGTGATCTCATTCCAGACAGTCTTGTAGGTGCCAATTTAGAAACAACTGGTTATTATCGAGCCTGCTACCAAAAGTTTACGAAGAATCAGGGACGCTTACAGGAAAGACCTACTGTGACATCTCAGCAAGCTTCAACATCACGCTCACCTCGTAAATGTGGGTCCTCCTCAGTTAAGCAGTTGTTCCCCCCAGAGTGTTTCTTCTGTGGCAAGCTGGAAGCGAAAGTATTGGGAAAGACCAAACGATGCATCAAGTTCCCAGTATATAAGGCTAAGGAGGGAGCACTGAAGGAGCCTACATGGAAACAGATTACACCTCAAGGCTTTGAACTTGGACTTCACCGTCTACATCGCATGGTGCAAGGTGAGGACCTTTTTACAAGAGAAGCGAATTACCATCAGTCATGTCGCAAGACATTCAACCTGAAATATGCAAATCATATCACATCCCGAGGTAAAGCCCTTGCTACCAACCCTGTCAGTGAAACAGAGCAGACTACCATGGCTGCTGCACATCAGATGTCATTTAATGCTGTACTTGATGTCATTCAAGATCAAGTGATCAGACAGAACAAGATTGTGCGACTTGCATCACTGCGTCTTGTCTACATCCAAGAGTTGGAGAAAAATGGCTTCCCCAATCCCGAGTACAGAAGTAAGAAACTGAAGAGAAAACTTGAGGAGCTGAAAAACGGCCGCTAAAGTGCCCTCTTTGAAGCCAAACGCGCGCTAAAGTGCCCTCTTGGGTGGAAAAAACGTGTGCTAAGGTGCCCTCTTGGGAGCCAAAACGCGTGCTAAAGTACCCTATTGGTTGGGAAAACACACTAAACTGCCCTCTTGGCTGGTTAAAACATGATAAAGTGCCCTCTTGGCAGCCAAAATAGCTCAGCCAGTAGCTGTTAGCTACAGCCAGTCAAACGATAGCATGGTGTTACACCATTCCTGTTCGGCTCCCGGACCGTGGTCGGGAAGCACAGGGGAGATGATTTCCTCCAGGGCCGAAGTTTCTGTTTCCCTTCGGGGTGAACCCCCTTTCACGTGTTAAGATGGTCGGGAAATAACACCAGGGAGCTTTGCTGTATCTGGAGGAGCCGTCGCCTTTATTCACAGCCAAACTGCAGCCTATATTGTACACTTTATTGCTGTCGCTACTACTGCGACTCCTTTCTCTTCTCTTTCCTCTATCATTCATTCACTGTCCACACGTACACACGCTCCCTCACTCTCGCTTGCCCACTCACACCTTACGCATTTTACACATACACCTGACGCATCGCACTGTTCCTGAAAGGGACTACGCCACTCTTACAACAATTATCTGTGTGGTAAATGTTCAACTGTTAGGAAATAGTTTGTTAAGACACTTAATTGTTCAGAGAAGACTATGGACATGGCTGTTTTATTTTTTGTTTGTTTTGTTGTGACCTTGAATGTCATCTTCTGTGAAGAAGACTGCAGTTACAAAAGAAACTAGATGGCAGATTATTTTGTTTAAATTTCCAATTGACTGAAGATATAAGTTATTGTTACATTATATTATTAATAAATGTTTTAAATTTCACAATGTAGTGTGGTTCATTGTGAACAAAGGTCAGATATTATATTGCATAAAAGTCTAGTCTAAAATGGCATAGCAACCTGTGCTTTAAAAAAATCCATGTAAAAATCGAGAATCGAATCGAACCGTGACCTTAGAATCGAAAATGTAATCGAATCGAGGATTTGGAGAATCGTGACACCCCTCACTAGAATACAGGAAATGGCATCGACTTAATTGAAAAAGTTCTGGGGGAGGACCCCCAGACCCCCCAGGGTTTTATTTGCGTTCATACATTCATGTCTCTGTGTGTTCTTCACAGTCCAGCGTTGAATCCACACTGTTCTCGTGGATGCTGATCCTAACTACAAACTAATTTGAGTAATCTGTCTAGTTAGTCTATATAATGTGCCATTTGTATAACATATAAACATGTCTAAAGTGCCCTCGAGAACGCCCTCTTCAGTGGCGAGAACGCGCTGTATGTGCCCCTTTTTTTCTTTTCGTCCCTGCCCTTCAAAAGGTCTGTGCACCCCACTGATCAGTATATTAAGAGCTATTAAAGGTAAACTTACAGGCTGTACTTCTCAAGAGATCACAATATATTTTAAGTAATAAATGTAACTTTCAGAAAGTACGGAGCTTGTTAAAATCAGTTAACAGCTTATGTTCGTTTCCATAGCAACATTAACAAATATTGCAATGAATGGAACCCTATAAGCATAATGGATCTGCTTTTTTGGAAAGGGTGGCAACCAATATAGCCAGAAAAGACATACATGTGACAATATTTCAGGTGGGGATCATCAACATTTGTTTAGTAGACATCTTAAAGATTGTAAAAATGCAAAAGTTATAAAAAAATATATCAATAGGGTCCATAGGGGAGGAGTTCCAGTGATCCAAAGTCACCGATTTTTTGCATTTTTTGGTGTTTATTTGAGTTTTTATGCACCAAACATCATCCAATCATGACAATCATCATATCTATCAATTCCTCATGCAAAGACGAAGAGAAAATGGGGTGGATTGTGTCTGTAGGATGTATTGTTCAGATTCTATGTAGATTTAAAGTTTTCATTTTTCACGTCCGAAAATCAAGCACGGACACAAAAGATGGTATAAAAAATCATATATGGGACAATAATATGCGCGGGGAACATCAAAATTCCTTTACTAGACACCTTAAGGATTACAAAAAGCTAGGTTAAAAAAATATATCTTTCGGGTGCAGGTGACCCCCCCCTTCCTACCAGACTAATGGGTCCGTCTTTCGAACTCCAACCGCTGCTGCTTGGGTGGAGTGGGTGTGTGCTGCTCGCTGCTGTCGGTCTCGGATGCTGCGTTAGCTGACGTTACCTTAGCTGCTAACTTTGTGGAAGCATGCCGCTTCTCTAGGTGCTTCAGCAGATTGCTGTTGCTGTTGTTCGCCGCAGAAAGGATTTTTGACCCGGGGCACAGTTTACATGTTACTGAAATGTTGTTTTTCCCTTTGCTCTCGAGTTGAAAATAGTTTGAGTATTTCCACGAGTAGAAATTTATCTTCCCCTTCTCGCTCGCCATCATGCCGTGACCTGTCCAGTCCTCTTCATGGCGCGTGTTTGATTGCGTGTGTGACGCTAGAGGGCGACAAGTGCTTTGTTTTTCAATTCAATTAAACTTTATTGATCGGGAACTGTGTGCCTCACCAAAAGGAACGGAGTAAAGCAGCGTTTGGTAACGGGAACGGAGTTACTCAATTTTAAAAAACAACGCGTTACGTATCGCGTTACTGAAAAAAAGTAACGGCGTTACGTAACGGCGTTACTAATAACGCGTTACTACCCAACACTGACTGTAACAAACGTAAATACAGTCAGATGCAAAACCCATCCGCAGTACCAAGCACTCAATCTAGACAGTATTATATGTCTAGAACATGTATATGAAGGAAGACAAACATATTAACTAGCCCATGGCAACATACCTCACGCAAACAATTCTGTGAGCGAGAGCACGCATCGTAACATGGCGGCCGGTCCGCGTCCACACCATGCACGTTAGAAAACAGCAACAGATAGACAGGGCTGTAACTTCAAAATTCTGGAACCCTGTAGGCATTTTGGGGTAAAAGTGTTTTCTTGGTTGTTCCTATAGTATTTTTTTGTGCTGAATCCATTTCTGCCGGATGTCAAGCTGTAAAAGTTACGGTTTAGTCATAATTATTGATTAATTAGCATAATGATTGATTAATCGCCCAATATTAGAAATGGCTATAATTTTCCAATTTGTGAATATATTATATATGGTTGTTTGGTATCATTGTAAAGGGGGCATCCATGGCTTTCATTTAAGCCCAAAGTTGTATCTTTCTGACAAACACAGAGGTCACATGACCACTTTAAACCATAAATTACACACATTTTCCCACATTTTTTGCCTAAACTATATAGTTTATTTGATCCCTGTAGGATCAAGGGAAATCAGGGACCCAGAAATCAACAACTGCAATACTCAATAGACTCTGTCAATTCAGGAAAAGTATAATATACCCATACTATTTCTTTGTGAGAGGTTATTGTGAGCCTTAGATTAGAAGTCACCGGCTCAGGCCAATTCACCTCCATTCATTCTTTGGACCAGCATTATGTAAAAACTACCAAACCAATTGTCTAGAAATAATGATAATATTATACTTATACTAAGGGTGTCATGATTTTGATTTTAAATCGAAATCGACCGAAATTAAGTCACAATCTCGAACTTCGAATTAAAAAATGGAATCGTCGATGCTGCCTCGCCCCCATGTCACGTCCGGTCGGTTTGCCAAACGGAAAAAAACACACAGGTGTTGAAGTGCTGCGAGTCAACCTCCTCTAACTTAGCTACTAGCTAAGCCAGTAGCTGTTAGCTACAGCCAGTGAAACGATAGCATGGTGTTACACCACTCCTGTTCGGCTCCCGGACCGTGGTCGGGAAGCACAGGGGAGATGATTTCCTCCAGGACCGAAGTTTCTGTTTCCCTTCGGGGTGAACCCCCTTTCACGTGTTAAGCTGGTCGGGAAACAATACCAGGGAGCTTTGCTGTATCTGGAGGAGCCGTCGC
This sequence comes from Lagodon rhomboides, assembly GCA_039737535.1. NCBI lineage: Eukaryota > Metazoa > Chordata > Actinopteri > Spariformes > Sparidae > Lagodon > Lagodon rhomboides. The sequence continues at coordinate 1,845,728 of CM077797.1, forward strand.
CTTTATTCACAGCCAAACTGCAGCCTATATTGTACACTTTATTGCTGTCGCTACTACTGACACTCCTTTCTCTCCCATTCATTCACTGTCCGCACATACGCACGCTCCCTCACTCTCGCTCGCCCACTCACACCTTACACACCTTACGTACACACACACCTGACGCACCGCCCTATTCCTGAAAGGGGCTACGTCACTCTTACAACAATGGCAACTGCAGATGCAGGAGAGCCATCGACAGAACTTGAACCCTCCTCTTTCACTGAAGTCACTGGTGTGGAAGTATTTTGGATTTCCAGTGAGTTGTGTTGACAGCGTTCACGTTCAATGTGGACATTCTCATTTTCTTAAAGAAGAACATGAAAATATAAAAATCACAGTTGTCTTGTCTGGCCATAGAAATGTAAATAGTTAATATTTTGACAATGTTGTAAATTTGACATTGTAGTGTGGTACATTGTGAACAACAGTCGGATATTATATTGCATAAGTCTAGTCTAAAAATGGCATAGCAACCTGTGCTTTAAAAAAATTAAATGTAAAAATCAAGAATCGAATCGAACCGTGACCTTAGAATCGAAAACATAATCGAATCGAGGAATTAATTATACTAATATAATTAACCACTAATTACAAATGGACAGTAATGATCGAATCAAAACAACAGTGCATTACATATTCATACAAAGGTCACTTGACTTTCGGCACTGACAAAATGCAGTGCATGGGTTTGGCTTGCAGCCGCATCGGGCTGTCTTGCATCCAGTTGTGCAGCCACAGGTGACTAGCTCTTCACAGGCATCTGGAACTGCAGGCAACGACATAAGTTCAGGAACAAGTACATTGTCCTCCATCTTCCATCCCATATTTTCAGGGGGTGGCAGACCTAGGTGCTGCAAGTGAGCTTGCCGCCAGACCAAAGTCTGGAAGTGCACACGCTGAATGTGAAAGTGTAGAGCATCTCTGGTGGGTGCCCTTGACAAACATGCTCAAGCGAACTTCATTGAAGCTGATTGTGTTCATTGCACCATATAATCTGCAAAAGAACACTTCTGCATCCTGGATGGTGGAGTCACTAAGCTCAGGACTTTTACCAAACCCCTTGAGCAGATGGCTGTTCTGTCCAAACACTTTCCAGCAGGTCTTCTTTGTGTGTCCTGCAATGTATGATGTGGAGTAGGCCTGCACGATTAATCATATTTTCATCGTCATCGCGCGCGATGTGAACATGCGCGATAAACCCATCGCAAAAGCTGGTCTGAAGTGCGATAAGTTTTGTTTACATCCGCCATGCTTTCACACTCAGCGTGCTGACATTTGGCCAATCAGATGCGGCCCTGGACACATCGGCCATGCATGCACACCGTTTAGCCAATCAGATGACGCCCAGCTCTGCTCATGTTCCTGTATGAGAATTAGTAGCCAGAGTAAACAGGATGGCGAGGCAGGAGAGCAGAGCGGTGAAAATGCCGACGAAACGCTTGTGGCAAAAAGAAATAGCAGCTCCGTGGTTTGGAGATACTTTGGATTCAAGCCAGAAGACAATTTACAGACTCAGGTACTGTGCAGGACCTGCAGAACAGTTGTAGCAACATCCAGAGGTAACACCACCAACCTCCATCACCACCTGCTGCACCACCATAAAGAGCTGCACGAGCAATTTAAGGCCAGTCAGTCTAGAGTGCAAACGTCGAGCAGCAGTCAAGTAACGTGACCATCACTGCAGCAACAGTAACATGTGTAAATTAATGTTATAAGGGTTTTGTTCAATAAAAGCATGCTCAAAAATATGTTTTTTTCTATTTTTTTAATTAATTGTCATCAGCTATTAAGTGTTTAAGAGTACCTCAAAGCAGGGAATCTATTAATGCAGAAAAATCTGAAAGACACAGAAACTGTATACAAACTTCAATATTTTCTTATTTATCGTCATATCGTCATCGCAATATTGAAGGGTGTCATCGCACATCGCACATTTTGCTCATATCGTGCAGGTCTAATATGGAGTCACTCCCAGTCAGTGCATGGAACCCTGGAAGCATCACAAGGACCTGTTCTCCCATCTGCAGCTTTTCCACATCTGTTCCTCAAAGTGGCGCACAATACCAGCAAATTGATGTCCTGTTCGATCGCTACCACATGAGCACTCGGCGTGGGAAAGGCTCAGTGGCAATCAGAAGACCAGTTACAAACAGAGATTTACCACTTCCTGCGTGGGAGAACTTCATTGCTAACAAGGACAACAAGGCACACCTTGCTCGCTTTCTCTCACAACAGCTGTTTCTGTGGGCACCAGCCAACAAGACCATAGCTGCTGCAGGTGTTTTCAGCGATGAAGAGAGGGTCGAAGCTTCTGACCCAACCCTTGACACAGACAGCTTGGAAGTGAGGTATCTGGATGGCGACACATTCTGATCCATGCTCTAACTTAGTGTAGATTTAACTATGTCCAGTTGCCTTTCCTTGTGTGAGTTAAGGAATGTGGTCAGTGTTGGGTGTATAGGTCCAGGAGTCATAGGAGTCATTATTCAGCTGTGTGTGGGGTTTTTAGCAAGAATACCAGGCCACCATAAAGTGCTAAAACTGAGTGTGACCTTCATGCCAGATGGTGGAAGATGTCTACATGCTTCTAGTCCCAGAGAAGGACAGAGTGACCATTTGAGCCATTTTGGGGTAGAAAACCTAAGGAGTGGTAACAGCTGAGTTAGGTGATTTATGGGAGACAGACCAACTCCTTTTTTAGTCTATTGTAGAGTGGGACCCTTAAAATAACCAAAGTGACCAATTGGAAGATGTAGGGAGGTACAAGGCAAAGAGACTTTAAAAAGGCCCGCACAGGCAGAGAAGTTGGGGTGGCTGCTTGTAGATTTCCTGAGAGCCGAGGTGCGAGGGGATTTCTGATAGAGCAAGAAGGCGAAGTATTGGGCAGAACTTTGCCAGATATTGGGGAACACCAGGGTGTGGCCACACTGGATCGGACGCAGGCTTGAGATCTGTTTCAATAAAGATTGCTCTATCATTCCACCCAGCCTTGCCTCCGCAGAATTCTTTCTATCACCAAACTACACACCGACACCTTTAAGGAAGATAGCCCAGAAACAACAGAAGCTAAACATGAAGAAGCAGATACAAGAATTGTTTTCACTGCATTAGAAGCAGAGCAGCAACCATCGTTGTGTCTGCAAGAGACACCGACGTATTGATTCTGCTGATCGCCTACTTCCACAGGAAGACATGCCAACAAATCTGGCTGAAAGCAGAGAGAGTAAAGGACCAAAAGTACATCCCCGTTCATGCAGTTGTGGAAAAGCTGCAGATGGAAGAACAGGTCCTTGAGATGCCTCCAGGGTTCCATGCACTGGCTGGCAGTGACTCCACATCATACATTGCAGGACACACAAAGAAGTCCTGCTAGAAAGTGTTTGGACAGAACAGCCATCTGCTCAAGGGGCTTGGTGAAGGTCCGGAGCTTAGTGACTACACCATCCAGGATGCAGAAGTGTTCTTTTGCAGATTACAGGTGAAACTCGAAAAATTAGAATATCTTGCAAAAGTTCATTTATTTCGGTAATTCAACTTAAAAGGTGAAACTACAGTAATATATTATATAGACTCATTGCATGCAAAGTGAGATATTGCAAGCCTTTATTTGTTATTTTTTTTGATGATTATGGCTTACAGCTTATGAAAACCCCAAATTCAAAATCTCAGAAAATTAGAATATTACATGAAATCAATAAAAAAAGGATTTTAAATACAGAAATGTCGTCCCTCTGAAAAGTATAATCATGCATATGTACTCAGTAATTGGTCTGGGCCCCTTTTGCATGAGGTCTGTGGAGTATGTTGATATCCAACCCGATCTCAGCAGGTCAGTCAGCTGCGGCAAAGCGTAAAGCGCCCAGATCAACCTGTGACACAAACACCTGTATCGACCATCGACTATGGTTCATAGGAAAGCCCAGACATGTATCTCACATCAACATACTCCGCAGACTATTTGACGAGCAGGCTGTATGACAGTGTACAGTTTTCACATCGACTTGGCTTCAGCTTAGTAACGATGTATACGGCTGGGAACGATGGCTTAAGTAACCATTTGAACGTAGAGTGGAATGAAAGAAATACTCGATGATAACAAGTGTCACAAGTTAACCTGGATGCTGCGCACTCACCGCCACATCTAGCAGCGGTCTCTACGCTGCTCTCGGGCCGCTCGGCGTGAACAAATGCCTCGGACTGTTCCACCCATGAGTTGTTTGTGAGCACAGACATTAGCGACAAAGATATAAGACTGACAACATGCACTTTTGGACGATTTATTGACAGTTGCATTTTTTTTTTGGACAGGCATCGACACAGTCATCTACACTGTCGCTGTGTGCTCTGTAGCACTCGTTGAACAGTGGTTTGCAGGTCGCAGCCCCCCGCATCTCCGTGTGGAATAGTAGTGTTCAAGCCACGTCAAAATGAATATACATATACATGACTTGTATCGATGAGCAGGACGATCGGAATGTTTTTCCTGGTTAGCAGACATGGCCGAGGACCCCTCACATGACGGGATTCTCAGACCACACCTCCAACACATCTGGGACCGTCGCCAGTTAAAATGAACGCCAGTTAAACTGTCACACCAGGGCTAACGTTAATGGTTTGCGTTGTTTCATTAGAGAGTAGCAGAAAATATCTTTATGAAGTGACCTGGCAGTCTTATCGGTTTTGTTTTTGTATACATAATTATGTGGAACGTGTCTGTGCTCTCACAGCTAAATGTTGGCATACGCGGTTTACTGGCCATTTAGCAATATTCATGACAGTTTCAGTTATAAAAAAAAAAAAAATTAAGTAACTTACTGAAATCAGTGTGTGTTGGGTTTTTACTGGATACATATTGCTGACAGATTACTTTTCATGTCGACATGAGTCATTTCTGCTCGTTTGTTGGCCAGCAATGTTGACTATTCACAACAGTAACGTAATGTCTAGCCTCAGCAACTTGGCCATTTTCATAATGCGAAATTGCAAAATCTTCCACTGAAAATCACTGCGGCTCTCTGGATCTTATGCTGGGTGCAGCTTGTTCAAACACAGTCTCTAAGCCTGCTCTTTGTAAACTTATAATAATGTTAACCCTCAGCTGACATGTTAGGAGATTACCTGAGTTAGATTTATTTGTTTATATTTCTGACTGACTGCCTGAAAAACTATATACTGTTTTCATACAGATATCAGGCAAGTTCTTTGGCCACAACATCAATACCAGCCGGATGACCACACATCCAGTACCCGCCCTTTCCAGCAGGTAAGAAAATGATTGTGTACATTGCCTAATTGATTTGATGTAATGCCCTCTGTGGGATTCATGGTATGTTATTAGATGTTTGGTCTGACTTTGATCATGATCAGTGATTCCTACAAAGATAAGCACAATTAAAATTTGAGGCAAATTGGTAACATAAATTTAATATAAAGCAGATGATTTAGTGTAGTGTGTACTATTTCAATGTGTGATAAATTTGTAGCCAGGAAAAAAAATTCAGATAATGGTTTGACCTCAATTATGTGATTTTCTGCAGACATGATGACTTTGCTGAGGAAACAGCTATTCAAGTTTTGGAAACAAGGTAAGTCAGTGGTAATGATACTAAAGATTCAGTTGGATAACAATACCTTGTGTATGCTTTTTTTGCCACACAAACCTGGAAAATGTTTGTCTTAAAAATTTGTATTTCTCTATCTTTTGTTTTTAGTATGTCATCGCTGGATATTCATGATGACATTGATGAAAATTACTTCAATCAGTGGCGGCTGCTGGTCTTTCAAGGAGGGGAAGCTCATTTTTCCGGCCTACATCATAAATGTGTTTGTTTATTTATTATGTATATTATTATTATTCAGGACACCTGAAAAGACCTGTTACTTTTCCCCACCTTTTGCACTAAATCAATCTTAGGAGCTGACCTGCCCTGCTCTTTAACTCTAACAACATTCATATTATCTGCCATGATGTGCACCTTGCTAATGCTAGCAGCTGGAGCTGCTGCACCATTCTACTGTGAAGTGTGACCGCCTGTGAGTGTGAGTGGTCGTGACAAAGTCGCTGGGGATCGGTAAAGTCTCTGGATCAGTTCAGAACAACGGAATGAAAAACTTGGAAAATGCTCCGGTGGATGTTTATTCTTCAAGATCGCTGATTCGCTCATTTAGCTGTCAATCAAAAAAGGATTCCGCCTCAGACAGCTCATCCAATCATCATGCAGAAGCTGAGCTTCCAGGCCAGCCCACTGCCCCATAGACCCCCAGAGAAGCTGAGCTTCCAATGGGCGGGACAAAGCCCAGCATTTATCCAATGACCGTCTGGTTTCGCTGCAGTGGAACAACCCGCTCTACGCTTCCCCATTGAAGTCAGTAGAAGCTGAGCGTCCGACTGTGGAAAGCGCTGTGGCGCTGCGGGGATGAATGAGAAGGAAGTTGCGCTGGTTACCTGTGATAAGTAGCTGATTCTGAACAAAAGATGAAGGCTTTCTAGCGCGTATTTAGTCAATGAAATGTACACACAGCAGTACATATTTCACCCCTTTTTTTTCTTTTTTTTTTGGTGACATTTTAGGGGAAGCTGAGCTTCCCTTGCAGTCTTAGAGCAATCGCCACTGACTTCAATCATATACAAAACTCTGTGTAAATGTTAGGCATACATTTTATGTGAGATTTGATTTGTTGAGTGTCAATGATTAACATTTATTGTCTTCTACATAGTATTGACTGGGCAGAGGACAGGATGTGGTCTCCGAGCGAGGACACAGGAGATGTTTCAACTTCAGAGGAAGAGGAAATCATAGCGGAGGATGGTGACTATGATGACAGTGATGATGAAGATTACATTCCACCTTTATGTGTTCGGCAAGTTTTTAACCAAAAGTTCTGTTTCAAGAACATTATTTTCTTTTCTCATTGCTTTTTCTATTCATACAGGACTGGTGGTGCCATTAAAAGCAGAATATGCCTGGATGCTCTTCAGTCCATCAGCATGGAGGACACTGTACATGACATTGTAGACCCAGAGTCAATCAAACCACCACCAGTGCCAGAAAAAATTCATGTCCAAAGTGAAGACGACATCATCGGTCATCCTGCATCCATTACTTCCCATGTCTGTTTGTCTGAAAAATAAAGCTCGACAGAGTTATTACTTGTTTTTGATAAGCATATTTGCTTTTGAGACATGCATGCCTAGACCCAGACACAGTGATTCCAATTTCTTATACTGAAGGTTAGTTTTTAAACTAGTCTGAAGGGTATTTCAATAGAATAGGGTAAAGTGCTATGTTTGTTTTTACATTTATGCAATTAGAAATAAATCACTTTAGAGAGAAACTTTATTAGATAAATAATGAAATCACAAATATTTTGAAATGTAAATTTTGAACAATATAAAAAAAGAAAAATGTATGTACAGTATTGCACAACACTCAAACTATTTACAGTTTACAGGGGTAACAGGAGCTACACCCTCCAGGGAATGAACCCCAACCTTGGGCATTTCCCTACATCTCTTGCAGATGCATCATGAGGGCTGGAGTTGGGCAGGAGGTGTTTTTGGAGGAGCAGCAGGGGCTGACTGGGTGAGGACATCAAAGATGAGGCTGGGGTCCCGTGCCAAAGTTTGCTGCACCATGTGGCATGCCTGATGTACATCCAAGTTGGGTGTTAGGCCAACATGACACCCTCTGCCCCGGCGTCCGTGGCCCCGGCCTGATCCACCTCGTCCACGGCTCCCTTGTCTACCCGTGCTCATAGAAGCAGTTGATGGGGTGTACGCTTCATCTGAGCCCAGTGTCTTAAAACTCTTAACCATATCTGTGTGCCTAATCCAGCTGTGTGGAATGTAGTGCATGTTACGTTATCACCGATTCAAGCGCCATGTTGTTTACCTGGCCTCTTCAGTCGCGTGCAGGTTACATGCCATCGCGTGCATGCCAGTCTCCTCTGGGGGAGGGACTTTGGAGGCAGGGCAGGAGTGCAGTGGAGGGGGAGGGATCTGAAAGTTGTACTTGTTCAAATTAAATTCTAAGTTCTCTCTCTCCTCAGAGTTACAAACTGCACCTTTAAGCTGGTAGGGAAATAATATCAGGGAGCTTTGCTGTGTCTTGAGGAGCCGTCGCCTTTATTCACAGCCAAACTGCAGCCTATATTGTACACTTTACTGCTGTCGCTACCACTGCGACTCATTTCGCTTCTCCTTCCTCTCCCGCTCCCTCACTCTCGCTCGCCCACTCACACCTTACACACATTATGCATTTTACGCACACATACCTCACGCACCGCACTATTCCTGAAAGGAGCTACGCCACTCTTGCAACAATTATCTGCGTGGTATATTTTCAACTGTTCAGAAATAGTTTGTTAAGACACTTTATTGTTCAGAGAAGACTATGGACATGGCTGTTTTATTTTTTTGTTTGTTTTGTTGTGAACTTGAATGTCATCTTCTGTGAAGAAGCCTGCAGTTACAAAAGAAACTAGATGGCAGATTATTTTTGTTTAAATTTCCAATTGACTGAAGATATAAGTTATTGTTACATTATGTTATTAATAAATGTTGTGAATTTGACAATGTAGTGTGGTACATTGCGAACAAAGGTCAGATATTATATTGCATAAAAGTCATAGCTAAAATGACATAGCAACCTGTGCTTTAAAAAAAATGAATGTAAAAATCGAGAATCAAATCGAACCGTGACCTTAGAATCGAAAATGTAATTGAATTGAGTTATCTTATCTAATAGTTATCTTAGGGAATTAAACCCACATGCTGAAATTATAATAACCTTTATCAGCTTTTGGAAGTGGCACATTATCTTCTTTTGCTGCTGGTGCCAGAAACTTAAGCAATGATCCTGAGGAAAGATAATAAAGTTATACTGTGGTGGCAGATAAGATACTGGGTCATGATCACTCATATGAATAGATTTTGGAACATCCCTTACAGTCCCAGCTGAGCTCTAACATTCAGCTTAAGCCTGATAAAGACCAATGTTTGATGCAACCTTTTATAATGACAATGTTTATATAAATGAGCAACAGGTGTTGCCACAGATCACTCAAGGCCCAAGAAAGGAAGGGGCCTGGGTAAGGTGTTTGTAGGCTTTTAAGAACACATCCAAGAATAATAAGTGGCAAGCCCAGGATGATCATAATGATAAAAGGATGGTCCCGGGGGGTGGGGGCCACCTGTACCACAAGTATATAAGCTGGATGATCAGCGAGAGTTCTCAGTTCACCCCGGGGTGGCTCATGTCTGCGTGTTCTGTGTTTGTGAATAAAAACCTTTTGGACTAAAGACCTGCTGTTTCATCTCTGATTTTTTTTATAGTTAGTAAGTAAAGTTGATTGTAAAGATAAGAAAAGTAGTTCTCCACTACAATCCTTATAACACAGTACCATGCTAATAACGTCAATTTAAAATGCTTACACATTTTTGAATTAGAATTCCTCAAATACAACTTTTGAATGTTCTTCTTAGACATAGCTTTCTTTTCACTGTTTACTTTTTACATTTCATTTGATAGGGACAATGTAATAGCAATTTTTTCCTCACTCGAATCAGGATCTAAGGACAGAGGATGTCGTTCACTGCACAGGTTGTAAAAGTCCATTAAGGAATTGTGATTGTGATTTTAGGCTATATCAGAAAAATGTATTTGATTTGAAATGATGTAACATATCAAACCCGTCACTCAGGAATGATCAGCCTCACATTTGTAAAAACAGAAGTGTTATTCTGTAGTTTATTCATTTTTACGGAAAATTGTTGGAGGTTTCACCAGAAAATTGGCTGTTACATATGTTATCGTTGCTATGGTGGTAGCTATAGACACTGCTACGTTGCTATGGTGGTTGCTATGGACACTGCTATGGCGGAAACCATGACTTGCACATTGTTTCGCTATTGTTTCGTCAATTTAAAATGTATACATTTCAAACCTTACCTACCACTATATGACAGAGGAATGGGCACTTGGTCAATTTATGTACATATATATATATATATATATATATATATATATATATATATATATATATATATATATATATATATATATATATATATTTATAGCCTATAAGTGGCTGGACCGGAGGACCAGCTACCCAGAAGTATACTCCTAACTGACAAGTTAAATGATATCTAAACATTTCTCAACACAAAAACACCAGTGTTCTTGATCAATCAACAATAAGACTAGGTTCATGATCAAGTATGTGTTTGTGTGTGTGTGTGTGTGTGTGGTTTAGCTCTGAGACAAAGTTTGAATTTCATGATGTCACGGACAAAAGCATTCAGAGGTAGAGTTTCAGAGAGAACTTTGAGGGCCCAGTATATACATTTCTTTTTTTGTCGTTGTCAACAGGTTTAGCTCTAAATTTACCTTCAGAGCTTAACCTGTTGACAACCAAAAAACTCAGCTAAAAAGACAAATAAACAAGCAAAAAATATAGTTTTATATACTGGGCCCTCAAAGTCCTCTCTGAAACTTTACCTCCGATGGTCTTTGTCATGGTGGTCCATCAGAGAAATTCCAACTTAAGAAAAGGTAAAGATCTTAGTTTATTTATGATATTTTTGCTAAAACAGGAGTTGAATGGGCCAAGTCCGCCCACCCGTGAGATAGACCCAACCATGTGTTTGTGTGTGCGTGCGTGTTGAGGAGTATACCTCCATGGAGGTATACTCCTCACTGTAAAAAATCTCTGTAGATTTTACAATGAAAGAATGTAAATCATGACAGTAAAAAATTGTAAACTAAAAATTTGTTTTAAACTGTTTCTTTAACAGTAAGTCACTGTAAAGAAGTTAACAAGGGAAAATCATAATTTTTACATGTTTACTCCAGAAAATATACATTGCTCTACTGTAAAAAAAAACGTGTACTGTTTTTAACAGAAATATACTGTAATTTTTTTAGCAGCCAATACCGCAATTTTTTTAATCTAATTCTCATAAAGAAAACAGTTTGTAACTGTTAAATGTACATACTGTTATAGCAATAATGGAAATATGCCGTAAGGTTTCCAGTAGCCAGTACAGCAATATTTGCATTAACTTCTCATAAAGTATACAGTTTGTAACTGTTAAATGTACATACTATTGTAGCAATAACGGAAATATGCTGTAATTTTTCCTAACAGCTAACACCGCAGTACTAGCATTAACTTCTTGTAAAGGGTACAGTTTGTAACTGTTAAATGTACACACTGTTATAGCAATAACGGAAATATGCCTTAAGGTTTCCAGTAGGCAATACCGGAATATTTGCATTAACTTCTTATGAAGTATCCAGTTTGTAACTGTTAAATGTACATACTATTGTAGCAATAACGGAAATATGCCGTAAGGTTTCCAGTAGGCAATACCGCAATATTTGCATTAACTTCTTATGAAGTATCCAGTTTGTAACTGTCAAATGTACATAGTATTATAGCAATAACGGAAATATGCCGTAATTTTTCCTATCAGCTAACACCGCAATACTAGCATTAATTTCTTGTAAAGGGTACAGTTTGTAACTGTTAAAAGTACACACTGTTATAGCAATAACGGAAATATACCATAAGGTTTCCAGTAGCCAGTACCGCAATATTTGCATTAACTTCTCATGAAGTATACAGTTTGTAACTGTTAAATGTACATACTATTATAGCAATAACGGAAATATGCCATAATTTTTTCCTAACAGCTAACACCGCAATACTAGCATACATTTCTTGTAAAGGGTACAGTTTGTAACTGTTAAATGTACATACTGTTATAGCAACAACGGAAATATGTCGTAAGGTTTCCAGTAATACCGCAATATTTGTCTGAAGGAAATCCAATCGAACGCGACTGGACTTGGTTATATGTCTTTGTCAACAGCTTCAAAGACATATGCTTCAAAGACGTATGTCTTTGTCGAAGACATATAACCAAGTCATGTCTTATATGTCAAAGACATAGACATATATAACCAGGGCAGGAATTTCAAGAATTTCCACAATTTTGCCTTGTGCCTTTGAAGAAAATATCTGCCCTGAGGCCACGGTGGCCTTGATGCCCCGTCCGCACTGCCCCAGTTGGTTTTGCGGTTTTCTAGTCTGCCTCTTTCTTGTCAACACAGCTTTAACACCTGCATCTTTCGAGAAAAAATTATTTCATTTTTTTTTTCAATTTGAGGACTTTGAAAAGATTATTGACTTTACGAGCTGTACTTGAACGCACCACACCTGCTGTTTAGTTCTAACGTGCGCGGAACTGTAGCAGTTCATCACAGCGATTTTTTTTAACAGTTTGGATTGCATCTTTTGACAGAAAGGCGCCTGAATTTGAACAGTCCAATCAGCACACTGCATCTGAGGACCAGCGGGAAGGTTTTTTTTCCCCCAATCCACTCTGGTCTGTAGGCTCTTTAGGATTTTATCTCATCCAGCGTCGGACTACAGCTTCTCCTCAGTTTCTCCGTTTCTCCTCAGTTTCTCCTCAGGTATGGACATTTTACTGAAGGTTGCATAGAGTTAAATGTTTTAATTGCATTTGGTTAATTCCATTTAAAAACAAAAAATACATTGTGTGCTAAGTTCTTCCACAGTTAGCTACAGCTAGTTACAGCTAGCTGATGGTAGCTACAGTAACGTTAGATCCACAGTTACAGTATCGTTAACGTTAGATCCACAGTCAGTTCGGTCTCCTCAAAAAAATTTTTTATTCCATCTTAATAACCTAAGCTCCTCCATCTTTAGCACTTTTACTTTTCTGTCCTATCCATTATTCCAGCACCACAGGGATAATGTTGAGAGAATTACAGCTCTGACTCTTGCACTTATTTCAAAAGGCAACGTGTTGCTTTTAGCTGCTCATCTCCGTGTCTTAATGCCCATGTGAAATAAAATAATTACTAACGTAGGTTACTGTTCTCAGATGCAGACCTCAGAGTTAACGTTAACGACCTCGTGATAACGTTAGCCTAACGTTACATGAGGTGAGGATTAGAGGAGAAAGGGGAAATACAACCGTGCCATTCTGTGACCCTCAAGGTTGCTATTGCTGCATGCTAACGTTGATGTAGTCTGTTTTAAGATCTATTCCTGTAACATATGTGCAGGAACAGTTCAGTCTGTTAAAGCATTTGTTGTCCATTGTAAACTGCATCGCAATGAACCAAGGTGTATGTTCAAGTGTGTTGCAGCAAGCTGCAAGCAGGTGTGTCCTGGTTATGCAGCATTAAAGGATACAGAATACAACTTTGACAACATTGAAATGCACTGTTTCACTTTGTGAACGACAGTGTGTGGGAGTAAAATCTTTGGTTGCTCACTTAAATGAGCACATAGTGGAGGGGCGCCAAGTAACTTGTCCTGTGAGGGGATGCAAACGTGTGTTCAATGTAAAATCTTCCTTTACCTCTCATATGTCAAGAAAACACAGACATAGTTTGGAAAATGTGTTTTGTGGATCGTTTAGCGAAGATACTCAGAGTACTGCAAGTGCTACCATGCAACATGCTGCCAGTGTGTCAGATGCTGAAGACACTGTTACAGACGGGACAAATTTTAGTGACTTGTATCTCAGAAATGTATGTATGTTTTACATAAAACTACAGGGACAGCATCTTCTTCCAGCATCTACCATTCAAAACATTCTTGAGGAGATACAGAATATACAGTTGGGACAGATACATACTTTAAATAGATTAAATTCGCTTCTTAGAGAGATGTCAGTTGCAGATGAAGACATTGTAAAAATCTGTGACACAATAAAGCAATCTGACTTGTTCACAGCATGCCACACAGGACCCATGAGAACTGCTTACTCGAGAGCCCAGTTTTTTAAAGACATATTCAACTATGTTGAGCCCAAAAAAGTGTTTTTGGGCAGAGATGAGAACAGGACAGAGAGATTTGCCTACTATGTTCCTGTGCTAAATACTTTAAAGGGTATGCTGGATTCCAGTTTTTGGCAGGACCTTATGGTAGGAGATCCTAATGATGTTTCCAAAACAGATGTTCTTTGTGACTGTCATGATGGTAAGCTGTTTATGTCCAACACATTTTTTCAGGAAAACCCAAGTTGTCTCAAGCTGGTTTTATACCAGGACGCATTTGAGGTTGTAAACCCATTGGGCTCTGCGAAAACGAAGCACAAGGTTTTGGCTGTTTACTTCTCTCTACTCAACATGCCCCCCTATGTCCGATCAAATACTGATCATATGCAGCTGGTTTTGTTGTGTAGAGAGAAGGACTTCAAGGAATTTGGCCATGCCAAGGTTTTTTCAGAACTGCTGGCCGACTTGAAACTACTAGAGGAGAATGGAATAACAATGCAAGGTGAATCTGTTGTGGAAGGAGCACTGTATTGCATTGCTGGAGACAACTTGGGCTCTCACTGCATTGGTGGTTTTACGGAAAATTTCAGTTCCTCTGCGTACTTCTGTAGATATTGTCTGATCACTCGGACTGAATTTCAGGGTCCTGATCCAGCCATCGTTGGACTGGAGCGGACTACAGAAACCTACAGATGTGCCATCGAGCAGCTGGAGACAGAGGATGTGACAGCAGTACACGGGATAAAGTTCAGGTCAGTGTTTAATACATTACAGAACTTTAATATTTGTTCACCAGGCTTGCCCCCTTGGGCCTAAAAAAAAAAAAAGTTTGGTTCCTGTTGGTTGTCAGTTGAGGTCATGGGTAGGTAGGGAATTTATTTTATTTTATTTTTCCAGTGGCAGAGAGTGATAGGTGGATTTTTTTTATTTTTTACAGCGGCAATGGATACTCCCAGCATGTTACACACACACACATATGAGCAAAATATGTAGTCAATACGAATGCTTCAATTCAAATGTGCTGATTTTAAATGTGTGGACTTTTTTCTACTCCTAAAAACTATATTTAATATATAACAATATTTCATAAATAACTTTAATAGTATCAACTCTTACAATACTCTGTACAATGTATATGTACAAAGCTACCAAATGTTGAACAAACATTAAACAAGATAGCGAGACAACATCCAATCAACCCGGAAAATGTTATAGAACCATGAATGACTCCGAAGCTGTTTAGTTAAAGTGTAACTCTGGTGTTGTGCAACTCATAGCCCTGTTGTCCAACATTACTGCCTGCTATTAGTAGGAAAAACAATGAGAATATTTTGGTACAACTCAGAGCAAATAGTTTACCTTTTTTTCCCTCCATTGACCTGTCACCTCTCGCATGACACTGGTTGTCATTACAGAAAACTACTGTGATTGGTGCGTTGCAGCCAGAGGATTGTAGTTTTTGAACGATTGCAGATAAAATAAGTTGTGACGTAGCCCCATTCACACTGGCGTTTGGGTGCGGCTTTAGTGGCCAATTCTCCGCCTCCATCACAGTAACCCCTTTCACACATGAGAAGACGCATTATCTCCTCATTGGCGGTTCGGCAATTCTCAGAAATCCGGCGCTGCGCTCCTAAAGAGGCGTGACGGTATACGTCATGATGATGACGTCGTGTTTTTAAGGTGTTTCCCCGTGTCCCCCCGTCAATCTAAACCCGCGGATAATTTATAATCCTATGGATGCTGTTATAATGTGTAGTGATTGAGATCCTGACCCACCAAACATCCTGGACAATGACAAAGTTACGTTTTTCACTCTAAATTACATAATTAAATAATCACCATCAGTAAACTGGACACTGTCTGACTCTGTCACTCGCGGGGACGGAGGCTGTCTTCCGGGGGGAAGTTCACTGAAGTCTCGGTCTGGAGGACTGACCGTCGCGGTGATTTATTTTCATCACAAACACTCGGTGAGTTAAAGTTTTTTTTTGCCGGTGACAGACGCTGTTTTTCGGGCAGAAATGTGTCGGTCAGACAGACGGGAGGACAATAATAAATGGAGCGCCTGTCAGTCAGCACGGAGGGAACAGCAGCACTGCAGTCAGCACCACAGGGAATAGCACCGTCTGTATAGCCAAACTTGCGTCTTGAGGCCCCGTGCACACAGCGGGGGCGACGCAGGTGACCAAGAGGTCCAATCCCAGCGATGGAGCCTGGGGCAAAGTGACAGCTAAGTCCAGGAGCTGACCCTGACACCTGAAGACCCCGCCAGCAACGGCCGAGCAGCGACCATCCAACATCACCACGAGCCAGTGGAGACCACAGCAGCAGAGGAGAGCGATGAAGGAGCCAGGCGGTGAATAACACTGAGGTTGTGGTGGAGGGAGGACCAACGGAGCAATGATGGACAGCCCACAGAGTATTGAGTATGTAGGTTTGAAAGTTAGCATTGCTAGGCTAACAGCTGATCGGTGAGGCTAACAGCTGATCGGCGGGGCTAACAGCTGATCAGCGGAGAAAGGTGAGTCCACGGAGCCAGTTGTTCAGGTGTGCAGCCTTCAAAGCTAGCAGCAGAGCCCCAGAGTTTGTACGGACAACTTGGCTTTCTTTTTCCAACAGAAAAAAGCAGCTTTGCTACGGATTGAGAAGCGGCGATATTGACGCCAGCGTCCTCTCGCATCCGGGTGATAACACGCGATATCCTGTCGTCTGCATGCAGATCCCACCTGAAGTCGTTGTTTTCACGAGAGAATGCGCTCATCCTTGTACAGGATGAAGAGGTGCTGCACGAAAACGTAATTATGGTTTGCATCAAAACATTTATTTGTGTATTTTTTTTTTTTTTTCCCCCAAGCTCATAAAATAATTTGGGTCGCACATAAATTGACAGGGTTGGTCGGAAACCGGAACCAAACAAAAAAATTTTTTAGGCCTTGTCTCGGCCATGACATCTTTGAGGGTGTCCTCTCGCACGATGTTGCTCTTTATCTCAAATGCTTCATCGAAAAAAAGAAATGGTTCACATACACCATTTTGAACAGGCGCATCAAACAGTTCAGATACAAAGCAACAGATGCTTGCTCCAAACCTTGTGCGGTCAGTTCTAAAGCACTTAAACTAAGTGGACACGCTGTACAAAATTGGAACTTCCTAAGACTGCTGCCTCTGTTAATTGGAGACATGGTGCAGGACCCACAAGATAATGTGTGGCAGGTAACTTTGCAGCTTAAGGACATTGTGGACCTGATTTGTGCTCAGCAAATGTCTACGCCTCAGGTCGCATATCTGAATGTTCTGATACAAGAATATCTGGAAACCAGGGAGGCACTGTTTCCAGACATCAACTTGAAACGCAAACATCACTATTTACGACACTATCCAGGACTGATCCTGAAATTTGGCCCACTCATCAGGCTATGGACTATGCGTTTTGAGAGCAAGTATAGTTACTTCAAAAGATGCACCAGGCATCTGAAGAACTTCAAAAATCTGTGTTTGACTCTTTCAGAGAGGCACCAGATGTTTCAGGCCTTTCTTTCTGCTAGAACAGTGAGTCCCCCAGCCTTGCAAATAAAAGATGGCTCACCATTTTACTCTGAGCTTTACAGTGAGGAAGTTAAAAGTGCAGTCCTACCTTTTGGTTTCACTGAAAGAAATACAAGGATTCCTGTTGATTTGCAGTATAAGGGGATAACTTACAGGAAGGGCCAATTTGTAGTCATAAGGAATGATGACTCAGTGGAGTTTGGTGAACTCATCCTCATTTTTGTGAAAGATGATTCTGCACTTCATTTTCTGATGAGAGAGTATGATGGAGAATTTCTTCCACACTATCACATGTACGTGGTAAAGAAGAAGATTGGAGGAAGATTAGAATGCAGACACATTAGTAAGCTGATTGACATGTGGCCATTATCATCTTACACAAAAAATGGATGCCAGTTTGTCCCATTGAAGCACAGTGTCTTGTCAGAGTAAATGCTTAGATGTTAGTGGGCCAGAGATCAACCTGTTTTAGGTTTGTGTATCTCAACAGATATGACGGAAACTCAAATACCAAAGAAGATAAGTGATGCGATTGCAGCAGTGCTTCCAGGTCTTCCAAATGAAGTTGTGAAGTCAGTAGAGGATACTTTGGAAGCACTTGGTGCTACACCACAGATGATCTAAAGTACATCACAGAAGGAGACTTACTGCCAGTGTTAAGGCCCATACAAGCCAGAAGACTGGTTAATGCATGGGTCCAAAATGGTGAGTGTACTGAAATAGAACTGTTGTAACGTTAACATGAAAATTAATATAGTTTACATTCAAACCTGCACAAGTAATTGAAATCTCAATATACATAAGTGCAATATTCAAATCGCTAAAACCTGCAAATGATTTGAGATGGATTAGTCCCTATGTCATAATCTCTGATTGAAGTATTTTAGGCATTTTCAATGAAAATTAATGTTGTGATGCATAAAGATGAATCAGATTTCATGTGACAACATCCAGCTTCTTTGCTCCAACAGAGTTAACTATGAGCTAATTTACTGTACTAATCTGTAGTCCCTGGAAAGGGACACAAGTGTCTCGTGTTAAGAATAGAAACTACAACTACAGTAAGTGTTACCTGACATTATATAATCTCTATGCACGGGATTAAAAGAGTGCAACAGTCAAAACCAGAGTATATGTACCTGCTTGTGTTTTTGCAGAACTTCATTAAGTGGATTTTGGCCAGTCTGTCAAGATAACTGCAATATTAATTTTTGAACATATTGTGCAGGTGTAATATCTTGTAATTTCTTGATAGACTACATTATTTCACAGAGTACACACATTCAATACTTAATGCTCTTAAATTTCATTTGTTGTACTTTCACAGACTCAACTGCCTCAGCTCCAAACTTCGTGTGTTCTTCTCCACTGTCTGTTCAATCCTCGCCATCTTCAGTCCCATCTTCACCAGCATCATCCACAGCTACCTTATCATCGCCAGTAAGCAGTTCTCCATTTGTGCCAAACTGGGTAGACAGTTTTCAGATACCATGGCAGAAGCTCCCTGAAGAGTTAATGCAGACATTGGAAAGACAGAAAAGGCCAAGCGCATGACTTCGACGAGAAATGGTGAGGATTATTACTTCTGAAATGATGAAGATTTGTAAGAATCCAACCAAACGCAACACTACAGAGATAGCAAAAAGAATGGTGGCTAGGTATCCGAAGTCACTTGAAGATGTGATTGATGGTGATATTATTGGACTTGGATTTCATTCCCTGGTAAAGCAACTCCAGTCAAGAGTTGAAAATGTCAAACGACCAGACACACCAAAGATAACGAAACTGTTGGGCCTTGCATTAAATAAGGCACAATTAAATAGTGTTTATGCAACATCAAAAGTGGAATTTAGGTAAAATTTTGCTATCAATAATAACTAATGATTATCAGGGATAATTATTAATTATGATAAATAATATGATCCAATTTACATTAGATCACCTCGGGGCACCACCCTTGAAGAAGGGAAAACATAGCAAATTTACCAAATCAGTCTCATAAAAAGGTACTAAACTGTTTGTAACTCTGATTAATAATTAACTTAATAACTACAACCAAATTTAACATAACAGCTAGTAATGGTTGAAGGATTTTGGAGTTCTTGACAGTGTAGAGGTTGGCAACATTCACTCTTGTGCAACATTAAATAAACAGCAAGAAGGTTCAAAAGTCTTTATTTAACACAAAGATGAAAGCACACAATCTAACTAACATGTACTATATACAGGTGTGTGTGTGTATGTGTGTGTGGCTGGCAGAACAAAGAAACAATGGTGGTCACTGATATCACATGTAGGTGTGATAGGCTCCAGGCTCAAGGAATGTGTGTGTGTGACGTGATGCCAGTTTAGAAAAGATGGTTAGTTGCATGCAGAGACCCTGAGTCTGTGTGAAGCAGCATTAGACTAACGTCGAATTAGCCGTGTAGCAAAGCAAACTACCAATAACTGACCTGAGGTCACAATAACACCAACAGTGAACAAACACATACATTGAACACATATGCATTACATCAACCAGAGTTTAAAGTCCTGTGCTTAGCCGTGCTATGCTATCTAAGCCCAGTTCAACGTTACCAGTCTTTGAAGAAAAGGTGCTGGTGGTTGCAGGAGAAGGTTGGGATTCCGATGTTGAATGCTCTTCTTGCTGTGCAAGGTCTGATGAAAGTCGGCAGAGGAGGAAACAGTTCGCTCCTGTCCTTTGCAAGGATAGCAGCTCGGTGCAAACTTGCTTGGTGTTCCTCAGATTGTGGAGTTAGCTGGCAAGCTTTGCGTCGCAGCTGCTGGTGCTAACTGATCTGGAATACTGGCAGGACTTCGTGTCGCTGCAGTGAGGAGAAGTTCTCTGGGCCTGCTACAAATGCAGCTTGTAGCTCTCCACAGCTGTTAGGCCCAGGAGAAGAGATCTTGAGGACAGGCAGCCCCGTGTGGGGGAAGTGGAGAGGAGCCCTTGAAGATCTGAAGTTGAAGAGGCCGAGGGCGTCGAGTGAGAGAGAGAGAACAAGGAAGGCGCTGGAGTTTTGACTACCTGATCAGCAGGGGGTCTGTCATCCTGACCAATCGTAGCTCAAAGCTGAATTTCGCACCTAAGCGTGAAGAACGGGGAATTCTGGGACACTGAGTTCAGCTCAGAGTCCATTTTGAAATCCACAATGAATGACTTCATCTGTGGGTCCCAACAAAACGCAAGGCAGAATCAGATGAGGACACTGACGAAATACCTGCTGAACAAAAAGCCAGTGTTCAAGACACATATGGCTGCGTCAACTGGGAGCCGAAATATTTGCCACTTCCTGAGACTGTCGAGAGTCAGCATGAAAAAAAAGAAGAAATGAAGAAGATGTTTAAAGAGGAGAACTACACTGCTGAAGATGTAAAAGAATTAGTCAAGTCTACCTATTACACGCAGCGAAAAGACATCAACAAAGGTACAAGCATCCAAAAGCTATGCCAAGAATGGCCTTTTTTGTTTCATGAAGCTGGTATGGAAGGACACTTCCAGCATCTTACTGGTGTAAATCTCATTGAGGCCTTCTTTGCAAATGTGGACAAAAAGGGGGGGCGCCTCTTAAACTTCCTCAAAACTGC
Organism: Lagodon rhomboides; assembly: GCA_039737535.1. Taxonomy (NCBI): domain Eukaryota; kingdom Metazoa; phylum Chordata; class Actinopteri; order Spariformes; family Sparidae; genus Lagodon; species Lagodon rhomboides. The sequence continues at coordinate 1,866,724 of CM077797.1, forward strand.
ATCTGCACCAAAACACAAACAAGTCCTGGATTCTCTCCTCAAGCTTCAAACTGAAAGAAGCCAATCCAGTGGCTGCTCAGAGGAACTTACAGAGATGGTACTTCTTTTACTGGCTCATTTTGGTGAGAAAGAAGAACATCTGTTCCATTACGTCGAGAAGACAAGCCTTGCTGAGGAGGTTCAGATGGAGAATGTGCCAGCAACACCCTGCCTCATTGTGTGTGGTAAGTAAACTGAAGGAAGTTTAGAATGTACTTGAATGTAATGACCATAGCATTTGAGTTAATGGCTGACATTGATGACCTTATTCAGTTTTTTTTTGGTTTTTTTTGTCTGTGTTTTTTATTCTCAGGGTCCTCCTGCTTTGCTGCTGAGATATTCATGTTGAGCATTGACCAGAAGGTCGTCAACGACCACATCACTTCCTTCACATCCGCCCTCTGCCTGTTGTTCGGCAGTTACTACTGTTTTAACATACACTACCCAGTGGAATTGCGGTCAACACTGGAGTTCCTTCAAAGGTACAAATTGCTTTCTTGTTAAGATATTTAAAAATACAATGCATTTGATTAGACACCTAAGATATTTTTTTTCCTTTCTTTTTTTCATAAGGTGTTTCTTTTCAATCAATCCCGAGAGAGGCACCAAGGTCGAGCACAAAAAAAAGAAGAAAGTGTTCTCCGTCAATCCAAGAGTCCTCACTCTGATCTCGGACCTTGCAGACCATGAGTGGACCAGATGAGTGTAACATACACTGCAGATATTGTTGTTAGAAATTGTTGTTATTGCTGTTTAAAAGTTGGTGTAAATTTGAATTGTGCGGTACTTGGTACATGTTCCTCTTTGCTGCAATAGTAGTTATACCGTGTTCTCTGAAAACTGTTTACCGTCAAGGGATGAGTGTGATTGTAGTCATTAGGAATGATGAGTCAGTGGAGTTTGGTGAACTCATCCTTATTTTGTGAAAAATGATTCTGCACTTCATTTTCTGATGAGAGTGTGCTGTTTGGTGGACAATTTCTTCCCCACTACCACATGTTCTTGGAAAAGAAGAATTAAGAATTAAATGAAAATGTAAAAAAAAAAAAAAAGGTTTGATTATTTTTTGTGGTTGTATATGTACAATAGGTACATACTTTACTTTTTACTTCTACCATTCAATCTTAAATCTTAATGGTATTATTTGATATTTTCAACAATGACGTTTTTATCTAAAATCAGCAATACCAATACACTTTTTACTGTATTTCTAAATGTCTTGTAATCTGTGACAAAACTGGCAAAATTTGTATTTTATAATTAAAATTGTTAAATTAACGGTTAAGCCTTTCATATTTCATGGCACTAACTTTATTATACATAATATTTTTATGTTCATTTTTAGGCAAAACAAAGTTTTTTTCAGGGGTAAAAACCTTTAATTTTACAGTAACTTATGGACTCAAATGCAGTAATTAACCGTAAATCAGCCGCACTAGTGCTCTTTTACGGTTACAGTGTAAAATGTCTGACCATTATTTTTACGGTCAAGTTCTGGCAACCACAGCTGCCGGTGTTTTACTGTCCAAAAATCTTGACAAAAATGTTTTTTTTTTGCAGTAATTTATGGACATGTTTACAAAGTATGTTTGTATTTTATAATTTAGACCGTTAATTTTACAGTTAAAACCCATCATATTTCATGGCACTAACTTTATTTTATATAGTATTTTCATGCTAATTTTGGGGCAAAACAAGGTGTTTTTCAGTGGTGAAAACATTAACTCTTCCAGTAAAATGTGAAATTAAACATCATTCTTAACCGTAGAATCAGCAATATTAGTGCTCATTTACCGTAATAGTAGAAAATGTCTTTCTGTAATTTTCATGGTGAAGTTCTGGCAACCACAGCTGCCGGTGTTTTACCGTCAAAAAATGCTAACAAAACATTTTTTTTTTGCAGTAATTTATGGACATGTTTACAAATTATGTTTGTATTTTATAATTTAGACCGTTCATTTTACAGTTAAAACCCATCATATTTCATGGCACTAACTTTATTTTATATAGTATTTTCATGCTAATTTTGGGGCAAAACAAGGTGTTTTTCAGTGGTAAAAACATTAACTCTTACAGTAAAATGTGAAATTAAACATCATTCTTAACCGTAGAATCAGCAATATTAGTGCTCATTTACCGTAATAGTAGAAAATGTCTTTCTGTAATTTTCACGGTGAAGTTCTGGCAACCACAGCTGCCGGTGTTTGACCGTAAAAACAACATTTTTTTTTTTTACAGTGCACGTAGCGGGTCCTCCGCCCAGCAACTACCATAGCAACAATATCATACATCACAACCCTAAAATTTTCTGGTGAAACCTGCAATAATCTTCGTAAAAACTGACAAACTAGACCACATACATTCACTGAGCGAGGATTCTAAAAATAAAGTGCGTATTTCTCAATAAAAATGTCCTCAAAACACATTTTCACGTAATACCAATCTTAAAATATTGCACTTTTCACTGGAAATAAAAGGAATGGCAGCCATGTTTTTTGTTCTCGCAGCCAGAAAGTTGATGGTCACATGACGTGGACGCAGGCAATAGAAAAAAATAGGCCAAAAGAATTGTAGACATCTCACCTCCCTGCACCTGCCCTCAAATCATCTGTACATGGGAAGCCCGCTCTACCAGCTGAGTTAAACGGCGCCACTTTGCTCAGTGTTTTGACCAGAAGTGAACTACAGAACAACTGCAACCATGTTTGCCATAATATTTATCCAACTTCACACATTCTAGGCCAGTAAATTGACTTGAAAAACCTTTTTTCTGTGAAATACAGCCTAAGCTTTTGCACAGTGCAAAAATACAGGTCTGTCGCTGAACAAAGCTGAAAATTGTCATACGTGACTTTTCAGCAAAAATAAAATAAAGAACAACTGCAACCATGTTTGCCATGATATTTATCCAACTTCAGTTATTCTAGGACAGAAAACTGACTTGAAAAACCTTTTTTCAGCAAAATACAGCCTAATCTATTGCAAAGTGAAAAAATACACTTCTCTTGGTGAGAAAAGCTGGACATTTCCATGAGAGTATTTTACTTATCAACTTCAATCATTCTAGGATAGAAACTACAACTGCAACAAGGTTTGCCATGATATTTATCCAAGCTCAATCACTCTAGTATAGAAAACTGACTTGAAAGACCTGTTTTCAGTGAAAAAAAAGCTTAATCTATTCCACAGTGCAAAAAGACACTTCTCACGCACAGAAAAGCTCAAAATATCCAATGAGTGAGTATTGACCAGAAGGGAATTAATAATCAACTGAAACCATGTTTGCCATGTTACGCTTACAAAAAAGAACTGTACTTAAGTTTATTTTTTTAAGTAAACTTAAGTTAAGCTGTTAATGACCCTCTGAAAACCTGTTTGCTGTTGGTCTCCAGACCAAGACTTTAAACAAATGATCCAGAACAAAAACCCCAGCCCTAAAAATATGTGGGGGAGAAAAGTAGCAAAGGAGACTCCTCCTCCTGCCTTCAGTTCTCCTCCTCCTCCTGCCTTCAGTTTGGACAGTGGCCCCCCGCTTGATCCTCCCTTTGCACTTCCTCAGGTAATTGCACTACTGCCCAGGTGTGTCTTCCTGAAGGAAGTAAGCAGTAATATGCTCACTCCTGTGATGATAATTACTGTGCCGAAGACGAAGTGCTCCCAAGTGTTATTCCGCCATACATTAAAGTTATCCTTTTGATCCGCTTTGAAAATTGGCATGTTTCATTTGGTGTAACTACACTTGGGTCGTGTAACTACTCACGTAACCGTACTTAAATAGGGAAAACGTGGAAGTGCTTGGTCGCTTCTAACTTCCGTGTGGGACCGAAGGAATGTACTGGGCTGTCAAAGCAGCGCTGCGCGATTGAGTGCACACACGAAGGCGAGAGAGGTATGTGTCAACTCGTCTAACATCAGAGAAGAACATAGTTCAGTATGGAAAAGCGGTGGTGTTTTCCTTTAAAACACACACACAAAACAAAATACTTTAACATTCTGTTTTTCTATAACCCCAAATTCATCATCTAGAATTAACAGGGCTTTGGTTCTTGTGAGATTTTTTTTGTTTGCTACATTCACAAATCTGAATTGATCCCAGATTTGCATTATGAAAGCAGAATTTATAATACATTATGTCTACCATTTATAATAATACTTTATAAACCTTGTTATACATTTGTCATGCATGATTATAAACATTTCTATATTTTAAGCCTTATTAATGGATTACAATGTCTTATGAATGTGCTTACAATGCAATATAGACATGATGACCTTCAAATAAAGTGTTACCAAAAACTGTATATGAGTAATGTGTAATAATTTATTGTAGAATGAAATTTCCCTTTAATTAAATGCACTCACCAAATATAGCATGAAGTTTTGTGGTATCGAGTTGTGGCTTTGATTCCACGTCTTTGTTTGCCCCTGTCAAACTTGATTAGGACAGTGTTTCCATGCTGTAGACAAGCACAGCAAGGTCCCCGATGTAGACTGATGGATTTGCAGTCTGCAGAGAGTTAAGCTTTAGTCTAGGGACTTTGACATCAGAGCCTGGCACAAGAGACACCTGTAAAACAATTGAGTGATCGGTTAGTTTGCAATTGGACATACATTGCTGTGTATGACTGTATGTGACAATAAAGTTGATTTCCTCTATTGATAAAATAATGATACACATTCTAGTTACACATTAAGTTATTATTTCCCGACCAGACGGGAAATCTGGGAGGCATTCCCACATTAGACAGGGCTGTAACTTCAAAATTCTGGAACCCTGTAGGCATTTTGGGGTAAAAGTGTTTTCTTGGTTGTTCCTATAGTATTTTTTTGTGCTGAATCCATTTCTGCCGGATGTCAAGCTGTAAAAGTTACGGTTTAGTCATAATTATTGATTAATTAGCATAATGATTGATTAATCGCCCAATATTAGAAATGGCTATAATTTTCCAATTTGTGAATATATTATATATGGTTGTTTGGTATCATTGTAAAGGGGGCATCCATGGCTTTCATTTAAGCCCAAAGTTGTATCTTTCTGACAAACACAGAGGTCACATGACCACTTTAAACCATAAATTACACACATTTTCCCACATTTTTTGCCTAAACTATATAGTTTATTTGATCCCTGTAGGATCAAGGGAAATCAGGGACCCAGAAATCAACAACTGCAATACTCAATAGACTCTGTCAATTCAGGAAAAGTATAATATACCCATACTATTTCTTTGTGAGAGGTTATTGTGAGCCTTAGATTAGAAGTCACCGGCTCAGGCCAATTCACCTCCATTCATTCTTTGGACCAGCATTATGTAAAAACTACCAAACCAATTGTCTAGAAATAATGATAATATTATACTTATACTAAGGGTGTCATGATTTTGATTTTAAATCGAAATCGACCGAAATTAAGTCACAATCTCGAACTTCGAATTAAAAAATGGAATCGTCGATGCTGCCTCGCCCCCATGTCACGTCCGGTCGGTTTGCCAAACGGAAAAAAACACACAGGTGTTGAAGTGCTGCGAGTCAACCTCCTCTAACTTAGCTACTAGCTAAGCCAGTAGCTGTTAGCTACAGCCAGTGAAACGATAGCATGGTGTTACACCACTCCTGTTCGGCTCCCGGACCGTGGTCGGGAAGCACAGGGGAGATGATTTCCTCCAGGACCGAAGTTTCTGTTTCCCTTCGGGGTGAACCCCCTTTCACGTGTTAAGCTGGTCGGGAAACAATACCAGGGAGCTTTGCTGTATCTGGAGGAGCCGTCGCCTTTATTCACAGCCAAACTGCAGCCTATATTGTACACTTTATTGCTGTCGCTACTACTGACACTCCTTTCTCTCCCATTCATTCACTGTCCGCACATACGCACGCTCCCTCACTCTCGCTCGCCCACTCACACCTTACACACCTTACGTACACACACACCTGACGCACCGCCCTATTCCTGAAAGGGGCTACGTCACTCTTACAACAATGGCAACTGCAGATGCAGGAGAGCCATCGACAGAACTTGAACCCTCCTCTTTCACTGAAGTCACTGGTGTGGAAGTATTTTGGATTTCCAGTGAGTTGTGTTGACAGCGTTCACGTTCAATGTGGACATTCTCATTTTCTTAAAGAAGAACATGAAAATATAAAAATCACAGTTGTCTTGTCTGGCCATAGAAATGTAAATAGTTAATATTTTGACAATGTTGTAAATTTGACATTGTAGTGTGGTACATTGCGAACAACAGTCGGATATTATATTGCACAAGTCTAGTCTAAAAATGGCATAGCAACCTGTGCTTTAAAAAAATTATATGTAAAAATCAAGAATCGAATCGAACCGTGACCTTAGAATCGAAAACGTACTTGAATCGAGGATTTGGAGAATCGTGGCACCCCTTACCTATACTTACACAATTTCAATAATACAATAATAAGCCAAAAAGGTTTTCATCCATTTTTTATGAATCAATATAATTCACTGAATGTGGCCACTAATTACAAATGGACAGTAATGATCGAATCAAAACAACAGTGCATTACATATTCATACAAAGGTCACTTGACATTCGGCACTGACAGTGCATGGGTTTGGCTTGCAGCCGCATCGGGCTGTCTTGCATCCAGTTGTGCAGCCACAGGTGACTAGCTCTTCACAGGCATCTGGAACTGCAGGCAGCGACATAAGTTCAGGAACAAGTACATTGTCCTCCATCTTCCATCCCATATTTTCAGGGGGTGGCAGAACTAGGTGCTGCAAGTGGGCTTGCCGCCAGACCAAAGTCTGGAAGTGCACACGCTGAATGTGAAAGTGTAGAGCATCTCTGGAAGGTGGCAGTCTCTCTATGGTCATGCCCTTGACAAACATGCTCAAACGAACTTCATTGAAGCTGATTGTGTTCATTGCACCATATACAGGTGAAACTCGAAAAATTAGAATATCTTGCAAAATTTATTTCGGTTATTCAACTTAAAAGGTGAAACTAATATATTATATGGACTCATTACATGCAAAGTGAGATATTTCAAGCCTTTATTTGTTATCATTTTGATGATTATGGCTTACAGCTTATGAAAACCCCAAATTCAAAATCTCAGAAAATCATGAAAAGGTTCAATATTGTAGGCTCAAAGTGTCACACTCTAATCAGCTAATTAATCCAAAACACCTGCAAAGGGTGTTTAAATGGTCTCTCAGTCTGTTTCAGTAGAATTCACAATCATGGGGAAGACTGCTGACCTGACAGTTGTGCAGAAAACCATCATTGACACCCTCCACAAGGAGGGAAAGCCTCAAAAGGTAATTGCAAAAGAAGTTGGATGTTCTCAAAGTGCTGCATCAAAGCACATTAATAGAAAGTTAAGTGGAAGGGAAGACTGTGGAAGAAAAAGGTGCCCAAGCAGCAGGGATGACCACAGCCTGGAGAGGATTGTCAGGAAAAGGCCATTCAAAAGTGTGGCGGAGCTTCACAAGGAGTGGACTGAGGCTGGAGTTACTGCATCAAGAGCCACCACACACAGACGGATCCTGGACATGGGCTTCAAATGTCGTATTCCTCTTGTCAAGACGCTCCTGAACAACAAACAACGTCAGAAGCGTCTTTTCTGGGCTAAAGAATAAAAGAACTGGTCTGTTGCTCAGTGGTCCAAAGTCCTCTTTTCTGATGAGAGCAAATTTTGTATGTCATTTGGAAACCAAGGTCCCAGAGTCTGGAGGAAGAATGGAGAGGCACACAATCCAAGATGCTTGAAGTCCAGTGTGAAGTTTCCACAGTTTGTGTTGATTTGAGGAGCCATGTCATCTGCTGCTGTTGGTCCACTGTGCTTTATTAAGTCCAGAGTCAACGCAGCCGTCTACCAGGACATTTTAGAGCACTGCATGCTTCCTTCAGCAGACTAATGGAGATGCTGACTTAATTTTCCAGCAGGACTTGGCACCTGCCCACACTGACAAAAGTACCAAAACCTGGTTTGACTATGGGATTGGGATTACTGTGCTTGATTGGCCAGCAAATTCGCCTGACCTGAACCCCATAGAGAATCTATGGGGCATTGTCAAGAGAAAGATGAGAAACATGAGACCGAACAATGCAGAACAGCTGAAGGCCGCTATTGAAGCATCCTGGTCTTCCATAACACCTCAGCAGTGCCACAGGCTGATAGCATCCATGCCACGCCGCACTGAGGCAGTAATTCATGCAAAAGGGGCCCAGACCAAGTACTGAGTACATATGCATGATTATACTTTTCAGAGGGCCGACATTTCTGTATTTAAAATCCTGTTTTTATTGATTTCATGTAATATTCAAATTTTCTGAGATTTTGAATTTGGGGTTTTCTTAAGCTGTATGTCATAATCATCAAAAAAATAACAAATAAAGGCTTGAAATATCTCACTTTGCATGCAATGAGTCTATATAATATATTAGTTTCACCTTTTAAGTTGAATTACTAAAATAAATGAACTTTTGTACGATATTTAAATTTTTTGAGTTTCACCTTTAACACTTCTGCATCCTGGATGGTGGAGTCACTAAGCTCAGGACCTTCACCAAGCCCCTTGAGCAGATGGCTGTTCTGTCCAAACACTTTCCAGCAGGTCTTCTTTGTGTGTCCTGCAATGTATGATGTGGAGTCACTCCCAGTCAGTGCATGGAACCCTGGAGGCATCTCAAGGACCTGTTCTTCCATCTGCAGCTTTTCCACAACTGCACGAACGAGGATGTACTTTCGGTCCTTTACTCTCTCTGCTTTCATCCAGCTTTGTTGGCATGTCTTCCTGTGGAAGTAGGCGATCAGCAGAATCAATACGTCGGTGTCTCTTGCAGACACAACGATGGTTGCCGCTCTGCTTCTAATGCAGTGAAACCAATTCTTGTATCTGCTTCTTCATGTTTAGCTTCCAAGCTGTCTGTGTCAAGGGTTGGGTCAGAAGCTTCGACCCTCTCTTCATCGCTGAAACCACCTGCAGCAACTATGGTCTTGTTGGCTGGTGCCCACAGAAACAGCTGTTGTGAGAGAAAGCGAGCAAGGTCTGCCTTGTTGTCCTTGTTAGCAATGAAGTTCTCCCACTTCGCAGTAAGTGGTAAATCTCTGTTTGTAACTGGTCTTCTGATTGCCACTGAGCCTTTCCCACGCCGTTCCCGTGTTCCGCCTTTGAGTGCTCATGGTAGCGATCGAACAGGACATCAATTTGCTGGTACTGTGCGCCACTTTGAAGAACAGATGTGGAAAAGCTGCAGATGGGAGAACAGGTCCTTGTGATGCTTCCAGGGTTCCATGCACTGACTGGGAGTGACTCCACATTAGGCCTGCACGATATGAGCAAAATGTGCGATGACACCCTTCAATATTGCGATGACGATATGACTTGCGATAAATAAGAAAATATTTAAGTTTGCATACAGTTCCTGTGTCAGATTCAGATTTTTCTGCATTAATAGGTTCCCTGCTTTGAGGTACTCTTAAACACTTCATAGCTGATGACAA